>BOPP01000152.1:564432-601937 GCA_017312745.1 Gryllus bimaculatus
TATATATCTTTAGTTTTCTAGAAATTTAATCATCTCATATTTTTCTCACCAACAATGGACAGATCATGAAAAGAGGAATGCAATGATGATATCATATGTTAATATTTTGATAGTATGTTGATTATAAATTAGACTTTTTAACATGTGATTTGGAATTAAATGGATGAGATACTTGGATAGCGCCATACAGGTCGGCTTGTGAGGTCTCTCCCCAGAGGGGCACTGCCTAGGCCGGGATAAGTTGTGAGTTCCCAATTGATCTACCGACATATGAGCCAGTGTAGTGCTTATTAGTTAACTTAGGGACCACATAGGCGATAGTCATGTGATATTTGGGAGTCAATGCATTGAGATTATTATTGTTATTGTTATTATTATTCTTTTTTTGACGCGAAATCGGCCATCATGGGGCCACGCGATAAGTGCATCCCACCGGGTCTCAGCTTTGAATATCGGGGTAGGTGCACGTTACTTTTGTATTTGGGGGAATAAGCATTTGTACGCTGATTCCATTTTTACATCCCATTGTCGTTAGCACTGGGGGATGGGATGAAATTGTGATGATGAATGATGAAACAGACACACACACAAACATTAAGAGACACACACAACACAACCATGCGCGAGGCGGGACTCGAACCCGCGATCCTTCGGTCCGAGGTCGCTACGGCACTACACGTATTCTTATTATTATTGTTATTATTATTATTATTATTATTATTATTATTATTATTTACATATCGGCCGACGCCCCGGAGATATTAACGGGGTAATTGTGGGGTTCAGCGAATTTTACGATTGGATCTCTTGATAAGACAAGGTTCTTACGCCTTGAATTATGAATAATGAGGCATGAATAATGATAGGACGATAATGAGGTGTGAAGGGACAATCACAAATACGACCATGCCTACGCAGGACTCGAACCTGCAGCCTTTTCGGCGCAGACGACGGCTGCCGCAACCGGGGCTCGCTGCGCCTCGGGGCCAACTTATTATTATTATTATTATTATTATTATTATTATTATTATATTTCAAGTATGTTGCTTAGCGAGGTGTCCTACAGCAGACACCGGGACCTTTGGACAATCAAGGTGCCTGCTTGGCTTGCAAACTCAGGCTGTCAGGATTCAACGTGAAATTATATATCAATAAAAACTTCCTCACGATGCGTGCAGTACTCAGGAGAACAGCCTTTTGCATTGATTGAATGTGCCAGTTCTTAAGGCCAAGCCTGGCAGAGGATGAAATCAGTTCTTCGGAGATCAGTAGATTTGCAGAGATGACATATGTTCGTTTCGAATATATTTTCTGCAAACGCCGTTGTCTATAACTACAACACTCGTCGTATTAATCATATTCATCAAATGACAGTAACAACAGCTCACTACAAAATTCACATGTAATACATGTACATTATTTTACAACACCTTGCCAGATGACATTAAACGATTAAATTTGATGTAAAAGTTTAACTCCCAAGTAAACTATTTTCTGTTCTCAACGCCTGATTCTGAGCAGCTATTAGAACTGTTTCCGATTCTGGCTTCATTTTTCCCCTTTTACGCCACATAAATGCTTAATCTTTATTGATCTGCACCTTGTCCATTCTTTTAGATATTGTCCATGGAGTGGTTTGTCTCTCTACGATTTCTTTAACATTTTCTTGTGTCTGACATATCATATTTAGTAGCATCAGAAGTTCAGTGGCTGTGTTATTCTGCGTATCTTGCATAGTTATCTTTGCAATGCTTCTTACACTGCCTCTGACTTCCATTATTCGGTCAGATTTCATGACCTGCCTCATCAGAGGGTCATCTTGATGACATACTTTCCCATCCCGACAATTGCATTGTGCCAGGAGGCTTCAATTGGTCTGAGGCCTCTTCCTCCTTCCTTACGTGCCTCAAAGTCTGTGTACATCACTTCGAAGGTGGGTGACATGATGCATTGTTAGCAGTTTTCTGTTTTTTCGAGCCGTGATTCGAATTTCTGGCTCAGTTCAGTCCTTGAGTCCGAAACTGTACTCGACTACCAATGTACTACTCAAACTACCAATTACAGATATTTTATTTTTAGAGTTCAGTGCGAACACTCTTGTAATGTTATGTATGTATATACTTGGTGCGACAGCCCGTGAACGGGCTCAGACCTACCGGTGAGGTCCCTGCCTCGCGGCCATGGGTTAAGGGAGTACGTGTGGTTAGCACGTACACATCCCCACGTCGTATTCCGGTCTTCTCAACCTAACAAGTAAATTTTCTCATCGTCACACAGCATCATATACTGGGACAAGGAAAACGCACACTATAGTCTTTGCTCGAGCGGCAATCGAACCCGGGTCCGCGTAGTGGAAAGGGAGCACGCTGACCAAAACCTAGCCCCGAGACCTGTGATGTAATAGTCCCGAGTAATTCTCTGTCACTTTGTCGTTCGCTATGGTCTCTCATTCTTCAATGCCCAGATATTTGTATGTTTTACCTGGGTCAAGATCTTGAATCACAGTGTGCATACTGCAACTTTCCCTGCTTTCTGTACTGCTGCTCTCTGACATTGTCACTTTGCCTCCATTTAAACTGATTTTGTCAAGACCAAACTTGTCAAGACCAAACGTCTTGCAGATGACATTGTTAAAGCCAGTCACATCAGCCAACATTTGGAAGAGAATCGCTTCTTTCTTAGCAAACACTTTAAGATCATCCGTGTAAAACAAATGTGATACTGGTCTTTCATCACCATGGAGCTTGTTACCAAAGTCACCTTGCGACTACTGTCTAGATGGTGGGATCAAACTAATGCAAAATAGCAAAGGGGATAGTGAAGCTCCTTGAAAAATATCTCCGTTTATCTCAATACTTCTTGTTTCTACGTCTTCCTTTCCGCTGTTTATTAGTATCCTGGGACTCCACGACTTCATACTAGCCTTGCGAAACTCAATATATCTAGGATGAAATCGATAGATCTTCAGGGTCTTCAAAATCCAATGGTGAGGTACACTGTCAAAGGTCTTCTGGTAGTCAATCCAAGCCATACTTAAATTACGCTTTCGTTTCTTTACATCATTCAAGATGACTTTATTTAGTAGCAAGATTTCCTTGCAGCCTTAAGAACCTTAATGACATCCTTTTTGTTCAGCTGGCAACACATGGATACTCTCTAGGTGTCTAGACATTTTGTCAGCTATGACTGCAGTTATAACTTTGTCGCATGTGAGCAATTTCGGGAATTCCTTTGGGTTTTCTAAAATGTTACTAACAGTCTTTGTTAGATGAGAATGTATTATTACTATTATTATTATTATTATTATTTTAATTATTGATGGTATGAACTAAATGATTAACTTTTTCATTCCGACTGAATTGCCGTCATGAATGTCTCCAGGTTCGCGTTAGAATTGTAATGTAAAGGAGAGAGCGGGGCGCGAAGGAGCGGGCTGAAGCGAGGCGGGGAGGGGAGGGAGAGTGAATGGCGCGTGTCCTTGCGGGGGCGGAGCCTGTTTAACTAGCCCTGCGGGCAGTTCGATCGCAGTGGCGGGCGGCGCGGTGCGCCAGCCCCGGGAGGATCAGTCGATACACCTGCTCACCGGGCACGCTGACGTCACGCAAGCCCCCCCTCGGCCTTCTCCTTCCCTTCCTCACCGTGGCCACACTTCTCTCGCCGCACGGCAGCCGATTTGGCTGACGGCGGCGCCCACAGCGTATCGTCGTATTCAAATTCCACAGTTGTGGTACAGACAAACATTCACACACGCACTTTCATTTCGAGTTTGAAAACGGTATATTTGAGCAAATGTGTGGGTAAGAAAACAATTTTTTCCCATGTACTGTGCATGGTTCAGCACTTAAATTTTTTTCAAATATTCTTCTCCAATTTCACAATAAAACCTGTCCTACTTCCAATATTGGAGAGTTTGAAAGGAGAGTTCGTTGCATTCGTCACCGTTCGCACACTGCTATATCAGGAGACACAAATATAACAGTCACAAAGACAAACGGATGGACAGGGACCGATAGACAGGCAGAGACAGAGACAAACGGACTAACGGACGAGACGGACAGGAAGAGACTGACAGTCAGGCACGCGGACTGACGGGTAGGCGGACTGACGGGCAGACGGACAGGGAGTTACCCAACAAAAAAGGACTTCACGTTATAGCAAGCTCCTTGAGTGAAGGAAGAAGTGTGGAGGGAGTTTTTTTTACCAACTAAGCTGTGGATTAGCATCTCCTTCATTTTCTACAGGATATAGATTCATTCTAGCAACGTTACAACTGTCTATACATTCTCCAATTATTTTTAACTTTTGAAATTTTCATAATTTTAGAGAGTTCAATGAAAATGAGACCTTTGCCAATTTTAAGCAAGGAAACTTGCAAAAATAAAAATAAAAATTTGGAGTCGTTTTGAGATTTTTTTATAAATTAAATTAACTTCAAGCAAATTACGGGAAAACTATAGTTTTTTTCGAAACATTGCAAATGACCTTTTTTTAAGTTTTAAGTTTTTATAACCCGTTTCAATTAAGACAACAAACCTCTATATTGAATATTGCACTTTTGGAATGTTAATTTTTTAGGAATTTTCGAATAGACAGTGTTCATCGAAAAAGAAACTAGCGCCATTTTTACATTTGTTTGATACATACATTTCTTTCATACATATGAGGTGAAAACTTCAAGAAAAATTTAAAGACGTTTCTGATAAAATAATGTTTTTTAATTGTCCATATTTCACCCAAAATTTCAGGAAAACTACTCACATTCATGACTATACTTTAAGAACTATCTTTTAACAAACGATTTTATTAAGAAAAAAATATCAATATTGAATATTGTAGTTGTAGGATGACACCAAAAACTAAAAACATGTGCATTTTTTGAATAATCGGTATTTTCAACGAAAAGGAGACTGTGGCCTTTTTAAACGTTCTTTATGATATTCCAAAACAGTGTGAAGTTAAAAAATGGAGCCATGCTCGGGAAAATATTATTTAGGATTAATATAAAATACCCATCAAAATCAACATATCCGTTTCGCAGGGCCTGGAGTGCCATCAGATCCATCAGTGATCTTATATCATGTTTGGAGAAAATCGATTGAAATGTTTAGGCACTAGCGTTGACCAGAGTCAAACGTTTTGCCGTCAATCGGTGTTTCGATATAAAGGCTTTCACAAAACGCGAATTTTGATTATACAAATTGTTAGAGGAAGTAATTTACTACGTATATAACCAAGATTTATTCACTTTTTTGTGACCAGGACTCGGCAATAAGAGTTTTTCTGTCAAAAATCGCTGATTTCTTGTGCAAGGTTACAATACTTTCTCTTCCAACGAAGTGAGACGAGAAAGTAAAAGTAATACACTTGTGTGCATTTATTTGTGACAGATCAATACCGTTTTGACATTGATTTATTACTCTTTACATCCTTGGAAGTAGTGTGCCCAAACCCTGACACGATAGTGTCAACCTACCCCAAGGCCCGTGATATCCAACCCCACTTGTGGGGTTGTTTCACATATTTGACTAAATGAATTATATCGACTCTAAAGGGCCATTCCCAACGCAAACGTCAACATAAGCATAGTGCATAGACGTATACATTAACATACGTGATAGACTGAAGTATTCACAATGTCTAAAATAAACGTAAGCAAAATAATACTTTATATTGGCTGTGATTCATTCTAATTTACTATTGTTGGGATGTGAGAATCGATTTTGAGGTATCGACTGTGTTCATGGCCCATATGGCGTTAGTTCTTCTATCGGCTTCGATAATATTTCGATTCTTGTTTTGAGTTAACGTACTGTGATTGGTTCATTTCTTATCTCTTACTTAAGCATAAGCACAAAAGCTTGAAGCTTGCAAGTCAACGTCGTACGTGTTATGCTTATGCGAACGCATTGTGAATGAGTCTGCTTGAAGACGTAGTCCTAACTTTTATGTTAACACTATGGTGATGTTTATGTTTACATTGTGAATTGGCCTCGACAGTTAATTACAAATAAAAACATGTGTTGTTACATCCGCACGAACTTTCTGACATTATTTGGAGCGGATGCGCAATATTATAATATATGAACCTGAAAAAAAATTTCCAACCAGCAGAAACTTGTTCTCTGCTCTGGAATGAGAACTTGCGTTCTTTGAAGTCAGCTTGTTATTTACGTTAGCCCTTCTCCACCAGTTTCATGGTTAAACTGGTTTTTCCTACGTTTTGCAGAAAGTTCAACATTTGCGTTTGCAATTTTCCACCTAAGCCGGTATTTTCGAACAATACAAAAGATAGAAATATTGGGAAAATGTATATTTTTGTAGCACCACTAGTTTATTTTGTTAAAGCTACGTTAATTTTTTGTTGTCGCGTGAGAAATTCCGTTAACTACCCTGATATTTTGAATTTTTGGTTCATTAATAGAACAAATAGTGTTTTTCTGTGGCTACAAGGACTGTTGTTAAGAGTAATAGAAACAATAAAAAATAATTAATTATCAATAATTTACAAAATCTAATTCAGTGGGAAAAAAGTTGATTGATGTATTTTTGTTGCTTCCAGGCACGTCAACTGCTATGGTCGTTAGTGTTGCTTGTGTATGGAATGTTGTATCCCATGAGATGGTGGTGATTCTGTCTCGACTGGATTCTGATTTCCGGAGCCGAGTTTCACGTTATGTTGTGAGGGATAACCGCCTCCAGATATCTCCCTCAACGGGAAATCGTCTCAGGAATGAACTCTTCGCTTCCTACTGATCCCCCGATAAGTGTGGTAGTGTAGTGCGCATAAGTGTATGCGTCTGTGTGTAAATGGAGGGATTATGGCGAGGTAATGGAAGGAAAGATGACGGATTGTCCGTGGCCCGTTGATAGCGTGCTGCTCTGGCATTCATCAGAGAAACGACAGAAAACTACCAATCGGGACAACCGACCGCTAAAATTCTCCTCCAAACAGCAGTTTAATTCTACCTTGCTAAACATAGTTTGTCTAAAATACGCCACCGCCAGGCATCAAACCCCAGGAACCCGCTGGTTTTGAGCTAAACTCTGTCGCTCAAATAAGGCGTGAAGTGAGACTTCAGAATAAAATAATAATGGGAAATCGCTAACAAACTTCTTCTGGATAGATAACCACTTCATTTTCATACTTTATAAATTATCACATTATGTGAATGTAGTTTACACACAAAATTGAAACATATTAGTCTACCCTTCACAGTCGTCACATGTTTTCCCATTCGTGGACAATGTATGCAACGCGCAGACAATTTTCTCCGCTACATAAAACCAAAGTATTATAAAAACTGCTAAAGTTGTCCCTCACTAGGAAAATATGTATGAGAACAAAGAGTAGTTCCACATAAAGATTTTGCTTACAATACTAGGCGCATGATGAATTGTATGCCCACAATGTGGTATTTCAGAAAATAAAAATTAGTAAGAAGACCCCTGCAACTTTACCAAAACACAATTGGGATGACGAGCAGACGCTGATAGAAAGATATTACTCGTGACGTTGGGTACAGTTGAATTTTCCAAAACGGTAGGCGTGTTACGAGAAAAATCAATGTTGCCATATCAAATATACAATAAATTAAAAAATACAATAGCTCCAGACCATTGCTATATTTCAAGACACAAAGAAAATAGTTTTAGCTTACGAGATTTACTAGTATTACTCGGCGGCAGTTAGTTTTACATCATCATTAAAGTGGAGCGGTACATTTCCAAATTGAAGTGAATGCAGAAGTATATCAAAATTCTTATGCTCGTGATACGCGCAAAGGCTGACAACTTACATAACAGCAGTTTTAATTACAATCCTCATAGTTGTAATAACTATGTAAATTACATTGCAACTTAACTAACTGGTGCAATGCATTACGATTGCCATCGACTGGCGTGGCGGCCACATTCGACCATCTCCAAGGCTGCCACGCAAGTGAGCGATAAGAGCGATGCCCTCTGTGGCCGGAAACAGATTGTTTGCGTGCTGTACAATAAACTCTCGGAAAAAAATTAAGAAATTTAAAGGCCTAAATTATAATCCTACAGACTATGGCAATAATCGAAATAATTTTGTCTCTTGTTATGCAAGAAATTTCATAGTGAATATACACTCTGTCAAGTAATTCTAAGGGTCAAAAGTGTTCAGTGTTGTCTCCTCGTGTGCAGCGCCGTCGTCGCGGGTATCCACCAAGTGGTGAGCTAGGTGGACCGAGTTGGTACATGTTGATTTATACGAAACGGATCCAGGTAAAATACGTGCTCTCACATGACAGCACTGATCAGTCCAATTCTATGAAACTTAAAAGGATGTAAACGGATTGATTTCACGAGGCAACAACAATATAACAAGTTTAAAAACACAGCGTGAACTGTAAAATTGCATGTTCACATTGTTGGTTTCAATACAAATTATCGTGCTCGAAGAGTATCTTAAACGTCGAACTCAACATGTAGAAATATCGTACCGTATGCAAGGACATTATTTACTCATCTTTCCGATTCTTTGTCAAGCATTGGATTGCATAGGTTTCGATTTTAGTCTCTATTCTCTTTCTTCTATATGTAAATGATACAAAAGAAATATGTTTTCTGATAATACTAATTGCGCTTAAAAAACATAAACAAGAAGTACTAACATGTCAGATGTTACATATTTAATATGTAATAACAAATTATGGTAAAAGAAGAAAAATCGGTTACAATCCAGTTTTGCAATGCCAATAGGCATTTCTATGTGCCATTGACAATGAACAGTATGCAGACGGACGGACAGACGGACGGACAGACGAATGGTCAGCCGTTATTTGTACATTATCGGAGAGAGATTTAGCTTTTCGTGGCAGTACTGAAACATTTGGCTCACCAGACAATGGCAACTTTCTTGGATTGCTGGAGTCAATAGCAAACTTTAATCCTTTTCTAAAACATCATATCGAGCAGTCCCGCGATTGCGGATAGGGAAACACGTCTTATTTATTCAAAAATATTTGCAACGAGATTATCCATCTAATGGCTCAAAAACTTCGACAATCAATGTTTGAAGATATTAAGCTAGCACAGTACTTTAGTCTGTAAGTTGATTCGACGCCAGACTTGTCGCATGCTGATCAACTCACGGTTATTATTCGATATGTGTCACTTGAAAACGGAAAACCGGTTGAGAGGTTTTTAACATTTTTAGAATTACAAGGACATACGGGGGATGTTTTAGCGAATAGAACATTAAATTATTTAGAAAAATGTGGAATCAATTTTAAGAATTGTAGAGGACAGTCATATGACAACGCAACGAACATGTCAGGAGGATACAAAGGTATGCAGGCAAAACTTTGCGAAAGAAACAAGTATGCCATTTACATTCCCTTCTCGGCTTACTCGTTAAATTTGGTTGGACGTGCTGCAGCTGATTCATACTTGGAAGCAGTGAATTTTTTCTCTACCGTTCAAGAAGCTTACACATTCTTTTCGGCATCTACACATCGTTGGCCACTTCTTGAGGATTCTATAGGAGCAAAGGCGTTAAAGCTGAAACGTCTGTCTGACACTAGATGGAATTGCCATTCGGAAGCTGTTTCCGCTATTGACCAGAGTTTCGATGATATTGTCGATACGTTACACCGTATTTTTGAAAATAAAGAAGAGAAAAGAGACACGAGACTTGCACCTTCTTCTTTTGCTGGTAAAATGGAATCTTTGGAATTTGATTTTATGATGAAGCTCTGGAAATACATTTTAAATGAATTCCATAAGGTATCTAAAAGTCTTCAAGACCCGATGACGTCCATCACTACATGTTCGCATCTGTACTCCACATTTATAACATTTGTACAAGACACTCGAAACCAATTTGTGTACATCGAGCAAAAAGCAGTAGAAACCTTACCAAATGCAGACTACAAAGATGCAACAAGTAGAAAAAAACAAGGAAGAGACAAGTGAATGATGGAAATGCATCTGATGCAATTGAAAATCTAACACCTAAAGAAAACTTTCGGATCACATCTTTCATTCCGATCTTAGATTCGCTATTGGTAAACTTGGAAACACGATCTGCAGGCTATAAGAATATTTCGGAAAAGTTTTTCTTTTTGACAGACTTGAAATCAGAAGAATCTGTTGTGAGAATCAACGTAAATCAGCTACTCAGTACATATCTGGAAGTTCTGAATGAAGTTTTTACTGCTGAGCTTTTAAGTTTCTTTACGTACGTGAAGGACACGCATCCGAATATCAATTTCAATCACGAAGAACTATACCACTTAATATTCGAAGAAAACCTTTCCAAAGCATTTACTAACGTGGAAACGACGTTACGAATGTACTTGTGCTTAATGATATCAAACTGTACTGGAGAACGGTCATTCAGTAAACTGAAGCGGATAAAAAACTATTTACGTACGACTATGTCTCAAGAAAGTTTAGTAGACCTAAGTATCCTGAGTATGGAGCATGATAAGCTGAGAAATCTTCGTTTTGAAGACATCATCGACCAATTTTCTGCAGTGAAGAGCAGAAAAAAAATTATGTAAAATGTATTTAATGTAAAAAATGTAACACAAGAAAAAATGTCTATAAAAATTATCAGTTTTCATTTGTATCTGTTCAGAAAGTACTTGTACTATAATACATTTTTTAATTAATACAGAAGGAGCTATTTTTTCGGGGGGGGGGCGCAACACAATTTTGTGCTTGGGGCCCCGCACTACTTAAATCCGGCCCTGACTATATGCTAGTATAAGAAGGAGATTTATCCACCCAGTCGACGGCGGACCGCGGTTCAAGCAACATCGTATGCTCCGTTCGCATGTGCTTTCGATAGTGTTTCTTATATCTTATTTGAAGTACATATAAACAAAACTGTGAATAGTTTCTTCTTCAAGTGTATTCTGTGGGTAGCTGTTACTCGAAAGAGTGGCAACTAGCGTCGATATGGATACACTGAACAACAAAGAAAAAATAATCTCAAACGCCCAACAACAACAACATGGATCAAACTTGAAATCTTATGCTGTAGCTGCAACAATGAACATTTTCCCTCCATAGAACCAAGCAATTATTATAGAATCCCACGAAGGACTTGCAATAACAGATTATGTGAGTAATATATCAACTTTTATCAACGCAAGTGATATTAGATGTGTGTGCATAGCGAATAATAGGATTTGTGTTCGTAAATGCCAAGGAAATGGCTAACTACCTTACAGATAAACATCAAACTTTCACTATTAATGACATTGAAGTGAGTGTTAGGCCCCTATTAAGCAAACCTGTAAGAGTTATAATTCCCTATGTCTGTCCAGTTATCCAACATGAGGTGAAAAAAATTATTTTCAACACTCGAATATTCAAATTTCTTCTTACATTACATTTATCAGAGCAGATCTACCTGAACCAGGTATGTCTCATATTATGAGCTTCAGGCGACAAGTCTTTGTTCTCCCAGATGAAGTACATAAATTACCACATCCACATCTAATTGTGTATGAAGATACAATATAGACTATTTTTCACAACTGAGAATGTCACCTGTTTCAAATGCAAAAATGAAGGCCATATTGCCAGCAAGTGTCCAATTAATAACAGTAGCCTTTCACCAATTATAAATAGAGCAATGGGTAACAATAATGATAATATTTTAATAGACATCCCCCTCCAGAACAACCTGATGATAATCCTTTTGGCTCGAAGCTTTTGGCTACAGATTATACTAACTTCCCTCCTATCAACAAAAGAAGCCTCCCATCTAAATCATCTTCTACACCTGAGAATATATCAACTAGTGATGTAAAATGTAAAGACAAAGGCTGTAAACCCTCAAAGAAAAGAGAGCAAAAATGCAAATGAAGAAGTTGCCCCTCAAGGCAATTTAGCTAACAAGTCAATAGAAGATCTTCTGCTCCCAACCAAAACATATATTGACTCCAACCAAGACACACTTCTTCTCTCATACCCCAATTCAAATCATTCCTTGAAAACTGTTTTGGAGCACCTGTCCCCATTCCTATAATGAAAGATCATTCAACTGATTTTAATGCAATAATCGATATGCTGAAAGAAACATAAACTATTGAATGAAAGATCTATAAAGGGCAGTTTTACATGAATTATCATAAAATTAGAAAAAAAATATTTCCAGCAGAGAGACCTCAGACTCAGAATTCAGTTTAGACATCACCTAAATACTTTATGTACTGATTCAGATCATTCCATAGAATTTAAATCATGCTGATACAACTGAAAGTAGAATACAATAAAAGAAGAAGTTATGATAATTCTGCAATGGAATATTAATGGTTTTTACAGCAGGTTAGAAAACTATTTATGCAAACTATATAACCCTAATATAATCTGTATTCAAAAAAACTTTAAACGAAAAACACATGGGAATATAACTGGATATGCTTGCACCTTTAAAAATAGAAGCAATCGTGAATATGCATGTAGTGGCGCAGCAATATATTCCAAAACATCGATTCCCATTGAAATTCTGAAAATTCAAACTGACATGGAATTTGTGGCAATTCAAATTAATTTAACTAACCCCATATGTATTGAAAAATGTTTATATCTCTAATAGGTACCCACTACAAAAAATCGAAATGCATGATATTATAAACCAGATGAAAGTGCCCTTCATAATTCTTGGGGATTTTAACTGCCATCACTCTTTATGGGGATCGTACAAAATTGATAAAAGAGGCAGACTAATGGAAAAAGTAATTGACGACCATGACAGCATTATCCTATTCTGTAGATCCCACACATATTAATATCAGTAACAGCACACTAAGTGCGATTGATCTTTCAATAGCTTCTACCACAATAGCACAGAAATGTACCTGTAATGTACTGGATTTACCCTATGATAGTGATCATTTTCCAATACTGATTAATATCCATTTTTTTCAAATTTATTTCTTCTCGTTCGACCAATGGTCTTTCGAGGGGTTTCGGTTTTACATACTGACATTTTGGGATTTGGGCATTCCTGACAAATTGAGATTGAGATATCTGACGCGTTTAATTCGTGGTTTTGCTTCTAGAAGCCAGCTGGGATTTCATTTTTGATTTTTTTGGAGAGGGGGGTAGTTTTGTAGGATTGCCCTGTCGAGCAATTAGGAAGGGGAACGTGAAAGACTATATTACTACTGGGATGATATTATTGGTATAGGGAGGTTTAAGATGTCCTTTGCGGAAATTTGGATTTATTCGCTTTGGGATGTTGTGCTGTTCGATGCGCTACGGTGAAATTCAGGGGCGGAAGACCGATGAAGGAAGGAAGAATAGGAAATTATTTTGCTACTTTTTTAATGTGGGTTCGAGCACGTGTTTTCATTTGGAGTTCTTTGTGAATTTGTTTGGTTTAGGTATCAAACATTGGAGCTTTAATTGGATTTTCTGAGGACTCTGTTATTTGGAACAATTTGCATTTTTTGGTATGGTGGTGGAAGCAGCGGTTTCCCCACACTGGGCCAAGCAATAAGTTAGTGTGGTAGGATAATAGATTGTATATAATCCGAGAATCTGGCATTTGGTAATTGAGTGTTGAAGTGTTGATTATAAGATGAGAGGGTACGTTTAAATATTTAGGCATTGGATTTGTTGATAGCTGCGTGAACACCGGTATCCAGAAAGTTGCGTTGTCTAACAATCATCTCAAGATACTTTATTGGTTCACTTTTCCAACGCGTATTTCGGTGTCATCTATTTTCAGACTTGGGAAGGGTTTTGAGGTCTTCCCTAAGAGTAAAAATTCTTAGTCTGACTATTTTTGAGAATGTGATTGCGTATTTCTATGTTTTTGTCCTATTGCATTGAGGGGTGTATATTATTCTGAACATCTATTATTATGCATAGGTGTAATATATGAGCTTTGCCTGAAAAATCGTGCCAGATCGTCAGCGAAAAGAAGCAGTTTCCATCGTTGGATACTTGGGATATGTCACTGCACGAAGAATATTAAAAAAATTAGGTGAGAGAACTGATCCTGAGGAATCCGGCTGTGATACTTCGAAAAGAGTAGAAAAGGAGTGAATTAATTTGACGTTTAAATTTGTCTATCAGTGATAAAGCCTTTGAATAATATTCTGAATAATACTCGTAGGAACTCCAAGTGTGTCTTATTCAATAATCAGACGCGGGTATGCAGGAGCTCATCTTGCTCAAATACGCTTGTGCCATATCGAGAAATGGCAGCCAAAGTAAAGTTTTTTTTTCTTCCTCTTGGAACTCTCCGATCAATTTCACTCAAGTAAGCTGAGCAGCATGGGTGAGTGGCAGGAAGTGAATTTGCTTCTGACCAAATTGACAATAATCTGGTATTGCATGCGGTGTCTCTCAGATACTTGTTAGTCTCTTTAGTAGAAGCTCTTTCAAAAATCTTGGAAATTGAGGAAAGAGACCTTAAATAGATAATGACGTCGAGGATCTTTTCCTGGATTGCGAAATGGGGATAAACATGTGGCAGTCTCTCCAGCAGTAGGGAATAGTAATTCCAAACGGTAAAGATGGCATTAAAATATGCAGTTAGTCCCTTGCTACTGAGTTATTATTGAGATGTTTTGAAGCATCTATTACCCTGATATCATCAACTATCCGGGTTGATTTTTCGTTGTTTTAAATGTTTTAATGATATTGGCCGTTTCAGCGGTCAAATACAACTTTTATTTTGGTTTCCGGCTGTATTAAGTGGGTTGTTTCATAAAATTTTCAATTTCAGTTGTATTGTTGTAGATTTGTATTGTTTGGAGCGGTGTGGTGCCAAATTTACATTTTGTAAATGAATCTGCAATCGCTTTGACCTTATTCAAATCTAAAGCAGTAGCTTATATGTTTGCACTTTCATTCGTGATATTTTCGTTTACTCTAGTTATTCTTTTGTAGTTGGTCCAGAGAATGTTGCTGAGTTGATCAATTTGGTTTTATACTCGTAGACGCCCGATTTGCTTCACTAGTCAGTAACATTGTAGGGGACCTGAGACGATCCCACACACAACACCGAACCAAAAATCTAGAGATTGGCTTGGGCCGAAAGAAAAAGTGTAGTGGGCCGGTGATTAGCCCTAAATCCTTAGTGTTTTTTACTAACTCTTGAATAATGTATTTAGTTTATTGGCTTTTATTCTGGTTTCGAGTTTATTTGCCAAAATCTTCTTATAATTAATGTTTCGAATTTAAGTTAAATTAATAATCTTTCCATGGAATAGGGGAAGAAAAATAGTTATTTTTTGTATTGTAAATTGGGGTATACTTTGTTGTTACTAATTGGTCCAAGATTTAAAAATAGCCCATTTAACTTTTCTAGTTCGGAGCGGATATTTTGCAATCTACGCTAATAGGTAATGGGTATTCTCATAGCTATTTTTTCATTAGGTAAGCGACCGTTAGTCCAATTGATCATGTTTCCTAAAAGGGTATTCCTGGTGTAATTTCTTTAAAATTTCCTTGTAACGATATTTTACGATCTCGGATTATGATCGATATCTAATTCAGCTACTATCTTGTTTGATGTAGTGGGGAAATTAATACTTTTTAGCTTAATGAATATACGAGAACGTCAAGAGGATTATATTAAATTGTGTAGGGAAAAATGTGTAAAGATGTGTTTGTGGTCGAGCATTGGAATATTAAGACGATTAATTAATTTTACAAATTTCCAGTAACTTCGGCCCCTATCGTATGAGTTATTTGAAGCTTGCACCCACCAAGGCTCTGTGTTGTGCTGTTCAAATCTCCAAAGAGAAATAATAAGATTTATATGAGCTAAATATTTTTCCTAATAAGTCTTTTCAGGGAATCCTCTTATTGGAGGCTATAAGTGCAATGATATTACTTGTTGTCATTGTTAAGGCCTATTCCATATTTTATGACAAACCCACTATTTCCCATCACCACCACAAGTAACCACCAGTAATAATATAGAACCAGCACGTAGCTAGGCAGCAGCAGCAGCACAGTAGCACGAGCCAGTGGTCTAGTAGTGTCTATTGATATTATTTTCTAATTCTAACCGCTACTATCTTTACGTTCTATTTCCTAGTTCGATTCTAAGTTCGGAGATGATAGGGTAGATCTGTCAAATGCAAAATCGTGAGCTGTTTTTGAGTATTATATTAGTCTAACGCCAACTTGAATGCTTGTTGCAATTGGGTCCTCCTCTGAAAATTCCCTTAAAGCGCACGGAATGTGAACTTTTCTGCCTAACTTAGAACTGGTTCGGTTACACAAGCATATTTAATTTCATTTTTTCTTTAAAAATATCTAAATCCACTTTTCTGCGTTTCAGTCCGTTGGCGTTTCCCAGTTTATAAAAAGTTAATATAGTTTATCCAATTATTCTGCAATAATCAAAATTTGGTCCAGTAACAGATTTTACTTATTTCAATTATGGGAGTTGAGCGCTAACATGACTTGTTGAAACGATGCTTTGGAGATTAAGATTTGATTGATCCTGTTCCAATGAATGATGAATATGACCTCGTTAGTTATAGTATGTTGCGATTAGATTGAAAGGGAATAGTGGATGTGTGAATGGTACTGTGTCTAGCGATAGCATTGTTAGGATGAATATCGTGGTTTGATGCGGACATGTTAGCAGGTGGGGTGTATGTTTTTGTTGAATTTTGCATGTGTATCTTCTGCCTTTTGTATATAGCTGCGCAGCTTTATAGTTAGCGGATTATGGTTAGGTGCACCCTATCATAGCGCACATTAGGTGGGGGGCGCAGACTTTTCTAATCTTTCGTGATCGACACTCGGCATAGTGATGCTGGCCAGTACAATTTGACAACCGGGTCTGAAGGCAACAATTTGCCTGGAATTCGCCAAAATCTCTGAACATCGTTTACATGAGACTTGATTCTTTTTCTGAATTACTGATAACCATGCTACAAAAAAGCGTTAGTTTGAAATATTTCTTTACCTTTGATAAGTATATTATGAAGTCAATTAGCACATATATGGTATCGGTACATTGTCCATTTATTATACAAGCTTGCACTTTAATTTGCTGGGAATTTTAATCTTGCGTCATTTCCGTATAAGTATTTCACTCTTTCGAGTACTAGTGGGAAACTGTCCTTCATCATACAACGGCACGTTTTTACAGAAGGGTCTTTTGATAAGAATGGACTCCAATTTTTCTAGTTCACCAAATTTCTAAAACTCTCTATAATACTTATGGAAGTAAGTAAATTTTTAATAGCGTCTTTTTGCTTGTTTAGTCGATGATAGTCGTCCTTAACAGTTCCTTTTTTAATATTAATTTAACAAAAGTTGAAAAGTTAACTTTGTAGTTGGCTACTATAATGGGGGAATTCTAATAATGTGGAATTCTTTCAGGTTCTTCATTAGTTAATTCTAGATTTACTAAATGAAAAGAATATTATACCCTGTAATCCCAGCTTACTGCGAGCTGACTCTGAAACCAGGATATAAGATAATCATTTGATCCTGCGAAAGTGGATGGCGACGTCGGTGAACTTAAGCTGGCACGAGGCGTGTGAGCAAATGTCTTCGTTTATGCTCATACCATTGTCCTTAGCGTAACCTTGGAGCTGCGGTGTTCGTGGCAGTTGTTGTTGTCGTGATTGCCTGTGCAGACTGCGGTTGTGAGACATAGTGAATTTGAGTTAATTAGTTAGAGAGTTGCATTTCCATCCACTTTATTGCTTGATGTATGTTGCAGAGGTGTCTGTAGTTGTTGCTGAGAGAAGTACTTGCGTGTGAAGTATTGCTTGATATCTGGGATGGGTTTGCTACCGGTTCACTGATCAAGACGTGTTTTCACCATCCATTTTCACTTATAGGTGTAGGCGTCCATTGCGCTTTCGAATTGAGTTGCCTCCGTAACGGAAGCTAGACTATTTGTGGCCATTCACTGGTTTAAAAAAAGATTTGTTGGCTTTTACTACAACTAAAATAATACTTCTTTTTGAACGTGGCACTGTTCGCACCGCTCACACGAACGACACTGATTAATATCCATGAACCAAATGTGTCCATTAGTCATGAATGGTCCAACCCAATCCCTAATTATAAGAATATTAATTGGCAGGGCTATAAGGAAAAAATCGATGAGCACCTCAATGAAAAAGACATTTTCAAGGACGATAATAATATTGACCAGATATAAAAATCATTCTGTAATAATATATCCGTCTGCTTACTCAATAACACAAACGCACCATGTCCCTTTTAAGTTCAAAAGCGTTTCCTGGTGGAATACTGAATGCAAAGTCGCTATTAGAAACGCTAAACAAGCATTTAACCGGTATAAAAAAGAAGGGATAATGATATACCAATTAAGTATAAGAGAACTAGAGCTACTGCCCACAGAACTGTAAAAATAAACAAAGCTAGATCATGGACTGAATGTATTTCCTCAATCAACAGCAAATCGAACTCAACTGAAAGTGGGAAAAAAATAAAATCCATACGTGGTATGAAGACGAACAATACTATACATTTCTTGCGTTGCAGTGAGCAGATAATTAGCGACCCCAAAATTATTGCTGAGGAATTTGCTAACACCTTCATGAACAATTCCAGCACTTCCCATTACCATACGGAATTCATCACATATACAAAAGCTTAAACTGAATCAAATATGACACCTATTGATGTCATCAACTGTGATAATAAACTTGAATTCTCCAATTTTCATGCACGAACTACTAAGTTTTACAAAAGATCAACAACTCAGATCCTGGCCCAGACAATATTCCTAACTGCCTAATTAAAAATTTCCCAAAGAGTGGTATTAACATTTTGTTAAAATATATAACCATAAATGGCTAAATAATGTATTTCCTCAACTGTGGAAAACTGCCACATTCATTCTGATTCCCGAGCCTGTCGAAAACCAGTCAAATAGCTATAATTACCGCCCATACTCACTGACTTGCAATATATGCAAAATATTAGAAAAAATCATTAACAAAAAAATAAGGTGGTTCCTCAAATCACAGCATTTAATAAAAGACAATCAATTTGGATTCAGAACTGTACACTCCACCACCTCTGATTTTGTCAGCACGGCGATAATTCAAGAAGCCTTTCTTCACGGGCAGCATGTTATCTTACTAAATCTAGACATCGAAAAAGCATACTATATGGTATCGACACACCACATAGCTTCTAAATTACTTAGTATTGGTTTCAAGGGCAATATGTTTAAGTTTCGTACTAACTTTTTTAGCAACAGAAGTATTCAAGTACGTATAAATAACAATTTATCAACAATTAAGAAACTTAATAATGAGCTACCGCAAGGATCAGTGCTCAGTGTGACTATTTTTAATCTCCATAAATGACTCTGATGATGATATTGAAAGCCCAGTTGTCGTACAGAAATACGCCGATGATATGGTGTTAATACGCAAATAAAGGAACTTCAATTCAACCTATGATTTGATGCAAACTGCTGTAAACTGTATTTACAAATGGTCAATGAAAACTGGTTTCAAATTCTCGTCAGATAAATCTGAATGTATGATTTTTCTAAAAAATTGAGCCCCTACTACCCTAAATTATTCCTGGGCAACAAAGCCATTAAGACTGTCACACATACAAAAATCTTGAGCCTTATATTTGACCACAAGCTCACATGGCAAGAACATATTTCTAAAACATACGCTGAATGCAAAAACCGACTTAACATCCTGAAGTTTCTTAATCACAATGACTGGGTATCATATAAAAATACTTTACTACTTACATACAAAACTTTAAAAGGAAGTGAAATAGATTACGGATCGATTGTATATAATTCAGCGTGCAATTCAACTCTCAAGAAACTGGACACCGTGCACAATTGCGGATTCAGAATAAGCGCTGGTTGCTTTCGCACAAGCCCAACTGGTAATATCGTCATCGAAGCGTCTGAAACTAATCTCGCATTTCGAAGTCAAACCCCGTCAATTAAATACGCAATTGAAGCCAAAACATCTCTAAACATGATAATACGTAATGATGTATCTCCTGGAATTAGAAGTGTAAATCCACAGTGTTATACATCTTTCTATAATAAAGTAGATACGCCCTCAACATTTCGAGGCTCTCTATAGAAAGTCAAAGGATCCCCGCTGTAAATCCCTGGACCATTAACATCATTAAAGTTGAAAAATCTCTGGTTGAAGTTCAGCATAACAACTTTGACTCAGACGAATGGAAACTCAAATACCGCGAAAACTATGATAAATATTAAAATAACTAAAATATCTTCATTGACGGACGCAATAATACATTTTCCGAGGCCATAGTGAAGGATCCCGAGTCTTTGGTGAAATTCCGGTTTATGAACATTGCTAGTAAAGAAAACATGTTCAACCATGCAATTTTGGAAGCGCTTAAAAACATAATTCATAACTGAACCGATGCCATTATCATCACTAATAAAATTTCAAAAGATAACTTCAAAATATATGATGTTACACAATCCAAAACGACGGCTTGAATTAAAGAACTACTTCATATATTAAACTGCAAAGCTTATTAGTAATTTATCTTCTTTTACCTAATCAGCTGTATCCAATTATTATGACCGAAATACATTATAATGACACTAATACAAAGATAGTAATTGATTTCCAATGAAACAATGTAAGACGTAATCCTGGATATTCCAAGCAAGATGTTATAAGATACATACATATGAAGATGATCCAGCGATGGGAACAGACATGGTGGTGCACTCGATACACATGTTTGCGTGTTAAGTAAATTCTCCTGAAGAACTGTTTCTACACAATTAGCGGCTACACTGAGCATTTCAAAGAAAAAATAATGATTTAAAATATTATTTTTAATGAATTAGTTAACATTTGTTCTGAATAATTTTACCTTTATCCTTCAAGAAGTAACCAAACGAAGATAATTTTTGCGCATCTAAAAATTATTGTGTGTCGTTTCTTGTGTGACTACAGCAAATGCGCAAAATCCCTGATCTCATGCGTAATCTAGTTTCGTAATCCAAACAACGCAGTAGAGTGTACTAACAAATAATATACTCGTAATTTTTAGTTGGCCCCAAGTTTTAGCAGGGGTGTGTCAAACATTTTTTATGGTTAAATCTCCTGAGTTTCCCCTATTTTCATAATTTACGGCTCAATACTCAGATCAAATTTTTGATAGAAAATAATAATGGTCATAATGGAAAAATACTGTGTAAATCAAATTGTACTGTCACAAACAAACGAGATGCATTTTGATTTTTGTTTAAAGAAAACTCACCAATCTATCATTACTGATGAGCACTGGTTGAATGGCTCGCGGCGTCAACTGATGTCACTGTAGTTCCTCTGTGCGGTTTGTTCTAGGGTTTGACCCCCCAAGTTGCAACAGGAATTTCGGCACTAGGTAGATAGCCAGGTCGGATTCAGCCGCTGTCTGGAGGACAATTCTAGCGGTCGGGTGCTCTGATCGGTAGTTTTTCTTGGTTTATCCCAACAATCAGGCGAATGCCGGAGCAGTTCTCTAACAAAAGAACCGCGCAGGATATTTCTTTCCTCTTACTTGACCTATCCTCACCCTCACTTACATACAGACTTACAAGCTCTACACTAACGTTCGTCAGAAGAACAGTTTGATGCTTAGTGATTGTTCCGGTTGAGACAGTGCTTCGCTCGTGGGATCTCACCTTTCATCGGGGGAAGAACATCACCGCCACCTTCCGTGATACAACATGTACTACACCAATGGAACGTTAGCAGTTGACGCACCCGGAAACACGAAATAATCAGTGAATCATTGAACTCAAATTAACGCTCGCAACTTTTGGGCGCCATCAAGTTTAGCATACAATGATATGCAAGAGACCTACCACGATAATTAAGAATAGTAAAGTGTTAATGGCAGTATTGAAAACAGTTTTTAACTGATCTTTATAATTAATTACAAAGTAGCAAGAATATAGTATAACAGGTACGAAATTGCCAATAAGACATGCACTGTGTCGCGAGTTGCGCAGTTTGCTTTAAATGGGGTGTGCCGCCCCTGTGGGTTCTCGGTAAGCGGTCGGGGGCGTTCGGGCGAGGCGCGTGCATTAGCTCCGATTAAGAGGCTTCCATTTCATTGCCGGCGGGTGTCACAAGATGGAGGGCGCAGGGCGGGGGGAGGGGCGCCTGCGGTGGCGGCCCTCAGCGTCCCCGCCCCGCCCTCGCACCTTTAATCAGTCGTGCACGTCATCACATCGTACGCCCTCTTCCTCGCCTCCTTGCTCTTCGTGTGCCTCTTCCTCATTGTGCCGCAGCGGCTGTCCGCGTGCGTGGCAGAAGGCCAGCCTGCCGCACACGCACGGCCCTTGCTTCCTGCCACGGCCACTGGCCTCCCCACGCAGCGCTGGCACGCCTCTGCACACCGCGCACGCGCTTTGATATCTCGCGACACACGCCCGTCTCGCCAACGATCCGCTCCACACCGAGGGCGACTTCCCACGTGGAAAACGGGGGGCATTTAAGAAATGAGGTAGTTTTCAATTGAATTCATTTACGATTTTAATTTCAATAAAAAAAATCTTTTTTTCATCGACATTACTTTTCGTTTCTTCACCAGAAGTGCGTTTTTTGATCGACACTATTTATTTCTTTATTTCATCTTCCATGTCTTGGTGATCGTTGTCCATAAATTCTATCTTCTTTCAGTTAGTAAATTCTGAAAATAAGTTTCCCCATTCTGTAAACCGACAGAGACAATTTGGAATTTTCTTTACTAATTAGATCTTAATGTATTGGTAGTATATTTGTTGTATATTGATATATGTATGTATATTGATTTTTAAAACTTCTCTAGATCTGTTCTCTATTAAAACGATCTCGATTCAATTGTATCTCACAGCGTCTCCCAATGTTAGCTCTTATTATTTCTTACGGTCTTCACTGAATTATTACAGGGAATATTCTCCTTCATACTTTCTAGGCTTTTGGACCCAAACTATGAGGTACGTTCCATACGTTCTGCCCTCACTAACTTCAATTTTTGATACAAGGAAAAACATGCAACTTTTTATCTTAATCAGTCTTTCCTCCGACACACTTTGCACTTCTGTTTATTACATTTCGTGGCCTTTGAAAAAAATACTGTGGTGTTTTGTTCGTAAAATGGTATAAATCTGCTTCTTTTACCTCATACTTTCTGAAAAACGTCTTCACCGAAAGTTTTCTTTCGGTTTTGATAAGTCGTTGTGTGCCCAATCTGCACTGTAGTGTGACCAGTCCCAGTCCTTGAAGCCATACTCCTTCGCAACATTCTCTGCAATCTGGGCGGTAAGCACAGGAGCGTTGTTGTAAAGAAGCAAAATCCCATGATATTTTAGGCACCGCATCCAACTCAAGTTCCTCTCTCCTTGAAACTGAATGAGATGGTGGCTGTAAATTTACAGCATCAAAACAATTAGAGATAAGACTATATATTTTTTTTTAAATTACAATTGAAGATAAAACTATACACTACTCAGAAGGATTTCCCATTCTGTTATCTTGGTCAGACCGGAAACTTCAGGAACCGACAATGTATTTTTGATAAGAAGCATTTTCTTCATATTATACCTTTTATTGATTACTATTGAGGATTTAAATGTACTAGGATTTTCTCGATCTAATTGCGATTCCTTCTTTGATTGCACCTTTTTGAAGAACATATTAGACGTATAGTATCATGAATACTACTGAAAAATTCCGTTTTCTGCCATCTTATTACCTCTCTAAAATCATGCAAAAATACTGTGGAATCATCAACAAATGCATCCAGTTTACATTTAGTTTTGACTAGTCCTATTCCAATTGTTTCCGATCTTCCGTAAAGTAACTCTGGTATTGGATTACTATTTCTGATCTTAATAAGTAATGATCGAATGCCTAATTTCCTTTGTCTATTAACACGCACTTCTGTGAGGTTTTATTCGATTTATATCGATGGTGTATTCAATATCTGAACGAAGACCTTGCTATAGTTGAACCGAACTAAAACGATGAACGTCCTGAAATGCTGAAACAATCAATTTGTGATGTTCAAGAATATCTGTTCGCAGAAATCGGTTAATTATCTTCCATTACTGTAAGTCATTCTCTTTTCATATCTTAGTAAGGGCTTATTATTTTATTTCCATCTCATTCTTCAGTTCAAATCTACCATCAGGATTATTTCTTTTCAGTTAAAAACATTTTCAAGAAACGTCAAATTATTTAAAAAATCGTCCTTAATGTTTTGGAATACCTTCAATTGGAGCATCGACACTTATTATAAAAACATAGTTTTCAAAGAATGTAATTTTCCATTTCGTGTGTTTGTATACATTTATGAATAAATGACACAAACTTCCAAGGCATGTATCGGGCTCAAAGTTGATAGAATTTTCGCAAATGAACATATGCTGGGAAATTTCATCTGATATTTGTCCCAGATGAGTTGGCAACTTCCCATGCACTGATTTCTCACAGGTTACGTAGGTAACGCAGGTACGTTCTGGTTGGGGTTTTTTACCCGCCAAGCACCAATGTATGATATGTCTAACTCAATGAAAAATGTCACATTAGTGATATAATTACATAAAATTTCCTAGCATTAGAAAAGGTTTGCTTTTTTCAACCTTCTCTACATCCTATAGAAGTTTCTATGATTTATTCCAAGAAATCTGTTGTTATGTGGATGTTACGGATAAAATGCGAATTGGCTTATTCACGAATTATTTGGTTAATGATCGCATTATCAAAGAAAGGTAGGAAAAGTTCGAAGAAGGAACAGTTTCGATGCATACTCCAATGTTTAGCCGGATGATGTTGATATTAGTCACCACGAGATGGCTACGAAAAAATTACATTATGACGATGCGTGATAAACAGGGATCAGACAGGTAGTGAGAAATGTCAAAGGCTAATGAGAGACCAAATGTGCAGTTTTGAATAGCGTATGTACTTTTTAATAGCATATCATGCAAGAAAGAGTCTTCGGGTTTCGCGATTTACATAAAATAACATTGGGTTTATGGAACGCCTATTTTCTAACGCATTTTTTCCCAAAATAAATCTTGTCAATGTAAGAAACGCCGCACTCTAACAATAACGTTTCTTATTCAGTAGGCTAGGGCTGATGACAACATTAGACGAATGACGTCTGAAATAATTCGTTCATCGTCATAATTTTATCCCTTTTGGCTAATGTGTGATTTAACCAGATGCTCCTAATACTAGTCATTTTGCGGTCTTTGCCCGTAAAATATACACAGCTAAAGCAGACAAAGCTAATGATGAGCTCTGGGAGTTAAAGTAAAAGTAGCTTTGGGAGTTACTATCTTTGTCTGATACTGAAACCCATGCAAACCCTTTGTTTAGTTATTGCTAACTCTCTGAACTTTCCCTGCTCTAATGAGTCTGTTTTCCTCTCCGTTTCCATCGTATATAAGCGATCCCTCATAGAGGCTGATAAGAATATCTATATTTTTTTCGAATAATTCGTATAAATTATGAAATGACACAGAAAAGAGGACTATATTTTGAAAGAAACACAACTAGTATTTGTCCCCAATATAAAGAATGGTACATTTACTTTCTCACATATACGTAATACATTACTTTCTCGTATACGTAGTATAGGAAAAATTCACGACTTTTTGACAAATCGTGTTACCATCTGACTCAAGGATACAATCGTTCAGATAGAATAACTTCATATATCAAAAACCAAGTTTGTTATAGAAACAGGAAAACATTTCATTTTGTCGAAATCAATATTTTTTAAATATTTGTGTATATCAGTATCTGTCAACGAACCGTAAGTATTAGACGCTTTGTTGGAAATAATTATACATTTTTGAAATAATTACAAGAATTTTTCCTTAGATGCAGGTTTTGGCGCAAAAAAATCTGGACATATTTCTTGTTAAAGGCTTGTAAACTTGTAAAGGGAAACACTTGAAAAGAAGGCTATATAAAGATCAAGAAAAAATTGAGTGAATTGATACACTTTTATGCTAATTAAAAAGGAATTTTATTAAATTTATGATAAAAATAAAATACTGTAAAACTCAAATCTTAAGAAAATTTTGGAAAGGAATACCAATATTTTTCCAGACAAACTTACCTGAATGTACAAAGCATCGTAGGCTTTCACGGCGGGAGTGAATAGAACATAAATTTTCCGGGCTGGCAGGTCGTGGTCCAGTTGGCATTGAAGGGCCAACCATTACGACCACGGCCTACCAGCCCGCAAAATTTATATTCTATTAACTGAAGGTATCAAAAGAAAATGAATATAACAATGATCAAAGAAATATATTAAAACATATTGTAAACAATATGTAGAATGTATGTAAAAACAAACTGTAGAATAAAATAACCAAGTATAATAACTATTATGTAGGAACTCTTTATGTTCTAGAAATTATGAGAAGAAAACCTATTTTCCCGTGTCGCTCTCTTCATAAAAAAGGTGCTCCTAAAATGCATGACAGCATTTAGGAATTATAGATTTCAGTGTTATCAATATTTCCGGAAGGGTATTAGAATATATAGAGTAGAGGTATAAAAAGGTATGTATGAAGAGATTACTTTTAACATTAGAACCTTAGAATATTTTGTTCATATTTTTGCCACAATATTCACTTTTGTATCACACGTTGGCGTCCAGCAGGTTTTTACCATCGTGCCAAATGAAATCTACTATAAAATCCAAATGATATATGTTTGTACACTTGTGGCCTGTGTATGTATTAATTGCGCTGCTTGATCGTATATGGTACACACAATTTTACTTCGTTGCCTTTTACTCTTTCGGGTTCCTTCATACTTACGTAGTAAAGAGAAAGTATTGTAAAGCTGCGGCAAAAATCGACGTATAACGACAGAAACACTTTCATTGTGGGATACTAATACCAAAACTCTCAATGAATCTTATTCTTATATGTAATAAATTATTTCCTTTAACACATTGTGTAGTAAGAATCCACGTTTGGATTGTCCATGAAATCGCGTAGTTGATTGATGACATAACGGGTCAAACATGGTAAAGTCCATAACTCATTCAGACGATTTTCTCCATAATTGACATTCCCCAATCGATCTTAAAAACCACTCGAGGCCTGCGAGTTTGAAACGGATACTTTGATTTTGGGAGCTACTTAAAATAAAGCCTCAACATTTCCAAAATTTTCACTAAAGTGTCTTTGGTTGAAATCCCTGATTTTTCAAAATTTGCAAAAGTTAAATTTGTCAAACATTTTCGGCGTTTTCCTACAACTACAATATTGAAAATGGAAATTTTTCCTGAATTAAATCTATTGTTCAAAGGTTTTTAAAAATTTCTTAAAAACGACTCATATTGTTGTAATTTTTCCTTGGATAGTGCAAAGGGTGCTTAAAAATGGCGCTGGTCACATTTCAACGAACATTTTCAAAAATTGCAAAAAGTTAAGATACTGATTGTAGGGATTTTTCTTAATAAAAGCTGTTCTAAAAAGTTGATCTTTAAAAAAGGTAATATACAATTTTTTGGAAAAAGCGAGTAGTTTTCGCATCATTTTTTAAAAATGTAAATACAATTTATAAAAAATATATTAAAAACGGCTTCAATTTTTTCTTACTTTAGACCTCGGAGAGTGCAAAGGACGCTTAAGAATTTGCATATTTTCGTTGCACACTATCAATTTACGATATTTGAATGGATCAAAACTAGAACGGTATATGTAACATTTTATAAATTCTGAGAAATCTGTTTTTAAGTCTAAAAATCATAGTGCTTTGTTTAATCATTAACACCACGGCATAACAATTGTTCATTGAAAGCACAAAAATACATTACTACTGAAATGTAGCCTTAAAAAAGAACGTTTTTCTCAGAATTTATAAAATGTCACTTGTAGCATTCTGGTTTTCACACATTCAATTGTAAAAGTTACAAATAATACGGTGTATGTGCTTGTAGCACCAATGTTACGTAAAAACGTTCAAAGTAAAAATAATCTCCATATCTCTTTCTTCAACATCTAAATTCTACGGTTGATACTGGTTTCAACAAGTAGTTCTATTTGAACGTCATAGAAAAGTAGGTTCTGAACCTTCTCTTTTATTGTAATTATATGGCAATCGCCGCCAGCCTTTGAGATACAAATGTTCTCATGTCGAAGCGCGTATTACTTAAAATCTTAAAACATGCAACTCAAAATTGTCATTTTTGACGTACGAGCTTTTGTCATGTTAACGACGATATCAGATCCAGCAATTCTTCTAACATAACACATATAATTTGGAGAATCATTGTTATTATCTTACTATTACTTGCTATTCCCAATTTAAGAAACTTATTGGGAGGATACCCACCTTGTCTAATTATTTATTTTCTACTGTCAAGACTGCTGCGTACTTTCGTAGTTAATAGAAAATATTGTAATGCTGCAGTGGAAAGCGGCGATTTCTCTTCCGGAAAAGTGGTTACTGTAAGGTACTGATATTGAAAAATACCATGTATCGTATTTACATATGTAAGAACTTACTTCTGTAGACACATTGTGTAATCAGCATCGACCTTTTGTTGGTCCTTCGTTTGTGCAAAATGTTTGCCTGTACGTCCGTCTTTCTCTCTGTCCAACAGTGATCCACATTAGCACCTATACTGTTCAAAATATTTTATTCAAAATTAATATTCCACAACATTTCTGACCTAGCTCTGAGAATTTAAACGGATATTCTGATTTTCGGGGCCACTTTACATATGAGGCGTTCAGTAGCCAATCTGACAAACTCCAATTTAAAAAAATCTGAATAACAACATGGTTGTGATCCACAAGTAAATATTTGTCAGTGGCCACGATGAACTCCACATTTAAATAGTTTGCCGATAGAGTGTGCTAACTGCTGTAGCAAATGAACATTGTATCAGTTGTTGACCAGTGTGATTAACTTTTTGGCTTAATGCCAATCGATGTTTACCCGAACTGTTTTGAACACAACTGAACCCTTTCGTGTTTTTCAACTTTACAGTATTTGTGTATGTGATATTTGTTATGTTTACTTTCTTATTTCAATCAAGAAATAATGGCAAACATAAAGACATGTACTCTGACTCATGCGACAGTCAAAACCACAACATCAAAGTTGTGTCCTCTCTTTTGAAATATCTGTTACCTTCCGAATGATTCAGGTTTTTCCTTTATTGAAAAAAGAGCAAAAACTAGTTACTACATCTTTTCTCTCAGGAATTAGTATAATATGCTGTAGGAAAACAAAGCAAGTATTTCAAAGAAGTGAACCATTTATACTTCAAATCGAGAGAAAACTTAGAAAAATGTATCACCAACAGGAAAAAAATGTCGAAGGTAAACTAGTTAATAGGCTGATAATGAAATGTACCTGGATTGAGAAGGCTCAACCATTTTCTACTTTCTTACCATTAATGACATTTGGAAAAATTAATATCCAAAAGAAAAATCGAAACAGACGTCCTTAGAAAGACTAGCTAATGTCTTACAAGATATTCTTTATAGCACAGCAAGACCGCTCTCCATAGGAAACAAGAAGTATATTAGTAGGCCTCTTAAAATGCAACCTCATATTCATCTCAACTATTATAAAAACATGAAGTCTGCAAGAGGTCCTTCCAACCTTCAAGAAGAACTTGCCAGTGATGACTGCATTACTTACGCAGAATAGAAGCAGTAAACACTTTCTTTCGTTTACTTAACTAAATGTGCTCATTATTTCCATGAAAAATCGTTGATTATCATTGTGATCGACTGATTGAAATCGTTTAATTATGTATCTATAATACAGACGTTTTCAAACGCCAATGCAACATGAATAAAAATGTACATCACATATTATGTATATCAAAAACATATAATCAATGAGCGGATGAAATAAAATTATAAACGAATAATTATTACTACTTCTTAGACAATCACATTAACATTTGTAGTACAATAAGTTAAATTAAAAACTATTACCCTACTCATGTTTTGTTTTGAGCGAAGATTTTTTTAAATAAAATAATTTCAGAATATCATTTCAATGCATTTTAGTTGCCATTGTAACTAACTCCATAAAAAGTGGTTTTTATGGCAAAGAGTCATTGAGTTTATTAATTATATTTATAAAGTACTGAAAAGATACCTTTAATTGTAAAATTGAATGAGTTTACTCGAAACACGCTTAAAAATATACAATTTCTTAGAGATAAAACATTTCAACTGTTCATACTGAAAATCTTCATCCGATGGAGTTAGACGATATGAAATCTGAACGCCTCAATTGTTAGAATATTTGTAAGTATATATTGTAAGAATATTTGTATAAGTATACATACGGTTTTCATTGAAACATTTAAATTTTCTAAAGTGGATCATTTGTATTTTGTATTGGATCAATTTAATTGTCTCTATTTGGTAGAATATTTGTAAGTAACTTAATGTTATTCACTCTTGCTCCCCTCCCTCTTGTAGACACAAAATGTTCAAAAAATATTTTATTAAAGTTTTGGAATTTTCACATACTCCGGTCCCGACACAAACATTTCTTAACATCGTTCAAAAGGGTAACACAAATCGTTTGTGGTACATGAGACGGATGAAGAATTAGTTGGATATATAATGTTACGTAACTGTTACAAAGAATAAGAGAGAGTATGTACTGTTTTAGAACACCTTGGACTGAATCACAGCGAACATCGCTGAATAAGCGAATATTTATTTTGAGATTACTTATTCTTTGGAAATTCATGTCAAACTTTTTATTTTCAAATGGTCCATCTTCGGAACTATGAACTGCTTTGTGAGGCAACCAAAAGCAATGAACAATTTTACGACTGCAAACATTTAGTGCGGTTGTTTCTGTTCAGCACACTTTTCTGCGCACCAGGTCGGCGTGGAGTCGAACCACATTTCTACCTACTACACACTCGCGTGGGCCGGGTATAGCTCTTGTTTACAAAAAAGAAAAGGAAAGTCTTCGTTTCTGCGAGGTCCCTGCCGTCGCTACCGCCACGTTGCCACTAGCGCCACTGCTGCCTCTGCCGCCATCGTCACTTCCTCTGCGGAACACTGCTGCTGGCCCCCTCTATCCGTTCGAATCGCAGACACGGTGCAGAGGCAGCAAAATTTATTGCGTTTACCACATATTAATAAGAAGTGAATGAAAATATATGAAATGACAGGAACATTTTGTAGTGTCATTGCATCTTTTAATAATATGTTTCTATTAATTTGCCAGATTAATGATATAAACATTAATATTTGATTCAATTTAGATATTGCATATATCGTTGTAAAAGGTATGCGTATTAATAGTGTGCTGGAATGGAAACATCTGAGTGCTGTGAGTAATTACGAAGATTTAAATCACATTTTTAGAATACAAACAAATGCGTTCGACAAGGTTTTTCTGCTTGGTGCATTGATTGCTGAAAGTTCAACCACACAGAAATTACATATAAGTTCTTCGGAGTTCCATGGAATACGTGTGTCTATTTTATCGCATTGCATGAAATTCTTAGCAGATAGAAGTGTGAAATATGTTTTCTTAATTCTTAAAAATGCTCACTCATAAAAACATTTCAGATAATTCTCTTATATTCCTCCTAAAATTAATCCACTTTCGTACTCCAGTAATAACAAAACCAACTTAAGAATCAAAATAATATTAATAATTCATTATCATCAGCAAATAAAATAAGCTGTATTTGTCACTTGCGAAGCATAATGCCACATTGATGCGTGTTGTAAATTAAAATCCATCTGCAAACACAGTAGCATTTGAACATAAACTTGTCGAAACATAATGAAATGAGAAGACAATAATCAAGGAAAAAACGAAGAATTCATAGACATGTTTAAACAAAAGTCCACACTGAAACACTTACTATAATAAAAAAGTACGTTATTTAAAAAAAAGTACAAATCAAACACGCAAAAAGAGATAAGCAAAAATATATTTAATACCACTTCCATCACTTTAATTACATTACATTTTACATTTTGCGTACGGCAATAAAGTATTATTCGAAAGACTATACTTTAATGTCACTGGTAGACCTACTTCGTTGCACAAGAAAATACTTGAAATGCGGGAATCAAATGAAATCAGATGCTAATGCGGGAAATTCTATTGTTGCTATCAGAAGCACAACTGAGTACACAAACCTAAATTTGTTGAGAAATATTTGTTCATTTTAATAATAAAATTGAATTTGATGTTTTAAGCAAATTATTTTGGAATTCCATGATTAAAAAAACGTATAAAGGAACATCCACGACTTGCATGAAAGAACAACGTCCTACAACGCCCCGACCGAAATTTCGGTGTTGTCAGAATTGGTTACATGAAACTATGCTAAATTATACTAATATTAAACACCAGAAAAATCTAAATTTGTTGGGTAATTTTCTCAACAGTCGACGGTAGAAGTCAATTCATGTAATTATCATGTATTAATATATGAATGTTTTTTATAAACAAACACCAAACATTTTTTAAATATTATTTTCAGGTTAGAACAAATAAACACAAAACATTCTTAATAATAGTATAGCACATTTGATTTATCATAAAATGTTCACTTTTTGTCAACGGACTTGTAGTGGAAAATTTCGTATAATGCAAATTACACGCCTGATATTTGCCCCTAATTGTTAGGCAACTCCTTCGCACAGATGTTCGCCGGGTCACGTTCTGACTCAGTCAAGATTTATTTGGCAAAAAGTGAACATTTTCTAATCTTCTACATGCCTTAGAAATGCGTAACATTTATTCTGAGACAATTGTATATTTATGATTCTATGATTAAAATGTCAGTATATAACATTTTCATTTTGCAAACTTATTCAAATCATATCCGAACAGCTCCTGCTTGTCAATACATAGAATAAACCTGACAATAGAAATCACGGCGCGAGAGCGGGCGCGTGGGGCAGGTTGAGGAGCCGGGTCAGGGTCCTCAAGCCCTCATCCCCTCTCCCTTGTTGCACGCGTGCATGCGGGGGCGCGCTCCTCCACACCCGCCCGGGTGGGTGCGCTTGGCTGGAGGCGGAGGCGTAATGGAGGCGGAAGCGGAGCGGGGGTGGAGCGGAGGCGGAGCGAGCGGAGGTGGCGTCGCCAGACAGCGCGCCTTCCGATGAGCGCCGGCGCTCGATATCCGGCTCTATCACGGCCTGCGGCGCGCCTCGGCGCTGGCCTCTGCTTCCGCTGGCCGGCAGGGCCCCGACCTCTGCCGCGCCCGCGGCCCTCACTGCCGCCGGCCATGCGAACGGGGAGGGCGGCGAGCGCAATTTGGAGCAACGGCCGTGCGGCGCATTGACGGGCGACTTATTGACCCGCGGAGTTCCAGAGGCAAGCGTGCCAGCGGGCCAGCGGGCCAGGGGCAAGGACACGCAGCAGGGATGCGATGCGTACACTAACGAAAGGAAAGTGGAAGACGCGAAGGGGCGACGGTGGCGCTGAGGAAGCGGGATTGTTGCGGGGCAGCGCCTCCCCTACTGACCGCTGGCAGTTCTAGGCCATGGACAAAATAACACTGCATTGCCGCGGGGCGGGGGTATGGGGCAAGGGCCTGTGAGGGCCGGGGAAGGCGGAGGGAGAAAAAGCCGCCGCGCCGCAGGGCGCCCCGCTCTTGCCGAAACCAGGGCCGCATACCACTCTTCGCGTAGTTGCGCGTGTGAACGCAGTATGGTAGTAGGGCGCCAGGCCATGGCGGTGGCTGCAACGGAGGCACTGGCCGACGCCAAGAAGCCTCTGCAGCGCGCATTGTTACCCCCCCCCCCGTTTGGGGGCGATGCGTTGGGTCATACATAACCTCTGTTTAACCATCCATCTGTTTTGTTTTTTTTGCCTCTGAACACCACTAGCTCCTAAATCGTACACAGAATTTTCAAAAAAATTATATTTATCATAAGATTTAGATGATGTCGCGGCCCCTTAAATTTGAAACTGATATTTTGATTTAGGGTATGGGAAACTCAGGAGGTTTGACACTCTTTTTGGTTAAATATTTTTTCCTTCGTTCTTTTTTATTGTAATTTTTTGGTGGGTATGTAAGTGCCGATAATATAATAGTATATTATAACAAAATATTTACCATTTAGTTTGTTAGTTTAGTTGCTAGTTTGTTATGTCATGCATTGTAATTCATAAAAAATGTAGAAGTGGGTCAAACATCCAAATGTGAGGGGTGTTTGACCCGAACTGTAGGCGGTTTAACACCCATATAATAAATTCAGATAATTTAATTCAATAATGAATGAGTAAAAATCACTTGCAAAGGCGGTTCATTAAGGAATCAAATTTACAATTATTAACTATAATACTGATAATGTAAGATCCGTGTTAATAATAACAATTATGTAATATCAACTATCTTGTTAATTGTTAAAGGTACATTACATTTTCGTATTTATGAATAGAATATTTTTTAAATTGCAATAAAACAAACAATAAAATTAAAATGAAAAAACAACTATGCAATAACAGTTTCAATTCAATCACTAAAACAAGAAAGATTGTCTACAGAAAGACAGTACCACTAATATCTGTGATAACGAATATTCAATTGCAAAAAAATATCGAAATAAAATTTTAGTATGTTAATGTCCCATTGTAATGTCTTATTCTGTAATTTCACACACGGTAAATTTTCGTTGTTTTTTAATTATTCCACTGTGACTTTGTTTTCAGAAAAGTGGCATGTATTCAAAAGAATACGTTTTATGAACTCTATTGTTATATTTTATGTAACATTTCATCATATCATTGTGTTTTGCCGATAGTATGGCTAAATAATGGATCAAACGCCCTTCAACTTACTGGGTCAAACCTACTAACCACGTTTCATTTCTTATGTCTTGGCAAGCTAATTTATGATTTTATTACATTGCTTTGTTATCGATCTTACTAATATTCTCCTAAACTGGAGGAAAACTAGGCTGTCTCAGGACATGTGCAGGTTTCAATGGATTTGTTAGAACCCAGGGGCAAGGGATAATACAAAAACAATAAAATAGGTTCGATTTTGACTGAAAAATGCAAATATTGATAATGTTAATCTGCAATTTCTAGTACTTGAAATTACGAAACTATTCTCGAACTCAGTGCGCCACTGCTTACGACCCCGCTGACTTTAAGTGTCGTAGAAGAAAGAAGGTTCAATATCCACGCGTGCCAATTTAGAACAGCCACTTTTTGCTTCTCCAGGACTCCTGTTTCTACACACTCGGCAGGAAAATATTTGCTGCTGCGTACCACCAGTTTCTATACTCTTTTTTTGTAGTACCCTATCCTTAATATAATTTCATTTTAATATTTCATATCATATATAATTGTGCTTCTTTATCCTTGCACAAAAATAAACAAATGTACACATTTTTCGCACCAAACACTAAGATGATTTTGACTTTCCTTGCATCACTCCAACAGGGGCACAACATTACTGGTCACGGCTTATTGTAGTTTCATTATTGATTGATTGTTTCAGTGATACCGAGCTCGTAAATTGACAGGGTCATTGGTCCCATGTAGTACATGTTTTGCTCGGATGGTGGCTGTGATCTTTCCCTCGCTGTATGGCGAGTTCGGGCGTCTACCTACCGTCGGCTAGCGGGGTTTCCCCAACAAGGTATCTCCCACCAGCGGGGAACCGCCCCAGCCGGGACACGCTCTAAACTCTCGACCGGTCTCCCGGCGTAGGTGTGCTTGTGTAGTGCGTGTTAGTATAAGTGTGAGTGTAAGATGAAAGAATAGGTCAAGGAGAAGAGAGTAAAGATCCGTGGCCCGTTTGGTAGGGTACTGCTCTGGCATTCACCTGGTGTTGATCGAAGAAACCACGGAAAACTACCGATCAGAGCAGCCGGTCGCTAGAATTATCCTACAGACAGCGATTGAATTCGATATAGCTGCCAAGCTAGTGTCGAAAACCATGCCACCGTAGGGACTCGAACCTAGGATTATTCAGAGCGACTGCAGTGACATCAGTTGATGCCCTGAGCCATCTCTACCGATATTTTCATCACGTAATACCAATTGACAGCACATATAAACAAATACAAGTAGTTTTAACAGGGTTTACATGAAGATTTATTTAGTCAAAAAAACAGCAAAAACTGTATGTGACATATGGGGGAGAAGATTTGCGCATGTTTTCTTGAGTTCCTGAATCTCTCCCAATCATTTCAACTATAATTTTCATTTTAAATATAAATAGTTGATAGATGAGTCAATTTTTTGAAGAGAACAAATAAAATAAATGAAAGTAAAATTTTAAAAAGCGCGAGTTGAGCAACATTTGTAGAACTAGACATTTTCGTCCCTGAGTTATAGAAAACGTATTTGCGACAGTAAACGAACTGCATTGCTAACAAAATAGTTGCTCACCCTTAGCTCTATCCCTACCACTACAAGCATAAGAGGTTTAACAAAACGTGCGCATAGTGAAGCTACATTTATGTCCAGCAGTAAAACAAAGGGCCATCTCAGTATTTGCTCAATGTATTTGGGAAACTGGACAAAAACCTGATCGAGGTGGAAGTCCTGGTTTCGGAAGGTGAAGCACATCATTTGTTACAAATATTTTAAGTTATTTCAAAAAAGAAGTACGATACAAATATAAACTATTTCATTATATATCGTTGTTTGGTTAAAATAAACATTATTTTTCTTTTTGATGATCAGTATAGTTTCTAATTGTATAGAAACAGTTATGCAGCAGAAAATATTTTACTTTTAACTTAAATTTGCGTCACTACTTTAATTGTTTAATGTTATCTGGCAATGTGTTTTAAAGTAACATACTTGTGTTGTATGTGGATTTCTTGTAGTGAGCTGTTGATACTGACACTTGATTAACGTGACTTCTAAGACGTTTAGATTTATTAATAATTCTGCAATTAAGTGTGAGAACTTGGTGGCAGAATACACTAACTTAACATTACAAAACTTAACAAATATACAAACTCTACAAACTTTACAAAATCACATGAACATTTCTCCGTGCAATCTTTCATAGAACTCCACTTCACCAAACTTCACTCCACCACGCTTCACCGCACTGCGATACAGCGAGCTGTAATGTTTTTCTTAATCACTCGTTTCTCTCAGTTACACAACGTCACTGCACATAATAATAATAATAATAATAATAATAATAATAATAATAATAATAATAATAATAATAATAATAATAATAATAACATTAATAATAATAATGCTAATGATTATAATGACATTAATAATAACAATAATAATACTTAATTACAAAGAATACATAGGTAATTACACTGAATTTATTAAATATATTTATAACATATCTACATTCAAGAAACTAATTTATTTTTAAATTTGCTTAGGCTTTGAGGAAAGGGATCAAAGATTGTCACAGGCAAACTGTTCCAGTCCCTAATAGTGCGATTCGCGAATGAATATTTCCCAATGGCCGTTTTCTGAATTCTTGTCTGAATTTTGTGCATGTGCTCTGCCGAAATATGTAGGTTTCCCTAATCGACTTTGAATTTCTTTCCACGCTCGAAGGTCTGTGTA
>BOPP01000152.1:611933-628523 GCA_017312745.1 Gryllus bimaculatus
TATATATATCAGAGCGAAGCGCGCTGTCTCGCAATCGGGCGGTCCGTGTTCGATCCCCGTGCCGGCCGTCCTGACCGGGGATTTTCGTGGCTTCCCTGTATCATAAGCAAATGTGCGTGTGGCGAATGCCACCAGCATCCTATTTTTTTAATTGTTGCTTCTGTTTTTAGGCAACGCGTCTCCTAGCACTTTTAGGAGCTTCGCTGTCAGTTGTCATGAGGGCCGCTAGGTAGCATCTCTGCGTACGCGCTTCCTACCACGCACTTCTGCGTCACTAACCAACGGCCAGAATTGGAAGGAATAAGGATTGGTATAGGGCTTAGGACACTTCGCAGGGATTGGACTAGCCCTTGTGAAGAAGCCTTGAAAGAAGCAGGTTTGTTTTGTTTCAACAAATTTCACATGAGATTGTCCGGGATTCGACGGGAACTGAACCATGGGTCTCCGCGTAGAAGGGCGAGCGACTTTTCTCAGAGCCACCACATGACCTGGCCCTTTCACCCCTAATCATTACCATATCACTTCATTCAGCATAACTGCAAAAAGGCTGGAAGCCCTTGTCTTTAATGGGATCATAGTTGGCTAATAACCAGATTTACATATTTCATTACATTTCATATCATTGTCATTTAACAATTTACAACATTCAACAAAGTAATAAATACTTTCTTTTTATCTGTAACGGCTACGCAATATATTACTACTACAGGAACATGTCCAACCAGCAAAAATGTTTCCCCCGCGGAGAGATTCGACATCAGAACCGCAGAGTTAACAAACCTGTCACATTACCCATATACTTCCAACCACAGTAACGCGCTCAACGTTCTCGACGCTAATAAAATACTTGAACATTTGGATTTTCGTTTTCATTCAGAAAAACGCCCTGTATCATCTGTATTCCAGTTTGACAATATTCATTTTTTGCTTTCAATTTTCGAAATTTGCTGAATTTGGAACCTGCGATCTTGTTTAAGTGACCTTTGCTCTACTCAAGGAAACAGTTTGAAGAAAAAATTACATCCACTTTTCAATTTTTTTTATAAATTCCAATTGCTTAATTAAAAAAGTATTAGTTTTTTAAGTGAAACCGTGTAATTACCGACTTTAAAGATATAATTATATAGAACAGATTTTCGGAAGGAAAGAAATGTATATTATCAGTCTTCTTCCAGCAGTGGTCGAGTGCGGACGTGTCGCTGTCTGTATCCGAGTTCGTGGTGAGAATTTACTCATCTGTGTGAAACAATGTGAAATACATATGACTTACTGGAGAGTATGAAATAGTGATAACGAGTGCAGGGGCATTTAAAAATGATGAGCAAGCAGTTGAATTTTTTTAACTTTACTCTAGGATAGATAATTCACGACTTCATCGTGTTCGAAAGATAGGCTGGCGAAGAATATTCATTGCAATCACCATAGACGTTGGTCTGCGAATAATAATCAACAACAACAGCTGTGGTGAAACTTCGCTAAACGGTGCACGATTGCCCTAAGCTGCATATTGAATTCAGAGCCGTGATTGTGAGAAATATTATGATGTATCGTGTTTGCTACACTACCGCGGTACTGTAAGTAAAACGAGCACAAACCGCAAGAAATAATAATAACTATAGATCATTATCACTGCAGCGTGCAGCATTCTCTAAGTGTTGCACCGAACTGGTCACCAAAGTATTTTGGAAAATAAGGTTAACGGTCATAAATCTACACTGAGTTATTCTACAGAAATTGGAATTGCATCAAATATTCAATTATGTCGATTATATGTACTGAGTGCAATGATGAAATCCAAATTCGGAATAAATCAGGTGATCCGGATTTCGTTTCTTGTGATTTATGTAAGTGCAAAATCCATCCTAGTAGCACGACTCTTTCATCATCTGAAATCAAAGTTTTCGCGTTGAAGAAAACTCAAAGGCAGATGAGATATTTCTGCAAGAAATGCGAGACATGTGAGAGCCCTTCGGATCTAAAGTTGCTGTTGTTGAGACTCAATGACAGAATTGATGATGTACAAACATCTAATAATCAACTTCTTCTAAAATTTGATGATATGAATAATGATTCTGATAATATGTCTCTGAAATTGACTTCAAAATTTGAAGATGTTATCATGACTCATATATAATCACGGATAAACTCAAATTTCAAATTGAAAATTTGCTCATTGAAGAACAACATGGCTTTCGATCAAGAAGATCTACTGTAATAAATCTACTTATTTTTCAACACTTTATTATTGATAAATTGGAAGCAAATTCTCTGGTCGATGTGGTTTACACTGATTTTACTAAAGCACTTGATAAAATAAATCATGGTATTTTATTTCATAAACTTAAAAATATAGGCATACATGGAACCTTCTTGAAATGGATTGAATGTTTTTTAGTTGGGCGAATTCAAAACGTTAAATATAAATCTTTTTTATCTAAAAATATTTCAGTTTCTTCATGAAAGTTTCAAGGTTCCCATCTAAGCCCGTTATTATTCTTACTATTTATAAATGATTTAAAGATTATGATTCCAAAATGTTTATTTTTGCTATATGCGGGTGATCTGAAGTTATTTATAGAAATTAATTCAATTGAGGACTGTAGAATTCTACAAATGTATCGTGATATACTGTATTATTGGTGTAATTTGAATCAATTACCATTAAATATAATGAAATGTAAAAGCATGAGTTACTCCAGATTGAAAAATCCAGTTTTGTTTTCATATAATATAAATGGTATAATATTATTATAATATTGTACTTTTACAAAGTTAATTTTTTGCTACTTTTAATACGGTGAGGTTACTAAAAGAAGCACCAGCGCCATGTTTACAACCGTATACTGCTGTATCCCCCCCAAAAAAGCGAGCCGATTTTTAGAAAATTATTGTTTAAAAATTGCAAGCAAAAATTAGGAAAAGTCTAGATGGCAATGAAGGTTGCAGTGGGACAATTATCTCGTCATGATTGCAATTTGCCTTTAAAAACAATTATATAACTATGTTTGTATGTGAAATATCCCATAAACTGTTTCTTTAATACGAGTAACTGTCTTTAATCAACACGTGATCTCTAATACATACTTTGAAAAACCAAGGGACAGTTAATATAAATATAATTATGAAGAACTACTCATTGTTTCGTAAACGTGTACATTACCATACTTAAAGACCAATCTTTGAAGAACAGATTTGATTAAGGAACAATATCTCCCATCAATATTGTAGTAGTAGGAAAACGCCAAAACATTTAAACTTTTCAATTTTCGAAAACTCAGAGATTTCAAGTGACCTGTATTACATTTTAAGCGTTCTAAATATTATCCGCCGAAAAAGTTTAATTAAACAATTTGGATCTATTTTGAGAAACGTTTGAAAATGTTGAGGCTTCATATAAAGAACTCATTAACTTAGAATATCAATTGAAAACTCTGATGATCTCGAGTTCGTTCATATCGATCAGGAAATATCATCATTGGAGAACATTTTTTGAACGGTTTAGGCAGTAGCGTTGTCCAGTGACAGACGGAGAGACAGGCCGTTCTGTCGTCAGCAATTCTTCGGTCTCAAGGACCCACGAAACGTTAATTCTGGCTACACAACGTGTTTGAGTGAGTAGTTAACTATATAGGAACTAGATTTACCCAATTTTTATGCGAGGGTTCTACATTACGAGATTTTTCGAAATATCGCCTATTTCAGCCACAGCATTTCGATACTTTCTCTTTACTACGTACATAGAGAGGCTAGAAAGAAACAGTTTGAGAATTTTTTTAGAAAAGTTTGAAAATGTTTCAGGGGCGTCATGTAATGTACCTCCTAAAACTAATGGATTCTTTTGAAATGCACCAGACCTTGAGTCCGACCTGATCGATATGGGAATATTCATGTTGGAAAAATCGTGTTCCGAACTAATTGGAGGTGTGGTCTGTTCGGATTCGGATATGTTCGAGTTATCCGAAACATTTATCCTACAAATATAAATACAGCTATAGGATAACAAAACACAATGCAACGTAGCGTGCGATGTGAGAAAATGGCAACATAGCGTAGCGACATGGAGTGGCAATGTTGCGGACAATGGGGTACAGTACGTCGCTGCTGTTAACAGGTATTCTACGTGTAGTATTCAGAATAAATTGGGTTGACTTACACTGCTTCATGCTTTTTGTTCATACTTTTTCGTTCATAAATTATGTTAATAGAAATCAGGTATTACACCGTACAGTACAACGTCAAGCAAACATAGTTCCTGTACATTAAAAGAAAAACAGGAAGTACTTAAACGGCTTGACAATGGGGATATTACAACAAAACTGGCTATTTTTTTCGGTGTCGGGAAAGCCACTATCAGTGATTGGAAGAAAAATTGGAGGAAAGTTGAAAGCTTCTACAACACAACACAACTAGTGCACCTAGCACCTAGCAGAGCAACTAAAGCAACACAACTAGTGAAAACACAGTGGAACAACGCCACAATTCCATCGTGTCGTCCTATGATAAAATTGACTAAGTGACTTTCTTGTAATTTACTCAGGAAAGACAAGGCGCTTATATGTTGATTCAAGAAAAAAGCATTGCAACTGAACAAAATTATGGTGATCCAACATTTACTGCCTCCATTATTTCGTTAGATCATTGGAAGAAGAGACTTGGGATACGACAGTTAACAATAACGGGGGAAATTATCAGCTGATTTTACCGCCACAGATGCGTTCTTAAATGACTTTGAAGACGTGGTATCGCCAGAACACTACTCACCCCAGCTTTATAACTCTGGACAAAATGGAATGAATTTCAAAGCACTCCTTTCAAGAAGTCTTGCTTCGAAAGAAGAGTCGTCTGCACTAGTTTTAAAAATGAAGATAACCGCTGATAGTAATTGGGAAGTCTGCGAAACCACTGGCTCTAAAAAGACATGAATATAAACTCTCTCTCTCTCTCTCTCTCTCTCTCTTACAGAAATCAAAGTAAAGCTTGGATTACCGCTGTTCTGTTTAGTGAGTGGTTTGGGAAACAATTTGTTCCCTCTGCAAGAAGATTCAATAGAAAATGAACGGCCACCTCCAACTCTACTGTTGATTTATAATGCTCGATCTCATCTTGTAGAAATGCAGATAGGTAATGGAGATATCAAAGAAACTTTTGCCACAAAATGTAACCGTTATCTTGCAACCAATGGATCAAGATATGTTACGAAATCTAAAGTTAAGTTAAAGAAGCTTCTACGATTTTTAATTCGAAGAGAGGACTGTTCTATGTTAGAAAAAATGAAAACCATAACAATAAAGACTGTCATCTACTTGTTAGCTGAGGCTTGAAAAAATTCGAAGAAACATTTAATACAACCATCGTGGAATAATCAGTGGCCAAGTCTCGTGTTTGAAGAAATCACATCCATTCCGGATTCAAACAATATTGATAGCCTTCAGCTTGTTCATCAGTTCCCGGGATGCGAAGATGCAGGGGAAAATTGCCTTCAACAATGAATATCACTCGATGATAAAAGTAACCAAGAAATCAGTGATAGAGCCTTTGTCTCTATAGTCCAGAATCAAATTGATGACATCTCTGAAGACGAAGATAGTAAAGGAGAAGACCCCTCTAAAGATATTGAGTCACATTTCGACGCTGCAGATGCCCTTAAATAGGCATTACGCTGCGTAGAACAGCACACTGTTGCCACACCGACTCACGTGGTATTCACCCGACGCTGGCGCAACTGCGCATCACCAAGCAGATTCAGTTCTTTGCGGCTCAAGATTACCGATTTGTTAGTTTTTCTAGTGAAAATTACTGCTACATAAACATGTGATATACACGCTAGTTACCAGAGCAGTAAAGGTTGATTTCGACAACTTGTGTTTAAGCAATCAATTGTTCAGTTCTATATTAATTATAAAATCCTTTCTTTGCACTACAAATAAGCATTTTATTCACTTAGTTTGTTTTTTCTTCATCCCGAATTTTATTCCGATTATCCGAAAAATTCGTATTTGTGGGGTTATGATTAGCGGTGTTCTACTGCATTTTGAAACTAGTGTTGCTACCTCGGCACATACTTTCTCGCATTATTTGTAACGTCAAGATTGTAGTTTTGCGATGTTAAGTTTGTGTTTGTAATATTCGAAAATTAGGAGAGTTTGTCGAAAATGGGATCTGCGCCTTCTTTTTGAACGTCATTTGCTATATCCCAGGGAAACATTTAAAGAAATAATTTGGAGGCTTTTTTGAGATTTTTTAACAAATTGCATTAATTTCTCACAAAAACAACTTGACTTTTAAAAAAAATGTATATGACCTTATTTAAAGTTACAACTATTGAACATATTTAATTTAAGACAAAACCACACATTTAAAGATTTCGCAAAAACGACTATTTTTTAAAATGTACATGACTTTAACTAAACAACTAATTGGAGAAAACACATTTTATTCGAAAGAAATATAACTATTCTGAAGTTGCCCGCCGTGGTCGCACAAATTCAAACTTTTTCGATTTTGGAAAATTCAAATTTGCCACTAAAATCGCACCAACCTTATCTTTAAACGGATTCTTCACTATATTCGTATAAGAAACTTTTAAAAACGGTGCAATCTATGAGAAAATTTTCAAACTATACCACGAGTTTTATATGAAGGGTACACAAAATAAAAATAATTCGTTTCTATTTTCAGGGCTTCGATTGGTCGAGATAGAAAATGGATTATACACTGTGGCAAATATTCAAAATATTGTTTAGGTACTAATGCTCGTCACAGACGGATCGACTTATTAAAAAACAATTTTGGGGTATTAGGGTGTTTTTCCGGTGAAACGGTTTTCCGTCGAAATATCTACAATTTCCCGCAGCACTACATAATTTTATATATGGTACATATATTACTCCGTATACTCACATACGAATACAAGAAAAAATCACAAATATCTAAGATATAGTTTTCAAATCTTCCTATTAATCTTAGAACTTCTAATACAAAATAGTATTATCTATATTTCTGGCAAACTTTCCACGTAACAAGATATTAACTATTAAACCAAAAAGAGCAGAAATTGTAGCTTTGGGACTGATATCGTAGGAGATATTGATGTGTATACTAACACTATGAAAAATACAACAGAAAAAATTGTATCAATAAAGTACTCGCTGATGTTCCTTGGATCGCGTCTATCACAATAAAAAGGAGCTTCCAATTTTTGGTTAGATAAAAAATTGTGTGTTTGCTTAGTTTACAACTTCGCCAATACTAATATCCAGAAAATATTTGGTCCAATAAACTTTTCTGAATCCATTGATTTTCGGTGCTTTCAAAATTTTCAGAATAGTTGGTTGTGTGTGAAGTTCGAAAGTGAGCCTGGAAATGGAAATAAATTAAATTTTATTTTTCACTCAATAGAATTATTCCTATTTTCTGTGAAATAAATGATAGTTACATACAACGTGTCACTCTTGAAGCTCAAGTTCCGTCCTTATTTCCCTTTCCTTATGTTGTGAGAGCCACCGTACTCCCACATGCGCGTTGTAGGTCCTGATGGGCGGCGGCGACAGCGCCCCCGAAGTGTAGCCTGGCTTTCTTCCTCAAAACCACTATACTAAGCGCAACATATACGTAAATTTGTTAAGAAACATTAACATTTTTGAAGTATTTTTCTCCTTATTTAGTAATGTAACTTAATATGCCTAGGGATGAAAGAGACAAGAAAATTTATTGTTAAAAAAATATTATGAACTTTTCTTCTGCACAAGGGAAAAAAGCAAGAAATTACCCAACATGCTGAGCTTCTGTTATGAGTAATGACAATATGGATGTGATAAGAAATGCAATTAAATTACATTTCAAAAGAAAACAAAGACACCCAACTCAATTTATTAAGAAACGATAAAGAGACCTTGCCCTGTTTATCTTTTCTTGAAGTTCTTTAATAAGTACTCGTTTTAAGACGATTTATATTGCATTGTCGTGAGTAGGTGATGTAATCGAAATTCTAATTTTATATTTTTTAATTTAGTGTTATCAGTACTACTAGCAAATGCAATGGAACGACGTGGCTCAGTGCGTAGCGCGCTGAATTCGTATACATCGTCATCATCATCATCCTATCCTCATCCTCATCCGCATCATCACCATCATCATCCTACAGCTGCAATGTGTCTTGTCGCTGCCGCTATGACATTCTCTCTTCCGCTGTCGTCTTCAGCTCTGTATAGCAGTGTACTTCATTTTGAAGTTGTTCTAAACTTTCCGTTTTAGGCCTTCCTCTTCCTCTTTTTCCAACTGTTTTGCAGTCCGAAATTGTACTTAAGAATTGGTTATGCCTGAAAATGTGTCCAAAGAATCTTGCTTTCCTCTTCCAAAGTTTTTTTAGCAGGGATCTCTTCTCCTTCACTTTTTCTAAAACTACATCATTAGACATTTTTTCTATCCAGGAAACCTGCAGTATTTTTCACCAAAACCACATCTCACAAGCTTCAAAACGACTCCTATTCCTTTCTTAAAGTGTCGATCTTTCACAGTCGTACAATAGTACACTCCAGATAACACTTTTCAGAAATTTCTTTCTAATGTCCAAATTTAAGCTGGTATTTGTGATCAAATTTCTTTTATTTAAGAACGACTTCTTTCCTAGAGTAATTCGCCCACAACGAACAATGACTGTTACAACACTTTCAATTATAACTAACAATAGTGTTACAACAGAACATAACAACAAACATTTTTTTTCTAAATTGTGCAATTTTAAAAAATTAAGGAAAATAAGCGATAATGAGACTCGCGCCATTCTTTTATACGCCCATCAGAAACCTTCAGAGACCAATCAGCTTGGAACTTGCGCCGGCTGGGGCAGTGCCTGGCTAGGGGGATATTCTGAAGGAGGAAATACACCGAAAGCCGACGTGTAGGTCGGTGCGAGATCTTGGCATTCAGGGGGTGAGAACACAGCCATCTCCAGGCACAATACCATTCATTACATTAACGGGGCTAATGTGGACGTCCATAGCAGTTGACTTGCCCGGCAACATCAATCAATGCAGCGACGCGTGGGCGCGTGACGCGCGTGTGGCCCGGCGCAGCATCAGGCGCCACCTGTTGCTGGCGCGGGGGCGGGCGAGACGGCCCACCTGTGGCGCTCGGCGAGCGCGGCGCGGAGCCAGGAAGCTGTGCGCCGGCGGCGGCGGCGGCGGCAGGCGCGACTATTTTCGCTCAGGCAGTATTTTGACCGCGCCGAGTGGCAAGATGCGAGGCGAAAGGGAGCGCAGCGGACGGCGACTGAGGCGAACACTGACGCGGCGCAGGCGACGGCCGAGTTCAAGGGACTCGGAAGGGAAGGAGGCAGAGCGGGTTGACGGCGGGCGGGAACGCGCGCCTCGAACATTCAGATACGCAGGAAAAATCGATTTGGGAAAATGGCGGGTTAGGCCTCTGCAATAGTAGTAATAAATGATAAAAATGTCTGCTTTGGGTGAACGTACCAAAGCATACTCGCGCAACCACGCATCTTTTCGTTTCCCTCCTTCAACTATCCTTTTCCCTTTTTACTCTACACTTCCGTGAATTTTCTTGCTTAGACTTATAGCACGTATCTAGTTCGAAAGATAGGATCGCAAAACGTCGGTCATTCCTCCTTGTTTGCGGTATACATGATGTTTAGGAATAAATGTTACGAACTTGTAGGATGAGTAGGCGAGAGTGATAAGATTTAAAAAAAACAACATGTGGTGTGAAATTTCATAAATTGAAGTTACACACCGTGGTGACTCAGAGCATTGATGTCACTTGCAGTGCCTCCGGCTGGAAGGTCCTAGTGTTTGAAATCAGAAGTTGGCAAGATTCCCTACATAGCTAGGTCAAATTCACTTTCTATCAGGAGAACAATTCTAGCGGCAGGCTTCTTTGATGGTAGTTTTCCTTGGTTTCTCCTACCAGCACCAGGTGAATGCTGAATCAGTGCCGGAACAAACAGGCCCCGTATCACGCGCGGTCTTTCCTTCCTCCTCTTCTCCCCATTCTTACCCCTTACTCACACGCACACTTGCATGCACTACACTACCGCTCCCATAGCGATAACACATTCCCTGCACTTATGGGAATAACTACATTAGCACTTGAAGTATCCGAAAGCACTAATCAACCAAACAATCAACGTTGTTTCACATGTGACATGTGCACCTCATTGGAAGGCGCTGCTGTTTGGCAGGTCATGGTCTGACGCAATCAATGCGTTTTCGTGTACCCGCCAAACAGCAAAGAATGATCAGTTGCCTACCAGCAAGGGGTAAATACCACATTTGCAACTTTCGTATAACACGTTTCTCACCACATACTAATGGCAAAAAGTTATCACTTCCACCCCCCGCCTGTCTTTAAATTATTTGCCACGATTATTCTGACATTCTGTATAGTGTTTAATAAACCTGTCACGTCGTTTTTTCTGCCACACCAGCAACGCATTTGACAGTCCCAAGTAGATTGAGTATCCTAGTAACATCGGGAGTCAGTTTTGGCCAGTGGCAGACAATTTTTGCTTACTTTGTTTATTATTCTTTTAGATCATCGCAATTTATACAATTCGCTTACAATATTTATGTAATATGAATGCTACAAGAACGGAAAAGCACCGACAAACGGTACACTTGGTCTAAAGATCAGGGCTGCTTGAAAGCCAAACTTCGGACCATACTGATCGCAGCGGTTCCCTGTAATTACCTGCGTGCCACTCTTCTTTCTAGACTAGACCCCCAACGCGTCTCTTCCGCCCCTGGTCGGGCGGCTGCCCTTGACCAGCAGCGGGGCACTCCGGTGGCCCACATACATGTGCTGCGCCAAAGCACTCATGTGGGTGGGCCCACATGAGCATGAGTGCTATTCCGTGTACGAATTGTGAAACGTGGCAGAATATACCTTTTTATGATCCACACTCTCAGGCTATATGGACCCGAAGTCCTGCGTTAAACTGCTATGAACCGTAGGAATGAGCATTCTAGAGCCTTTTTATCACCGATTATCTTGGTTTATTTCAAGTAATTTTTATTCTGAAGGATTCAAAATAAATGGGATTCCTTACGTGCACCACAAGTATTTTCTCCTCCCTCAGCTTTCCTACAAATAGCGCTTAAAAAGGGCTCATATATCATTTTTAGTAAGAAAGATGGGAATTTTTGAAAATTTTAGAAGTTCAATTTTTTTGCATCTTCCCACAATTACAATATTGGACATAAAGATGTTTTCTTAATAAAATATGTTCTCTAAAAGCTGCTCTAGAAATAAAGTAATGTACGTTTTTACGGAAGAATGAGTATTTTTCGTAAAACTTTGCGTGAACATTTTTAAACAATTATATAATTAAAAACGACTTCAACATTTTCTTCATTTTTTCTCCGATAGAGTGTTAGAGACCCATTTTTGGCGAACTCTCTATGTTGTCTAAAATTGGCAACAACGGAGTTCAAAAAATGATTGTACAATGTTGATGATAGATTTTTCCCTTAATGACATCTTTAATTAAAAGTAGATCTTGAAAGGATGTAAATAAAAACATCTGAATTTTCGAAAATTGCGTATGCAAATATTCAGTTCTTATAAAAATTATTACGATACTATTGTTAATAAGATACTTTCAGCTTTTTCTTTAAATTTAAAAGTAATAACTTTTAAAAGTAATAGCTGTAATCGTCACCTCCTGACATGATCTCCACGTACAGGACGTTTGAAGCCAATGGTATGCATCTAATTCTAGTTTTTTGTCTTTCAATTTTGCACGTTATGTCATTACTGACGCAGTGGCCATTGCTGGTGTCTTTAATACCTTCTTTTCAGATAAAAGAAAATCTTGTGTCATTTCTGTCATATTTCATATTTTCAAAAGCAGAAACATATCGTTTCAAAAAGTAGCAACTTTTTCACGCTATTTATTGTTAGATGCTGTGCTGACAGCGCGAGCTTCGGCCCGCTGCAAGCAATGCAGTGCTCTGGCTGTGTGGGCTCGTGAGATGATACGAGCAAGCGGCTCTTATGAGGCCGACTGCACATGGTGGGTAGTAGCCGCAACCAGGCACCATCTGTCAAGGCGACGGTGCTTAGAGAGTCCTTCTCAGGGCAAAGGCTCCTGTTGTTTCTTTTATGATGAGGGGCTTGTTTTTAGCGGACATGAAATAACTCTTAGATTCTTTTCAACCGATAGTGTTGGTTTTCTAAAGAGTAATCATTTATTTTTTTAAAAGTTTATTGTCCATTTTTGAAACTTAACATTTTGCACTGCATTGCGCGTCAATTGTAAGTTAAGTTCGCTTTAGCACGGAACTTGAAACAGTTAAAAGGTTTTTGCAAGACCAAACGGTGGAAAGTATATTTGTATTTAAATGCATAATAAACATTGCAAAATAATTAATTTATACATTGATTTATTACTCTACGCTTACACGGAAATACTGTGCTAATATCAACCTACGCAAAGGCCTGCGACAACTAACCCCATAAAATTGGAGAACATATTTTTTAAATTGTCTTCACGAAAAGTTATTAGAAAATTACGAGATATTGAGAGAAAATTTCAGAAAAATTACGCAAAAATAAGTCAAATTCGATAAAAAGTGTACATAAATTTATTTAAAGATCTGTTACGATTTAAAAAAACAGAATAGATTTTGTGAAGGAAAAAAAGTTTCCTCTTCAATACAATACTTGAAGGACGACGCTAGGAAAATGTACTTTTTCTATTTTTGAAAGTTCATAGTTTAACATAAATGAAACCTGCGCTACTTTTTAAGCCTAACCGGCTCCATCCAAGGAAATAATTTAATCCAAAATTTTGAGCACAAAACAATGGGGGGTTACAAAAACCATATTTTGATGTAAAGTTTTACTTTTTCAAAATTTTCACTTTTCAAGTAGTATTTTTTTTTAAAAATTGTTGCGCCGTCGCTAACGCAACGCGTCGTTGATGGGCATTGAGAGATTACATGGAGTAATGCTTCTTTACTATCTTTGACACGTTTCGTCTCGTTGCATTCAGCCAGTGCCTTTTATTCCTTCGGCCAGGAGCCAGGGTGCCTAGGCGGTCACCCAACCAGGAACCCACAAGTCTCGAATTCGCTTATCTTCCGTGACTTTTCCGTGACTTTTCCGAGACTTTTCCGAGACTTTTCCGAGACTTTTCCGTGACTTCACGTAGCGTAGGCTAGCGAGTCCGCCGTAATAGTACTATAAGTATTCAAGTAGTATTATAATATGACGAAATCATTAAAAAAATGCAAGTAAGTACATATAGCAGTAACACTAATTTTACGTTCTCGCATTCACAGTACTCACTTTCATAGTAAAAAACGTATTATAATGGCGCAGCGTTAAGTTGATAAATCTTGTTCCTATACGTAGTAAATTACTTCAAATACGACGATTTTATCCAAAATTAACCTTCATGAATACATGCAATTCTGACATACTCGAAATCCTCTGTGCAAAAAATGCGCAGCTATTTTTGTTCAAATGTCTAAATTTTTGAAAATTTAATAGTTGAAAATTATTTTAGTGTTTCCTATATTTACAACATTGAAGTTAGTGATTTTCCTCAATGATATCTCTTTTTCAAAAACAGATCTCTAAATAATGTCATGTCAACAATTTTTTGGAAATATGAGTAGTTCTCGTGTAATTTTGCGTGAAATATATACAATTTTTAAATAATAATTTTCTCAGAAACGACTCAATTATTTCTTTAAATAATTTCTTAAATTGTATAGTACAAGTATAATATTCATGGAGGTCTAATTTTTAGTGAATTCTGTCGTATGTTTGAAAATTGCAAATAATTAACAATGCTGGGCTTCAATAGAGATTACATCGATTTTTCTTTTGTGAAATCTGTTCTAAAGAAGTAATATTGAAATAAGAATGTCGAATGTAGAATTTGAAAAAAAAATTGAAATCTTTAAATAATAACGTATTTTTTTGAAACTACGCGTATTTATATCTAATTATTTATTGAAGTAGAGGTAATTACACAATACAAAAATGCTTCATATTTTTATATGTATTTTCTCAAATAAAGCTAAGAACTATAATTGTAAAAACTGCACATATGTCATTTTCGTTGGACGGTGAATTTTCGAATTTTGCACGTTCCAAATATTGTGGGAAAGTTGGTGCTGTTATAGCACCACGAGATTCCGGGACCAAGAGCAAAGGGAGGTATCATTTGATATGAACATAAATAAACCATTCATTGGTCTGTGATAGTAGCGGTATGAAAATGAATACAAGTGAGATAAATGTAAAATCAACACGTTTGTTATTAGTAGGATTTACGTGCACAATGACCATTCAGATGTCATCCAGAACTCGTGAGTCTGTTTAAAAGCGAAAAACAATATTTATAAATAGAGCATTCACTTTAATCATGCTTAAGCCTAAATTGTTTGAAAATGGGGGGATATTTCTCTATCAGGGGATTGCCATGGGACTTTATATAATGAATGTTATTCACCTGAAATGTCTGGACAAATAATGCGACAATAAAACATATTTTTGTAGGTAAGTGGAATTGGTCATACACATATTCTAGTGGCACAAGCTTCATAAATCGTAAATATTTACATTATTTACATTATTCACATTATTCACATTGTTTCTATCCCGCTTGTCCATGCCTGTTTATCAAAGAAAAAAATGGTTGCCTTGCGAAGTGGATAATTTAAACGCTGTCAACTTAATATTACGTGACTAGCGCGAGGCATTGTTGTGCACGCGTCGCCGACCAAAACAATTCAGTTCGAGCGAAGTCAATTAAAAATTTTTAAAAACTTTAAAGAGGTATTTTTTTCGGTATTCTTGCTTAAAGCAAAATTCTCTACCATTTCACAAGCCTAAACATTATTATGACAAGTTGCAAAGCAATATATTTGAATGTTAATAAAATATGAATGTCAACAACTTTACTCCGACATTGAAATCAATATTTTGTTTTCCTATCTTTAAAAATGGTAAAGAAACAATATAAAATGTATCGTTAAATATAAAATGAAAGGGACCAGTAATCGTATTTGGAGAAATTGTGAAATTAAATATTTATAAAACACGTCATTACCTACTTACGTGCACCATCGTATACATATGTTGTTTTGTAATTAAAAGCAATATAAAAGGAATATTTTGTATCAAAATGACATTACAAAATAAAATGTAATTTATGAATTTTTTTCGTAGTTAAAATTTGCAATAAAGTAAATTTGTGAAGAAGGAAAACGTTTAGGAAATAATGTATAAATGTTAAATACCAGGAAAATAACAACAATAAGCTCTCAAAATGGTATCATGGGAACAAGAGTGAAATAATATTTTCCTTTGCTTCTCTTTTACGCCCATCCCCACATTCCTTGCTAACCCTTGGACTACTGGGTATGTTTACCGGATATCCTCCCCCGCCCCAGAATGCTGGACAAGTAAAACGGGTTTCCCATAATCCGAAAAAGCCACAACTATCTGCTGGAGAAGTTAACAGCGATCTATTTTGTTGCATTCAGTCTCGTGCCACCAACAACTTCAGAAAAATTATTGTTTGGTTGTATTGGACTGAATGCGCGGGGATATGTGTAGGGAAGTGGGTGAGCAAATTTACGCGTAAACACCCCTTGCACAGATCGTTGACTCGTAGGTGTCTGAGAGAAGATAAAAATCTTTATCCCAGGTAATTTGAGGGATCGTGGGACGTGATTGTGCGGGCAGGCGTTTTAGCGTTGTGACGAAGAGAAGTCAAACCGTCGAGGGGTTTTCAACCTTACGCTCAACTTCGTCAGGGAGCCTGACTATTATCATGTTGATTGAAGGTAAAGCTAAGGTCGTTGTCACCAGATTTCCGTAAACAACGTGAAAGCTATAACACATTTTGTAATCTGAGTATGCGTTTGTAGTTAAATCTAAATACCACGTTCATCATATTGATATGATATACGCGTGGTTCTTTCCTCCCTGGCATCTGCACTACATAGTTGTGTTCCGACATTTTCTCGCGACCTCGCCCGCGCCAAATCCACTGCGCACAGCGAGTTTCCGCTTTTGTTAGGCGCCAGAACCAGCACCTCGCGCCTATCTCAAACTGCGCGAGACCGGGCCTTCCGGTCATTACCACACCTACGCTTTTTCTGTTTTTCGTCATTTTTGCGTGAGCGAGTTCACGGCGACCGGCTTCAATCGATTTATCAGTTTGAAACGTGCTCATCTACCGAGCTTACCTTCGCTTTCATCTGCCCCCGCAAAGTTTCTCGTACAGTAGCGTCATTGGGTGTGCCGGAGATTCTTCCCATATACAAGCTAAGCTGGGGAAAATCCGATAGATTCGTTCACGCTAGTGCGTAGAGCGAACATAATCGCAGGGGAGCTGGCTCTCCCAATCCGTTCCCCGCCTTCTAAACAGAGAACTTCATTACGACGGTGTCATGGTTCGTGGCATTCGTTATCTACGGGCATTTGATTGTGGATGGTAAGGCGACTCCTAATTAATCTGATGCAGAATCATTTCTTGGCGAAATTCGCCATCAGAGCTGCTGGTTGAAACAAGTTTCCTTGATCCGTTTGCGAGCTCTCGCGGAAACCAAT
>BOPP01000152.1:658685-682277 GCA_017312745.1 Gryllus bimaculatus
GGGGGGGGGGGAGGCGTGGGCGTCAGGCACCGATTTGGGGGCGATACGGACGGGGGCGGAGCAGGCGGCTGCCAGACACCTCGTGGCCAATGTGCGCTGGACGTGGCCCCGTGCTCAACTTGCGCGTAGGACTCGTCGCTTGCCCGTTCGATATCCTTAAAGCAAATGTCGCGATGGTTTCATTCTGATGGCCAACGCAGACTTGCCACTTATTCGTCCTCCTTTGGCGGCGAACTCTTCGTTCAAGGCTTGATGAAGAATGAAGCACTGCAGGCACACCCGAGCCTTTATATTCGGTGAATGCGTAAGACGTTCATACACGGACGTTATTGTACACATGATCCAAATGTAAAAATCTGATTTTAACCGAGTATATAATAATCGAGAATGTATGTAATACATATGAGCTTTTGTTTCAAATTTAAACATTTTGAGAAGTGTATAAATATGCTGCTAAGCATTTTTAATTGTCACACCTTTGATAGTGTATTAGTGGTTCTCAGAATGTGGTTTGCTTTGCATTAAAAAGTTTGGAAAGCAGAATAGAAGTCGTTTCATTTCAGACCTTTTCCGAGCATGAAGATTTTTTGAGGAACAATCATCATTCAGAAAACAACAATAAAACTATAATGATTCTAACTAAAAACAGCTCATCACATTTACTTGCAATAGAAAAAAAATATTCTGAAGTTCTACGCACCTAAATTGATATGATGGTACCCGATAAACAACAGACATTTCTTGTCAGAAATCAATAAATATTCAGATAATACTGTAGTAGCTTATATTTCTTATTTAGTTTGATACATTTTTATTTATTATTTTAAATAATACTTTGTATTTAGTTTGAAAATTGGTTCAACAATAGTTTGTTCATTTATAACTCGACAAGAGAAATACTTCGTTGCGTCTTTGAATGACGTCACGACACCTGACTAGACCCCAACCCTTTGAATTTCCTTCTTTCTTTCCGTTTCTTTGCTGCCACCTTCAGGCGAGGCGATAGGTATTCCTTCATAAGGCTTCGCATAGGATCTTCCGTGCTCCCTTGCCTTTTTCAGCATGCACAGAAAATGCGAGTACTGATATGCGGAGTTTTATGGAACCCATTTCACTAGCGTAAATCATATCACACTGACAGCTTTCAAAGGCCTACACACCTTTTATCACTGCGTATTATGGCATATTCAGAGTGTTAATTTAATGTTACATTATTTTATATTGTTAATTCACTTCTTTACACCTTAAAACTAAAAAAAAGTGCTTCTCTCCCATTCATCACATTGAGTTTCATACTTTAAATAAACATAAAAATAAAATAAAAATATAAGAATATCCTTTCTTCTCTTCGATTTTGTTTATCCCAGTCCGAGCAAATATTTTCCGTAATTTTATAATTCTTTTTATTCCAATTTCATTTTATTTGTATTACAGAATATATAATGTTGGCGACATAACTTTCATTACTTTCCTCTAATCGTTTGCGGCTTTACAATTCTATTCTGTATCTCTTGTTTTTTATCGTAAAAAGTAAAAGATGTGACGTATGGGACAGAAGTATATTTTACTACTCTTTCTAAGAGATCATATTGGATTTCACGAGAGTAACCAAAATGAATATACTAAAATGATTTTTATGATTATTGAGGCTTTCCTAAGAATTCTCTTTGCACTAAAAAACAAATTAGTTATTAATGTAATGATAAACTTTCTTCCTTTTCTTTCCATGAAGACTAGCCAGAGACCACTTACGTAGTCAGAATGTCAAAGACCATATATAGCTTGAGATGATTATGAATTAGTTGAACAAAACGATCCATGGCTGGATAAATCTGACCAGGGGACCCAAATCATGTAAACAGTCCCCCATTACATTATGGAAACAACATCTAATTATATATTACCTTGTTGGCAACTTCGGTATAGGCGCTAATGAGATTTGTGCCACACCCTAAGCCTATTAATAGCTCACACCACTAGGAACCCAAACTCATCGAACCACGTTGCACTTTTACAATCATCTGGGGTTCAATTCAAGTCCTCGTATGATCAAATGAAGCGCAGCTGCCAATTGCATGGTAACGATGGCATTGGTAACGACACGCTTGTCTGTCTTCTGTGATTATAGCACATCAATCCTAAGACATCTAAGACACGTCCGTGATAGGTCTTGCATTGACTGCTATTTCACGCGCTGTAGCTTGTCTCTTCGCACGGATTTTGCTGCTCAGTCGCTGTCGTTCCCGGTTGTTTAGCACAAAAAATGTCTGTTATGGTGCTCCCAGGAGGAGAGTGCCTCCAACGCGCCACGCACGGTCCACCCCTCACACCGTACAAAAGTCTCAGAATAAATGATACAAACTTCTAGAGGGAACTCCATTCTTCATTTTTAGACAATGAAGAGGGACATTTCATGTAATGGAGCCACGCATGTGACGGTCCGTGGCCCGTTTGCTAGGGTACTGTCCGGCATTTGCCTGGTATTGATTAGAGAAACCACAGAAAACTACTGATCAGAGCAGCTAGCTACTAGAATTGTCCTCCAGACAGCGACTGAATTCGACCTATTATTCGCTCTTCCTAAGAAATATCCTGATGTAGACAAATTAAATCAATTTTGGAGAAAATCGGCAGAACGGTTTAGCTGCTAGCGTTGTTCACAGACGAACGGACAGAGAGACGTTTTGTTGTGATTCGATTTTTCGACACCAAGGACTCACAAACATGGATTCTGATTACATCACGTATTAGAGTACTTTTGTAAAATTTTGACACTGGATTTATCCTCTTTTTCGTTATCAGGGTCCAGTAATAAAACTTTTTCTGCCGAAAATTCGCCGTTTTTCTCGCAGCATTATATAAGTCGTTTGAAAAATATGTTTGAAAATTTGGAAGAATGCTCATAACAGATGCAAAATTACCAGGAAACCACTTGCATTTTCGAAAAATGGTACATGACATTAAGCCAAGAAGATGAAAACTGATTTGATTTAATCTATTATGAACTAAAAATCTCTTCTACGTGTAGAACTACTTACTGCCAAAATGAATATATATTAAAACCATACGTCTTACTCCTAGTATATATGCCTGTCCCATCTGGTTCAATGCAGTCAAATCTCATATAAATACAATTCAGTTACTCCATAATATATTTATCCGTAAATTTCTTCATGCTCCTTGGTAGTACATTCCTATATTTTATTAATTACAATTTAATTAATACAGTTATAATGAATTAAAAATTGATGCTGTTCAATCTTTAATAAATTATCACAGCCAGAAATTCGTCATATCCTAAACGATTTACAACAAATACATACTTTTAATTTAGCTCAAACATATCAATTCCCTCGATGAATACTTTCAAAATTTCCAAAAGATAAATTACATCCCCCTAAATCACAATATTTATTACCTCCCTCTCTCATTACACTCAAATTTCTTATAATATCTCATTACAAACTTTTTAGTTTAATATAATTTATATCTCGAACATAATATTGTCAATAATTCCTACTTTTTTTCCAGTGATATCCAAATCTTCTGAGATGTCAATTTGAAATGATGAAAACCTTGATAGACACTCTTGTAGAACAGGCGAAAATAAATTTTAACAAACGTCTATCTTCAATATTGTAGTTGTAGGAGTACGTCGAAAAACAACTTTTGCAACTTTCGAAAAATCAAGAATTGCAACGACTCACATCAGTCTCTTAAACGTCCTTTACCTATCTGAGTACAAAGTTTAATAAAAAAAAGTCGATCTATTTTCCAGAAAATTTTGACGGGCAGGCGGTCAGACATCTTTTTCATTCAAACAATTCTTCGGTGTGAAGTACCAACGAAACGTGAATTCTGACTTACAATGTACTAGAGATAGAAAGTTACTAAGTAAAGGAACGAGATTTACTTACGTTTTCGTTACGAGTGTCCTGCATTCAGTTTTTCGGTCGAAAATTTGTTCATTTTCGGCGCACGATTATAATACTTTCTCCTCTTACAAAGTAAGGGCGAGAAAGTAAACAGATAACCTAGTAACATTATGTATGTTGAATCTAGTATCCCTTATATAGAATATATATTGTTAATTTTCAAATTGAAAGAAAACTATACAACCTCCGGCCATGTGACAGATGTCTATGGTTTTTGTTAGATACCCGGGAACTCCGGAATTGTTAAAAAACAATTAAACAGTTTCGATTTCGTCGAAAATGCAAATAATAAATGTAATTGATTGTGTGTTGTCGCCTATTCTCATACTTCCCATACCAACTGAATGTCGTACTCTGTGCAAGTGTTTAGTAGACAGCTGTCGTCATGCGACAATCACATTTCAAGGAATAGGCTTCCCTATATTAAATATTAGCTACTACGTGTACAACGTTATTGTAGTATTAGTGAAAATTGATTCTGTAAAAACGTATTTAATTTATTGCAGGGTTATAATAGAGAATTTTAATTGTTCTTGAGCAGTGTGCGTGACACTTTTTGGAAAACCATTTTATGTGGTTTTTTGAGCAGCACTTGCTGGGCTACTAAGTAATTTCAAATTTGCATTTCTATGATGTACAGAACAATTTTATTCCTTGGAATTTTATTTCCTTTATTAAATAATTATGAAATATTTTAAATTTTTAAATTTTTTAAAATTTTTGGACTTATGAACAATATAAGCATGTAATAAATGTATATTGAGGTGAATTGACTTATTGTTCGATATGGTTATGAAAAATATTCGTACTAAATTAATAATATCGACATCTACTCATCATGAATTTCCACTTCAGTCTGCGGCAGAGTTAAACCTTTGTGGTAGAAATAGAGATATTCATGTGGGATGTACACTTGTGTTTGTTTAAATTGAAACACCCAGTAGGAATGGTCGAAACCACTTAAAATCGGTGGATGTAGAACAGTGTATCCATACGAAGGGATTAAATTTGCATAGACGTGCGTGCACATTGGCGTAACAGCGCCCTCCTCTGTGTGACAGGTCAGGACAGTGTTACGCCACACTCAGTCGATGTAGAGTCGTAAAACGACATAAAAGTGCAAGTGCCGGTATGCCTCTTCGACACCAAAGGGCGCACGATCAGCATCTGAGTGAGTTCGAACGGGGCAGAATGATCGGTCTCTGGGGAGCGGATTTGTCACACTGTGGCTCTGCGGCTCGAACAGGGCGCGCTGCTACAACAGTGATGCATCTGTGAAACCAGGGAACTGAGGTGGGTCGTACACAGCGACGAACCGTAACCGGTTGAACGGCGTCGTCCACGACGTTCACTTGACTTTGGAGCACTGCTTCGGGTGTGGTGATGTCTGTGGTGACGGTTCGACGCCGTCTGCTGAGGGCTGGGCTGGTGGCACGCTTACCATTCCGTTGGACTTCGTTGACCAGAAACCACGAACGCCTCAGACAACGATGGGCAGCGATGAGCAACGACGTGTTCGACCCTGGTGATTGCGCTTCCGTGGTATCTCCAGCTGCCTTGCCAGCCTGCCTGCCAGCCAGCCGGCCTTGTTTCGTGCCACAGCGGTCAAACGCCAAGTGTGATGGTTTGGGGCGCCATTGGGTACAATGTGTGATGTCGCCTCATAGGTATTGAAAGCAAGCTGAACAGCAATCGATTCATCAGAGAGGTTGGAGAGACCGAGGTTCTCCCCTCCTGTAAGCAGCTCCTCATGCCATATTTCAACAGAACAATGACCGACCACACGTGGCGAAGAATGTACAAGCATTCTGCGAAGAACTTCGAGTTCCACTGCTTCGCTGGCCCGCACATTCGCTTGACATGTCGCCCTCAAACATATTCGGTATATGATCGGTAGGCGACTTACTTGTTCTGGTCCTCCTGCAGCCACTGTCGATGCTTTGTGGTCACACATAGGAAGCGCGTGGCAATGTGTTCCCCAGCAGCACCAGCAGTATATCCAAGCTGTCTTTGAATTCATGCTACGACGTCTAGATGGCAGCGCATGGCGACTTCACACCGCACTAAATATTCAAAGTAGAAATGCATGTACAGTTCTGTAATTCTAATAATTTGTATATTGTGATATTCCTAATAAGGAATAAATTTCAAAATTGCATTGAAATAATATTTCTCCTACTTGGTGTTGCAATTTTCACAAACAGCAGTGTATTTTATTGAGTTCTAGATAAACCCATCAATATACTTACTTACCTGCTACGAGGTAACCAAAATGATCAAACGTTTTCTGATTACACTTGGAAAGAGGGCATACAATGAGGACTGCAAGGACGAGTACTTTGGTTGTCTTCCCAAAATAGTTTGACCACCAGGTTTTGAAGCCTATATGCCCCCAGTATCTATTACTGTTGCCCTGAAAGCATTTAGGCAGCATATATGCGATGCCTAGTTGATAATACTAGTTTTCCTGTGTGAGGATCAGTGTTATCAACTCACACAAGTAATTTATTATTCGTCACTCATCATGTAATGAATTCACACACCTACGAATGAGTTGAAGAGTGTAGGCGATAGAAGAGATCCTTGAGAGTTCCTGGCCTATATGTTTATGGAGTTTTATGTGTGATTGTGAACAGTAACGGCGAAAGTTCTGTCGGGAAACGGCTTATTGTATTGATTAAGACTAGTTTGGCTATTATTTACAACTTATATTGGAGGCCGATGCACCAGACTCTCTCAAAGCCCTGGGCAAGATCTAGGCAAGTGAGGAGTGCGGAGCATTTTCATTCATAGCTTCCTAGATAAATTAGAATGCTTAGGAAAGAAAGTAGAAAATCAAGGGAATTAGGATACACATCTCTAGTACGGCCGATATTGGAATATGGCTCCATATGTTGGGACCCATATCGTTTAGGACAAATAAAATATCTCGAAAAAGTACAAAACAATGCCGCAAAATTTGTTAGGAGAGGACATTCTAATTCTGAATTTATATCCTGGGGACCTTTGGAAAGACGCAGAGAGAAATCACGTCTTTGTGCGTTATTCAAATCATTTCGAGGTGATCGTCCGCGGGGGGAAGTGCGGGCAAGATTATTAAAACACACATACGTCGCGCGAAAGGATCATAGTTCTAAAATCCGGCAAAGCAAACAGAGAACAGATGTAAGTAAATTCTCATTTGTAAACAGAACAATACAAAATTGGAACGAATTGCCTGCAACAGTGCTGGAGACTTTCCCTCAGAATGTCAAAAATTTTAAAACTAGATTAAATAAACTGTATTTTTTTAAAAAAATAGATGTTAACATTATTTTTTGTAAATTATGATTGTTATATAATGTCAGCTTTAGCATGATAGGTTTAATATACTAATTCTTGTAAAATTGTATTTAGTAATACGTAAATATTGTAAAGTTCCTTTGATTGCTTGTGTTGTGAATTTGTAATAACAACTTAGAAAATGCTACCACCGGAAATATTCCATGTTTTCCTAAGGAGCAAAACAATTATTCTATTTTATTCTATTATAAATTAATTGAACTTTAGTCGTCGATGAGTGGTTTAGATGGTATTGATGAATCCAAATTAATGGTAAGGGATGGTATTGTTTTTATTTGTGAACTAGCCTTTAAGGATACTTTATCTATTAATTTGGCTAATGTAGGGAAGAGACTGGTCAGTCTGTAACTTACAGCGTTTTTATGGCTTTTGTTGGTTTTAGATATCGGGGTAGTGTTAGAGAACTTCCAGTGCGAAGCGGAGAGGCCGAAGCTAAAAATTGAGTTGAATATTTTCTTCTGATTACCACGATGTTTGGTGAAAGATTTTTTTTATGTTACGATGTTGAGATTGTGTTATAGCAAGAGTTTTTGGGTATTAGGTAGCAATTAGGGGTCTTTTGGGGCGAGGGCTGATTATTCTATGTAGTTGTGATAGCGGTGACTTAGGGAAGGATGCAGAGAAAATTGAACAAAGTAATCTGTCAACATTTCGGCTTTTTCTAAAGGAATTAGCAGTTGACTGCAGGTGTATTTAATAGAAGAATTATTAATAATTTTATTACATTTTGTTTTGTAAATTGACAGAGTGTATTATTCCGAGGGTTTAATAAATGGGTCGTTTTATTTTATGAGACGTGATAATAATTCTTAATATCTTTTTGTTGTACCTGTATTTGTTATTATATTTATTTCCTTTTTTATTAGGGAATATTTGCTTAGATTTATATTCTTTTGTTTTTTTTAAATTCTATTTATTATAGATTTAGATAAATATTAAGGTTTCTTGTTCATCACCAGCGGATTGGTTTTATAATTCAACTAATTGTTTGTTACCATTTAGGTGACTATCGATTGTTTTCTTTTTATCTTAGTATTTAGCATTTTGGTTTGGAATAATTAAGTATAATTTTGAAAGTTTTCCAATTGATGTTTTTTACTTTCTCATCCATACTTTGTAAGAAGAAAAAGTATTGTGTATCGTGTGTCAAAAAAAGGGAAATTTGGACTGAAAAACGCTTATTGCCGGGCCCCGTTAACGAAAGAGTGGATAAATCATGTTCCTACGTATAGTAAATTACTTCCTTCAACGCTGTGAAGTAACAATTTATATTTTGTGTACTTGATACCGAAAAATCGATTGACGGCAAAATGTCTAATTGAACATCTGTCCGTCCTCCTGTGGTCAAAGTTAGCGCGTAACCCGTTCCGCCGAATTTCTCCAAAATTTAAAGTTTCCATATTATGATATAGAAAACATACGTACTAGACCCTCTTATCACCAGGTTTTTGTCACCAGAGACACAAGTTTTGTGGGGACAGTTATGGCAAGCCGGTGGGGGAATGACTTATGGGGAACATTTGGGCATAGTTGGCGCAATGACATGGGACAAGTGCGTTTTGTGGGGACGGGAGTTTTTCAGGTTAGTTGAGGGACATATGGGGATCTTGCCGGACATGTGAGGAAATGTGGGGCACAGGCGGGGGATATTCGAGTGACAAGCGGGGAATGGGTGAGTGTCAAGCAGGGGATAGGTTGGGGACAGTTGGGTGAGAGGAAGGCACCGGTGGGGGACAAGCAGGGGATAGTTTGGGCACGGGTGTGAGACAGTTGGGAAAAATGAGCACTAATTATTGTTTTTCAAGCAGTATTCTACTTTTTTTTAACATTTTGACATTGACTTTCAAACATGTTTAACACATTACCTTTTTGGAAATTCATCTCTATTTAGCACCTATACTCGGCAGCATTGCTGGTCAGACACGAGCAGTAACTCGAAATCTATGTAAAAGTAAATTGAGGGTATAGAAACTTATAATATTTCACAACGACTTCAAAAGGACTATTTCATTTTCTGTGAAATTTAATCTCAAAGCTTCGCAATAGTAAAACGTTTATGCACGCACATCACCGAGCGACGATGCTGTGACGCACACTGGGCGATTGAAGTTGGGTCCCGTATGAAGTTATTTTCTTTTTGAAACAATAATTTGCATGAGCTTGGTTCCAGCTTGTACTTGCTTCTAGTGCTGTATTAAGTAACAGCAGAATATTGAATCAGCATACAATTACTAATACACTCTCGCACTTCAACTGTGTAACAATACTCTCACTCATAGAAGGGATTTTGACAACTCGGTATTTTCTTTTCCAGAGACTTGTAGGCATATATCTCGAAACTTTGTAGCAACTCTTTCAATCCTTGTCTCTTATTTGCACTGTCGTAGCCTTTCTTATTAGGTTCTGCAGCTCCATTCCCTTGTTTCCGCATGTTTTCGTAATTTCTATGTATAGTACTTGCTCTTTCCCTTTTAACATATCCATCCATGATCTGAATGCAGCATCATTTATATTCATGAGATCACTGAACAAACGTGCTGTATTTGCTAGCCAGTTTTATTCAAAGTGCATTATTTATCCGCGGATAGAAGTGTTTGTATCTCACCAAAATTTTAATAGAATTTGCAATTAAATTGTACATTTTCTTTGTGAGTGTTACACCAAATAACCAGAGATGGATTCGCGTTAGCTACCTGCTGCCACGCACGAAAGAGAGAGAGAGAAAGAGAGAGAGAGGGAGAGAGAGAAACGGGGAGAGAGAAGAGAGGGAAGAGAGGGAGAGAGAGCGAGAGAGAGAGAGAGAGAGAGAGAGAGAGGGACACAGAAGTATTGTGTCCACCGCTTCTCGTGTTCTTCTGCAAACGAATATTATACTCGTAGTTTTGTTTTATGTAATACTTTCTTTTAATTAAGAACAATCGGGGGCATGTGGATGATCAGTAAAAGTTACATGACACGTTATTGCAGAATTTTTATATTTTGAAATTCAAATATTTTGAAAAAAAAATGAAATTTGAAATTTTTCAAAAAGTACAATTAGATTCAGCTTATTTTCTGTAATTCAAAACAAAAATAAACAAAACAAATAATTAACAAAAAATTCATAAATATAGTAGACTAAGATCAGTGGCGAATCCAGTTGGTGGGCGGGTCCTCCTGTAACTCCAATAACAAATTTTACATAACTTATTCAGAGCAATTTCCACTTAATATATTCCTTATTCCCTTAGTATACTATACCATATTATGAAAAGAAGTAGAAGCTAATAGTTTTACTTTCTCATCAGAACAGAGCAAAATACACTTTTAAAATGGCGAAGGTTTGAATAAAATTAAGTCTTAAAAGAATTCAACAATTTCAAGACCCACTTCTGGAATTGCATTACTCAAGTTAGAGATCTTTTTTTTGTTAATGCAATATTTTCATCGAAGTTTATATCAAAACTAGCTAAACTGCACTTTCTCAGAAGTGCTTCCATTTTATCCTTACAATTTTCGTACTGTTAGAGCACAACACACTAAATTAAATGCCATGCGTGTTTTTTAATGAAAACTTTTGAATTAAAGAATTCACGTGTATTTTTTAAATATTTTGCCCTTCCTTAATGTTATAATTTTAGACTATTTTATTATTAAATCCATATGTGAATACAAATGATTCAAGTAGTATTTTCTGACATTACTCAAAATCTCATAAGTTTTATGTGTAAATGAGCTAAAAAATGACCATTTTCAGAAAAGCTCTAACGTTCATATTTTCTCTCTGGAAATTTCCTTATGAAAAGAACTCTTTGACTCCACTTGAGCTGGAATCCTGTCGGTCGCAAATGTTCAACATTAGGTCTGTATATATAGATAGATGGAATTCAACGGCTGTGTGGAGGACAATTGACCAACTGCTCTGATGGGTAGTTTCCGTGATTTCTACGATCAATACCAGGCGAATGCCAAATAACGGGCCGAGAACATCGCGCGATATTTCCTTCCGTTTCCTCGTCCTATCTTCTCTCTTTACACACACACCCTTACAGGCACTTCACTAGCACACTTGTTGCGCGACCAGTCAGGAGCCAAGAGCTTTTCCCGGCTGGGGCGGAGCCCCGCTGGGGGAGGCATCTGGAGAGGGAAATCACCCGCTAGCCGACGTGTATGTCGGCGCCGGATCACACCATTCAGCGGGGAAGGAACACCGCCTCGTTCAAACATAATACACTTTCGCTTGTCTAACGGGAGCAACGACCGCAGCAGTGGACGTACTGCAATGAATGAAAGCGTGTGCGGGGTGTGGCTGTGCAGGGCTGGACCCGCGGACGCTGCTGCAGGAGCGGCCGGCGTGGGAGGCGCGCTACCTCATGAAGGAGCACCGGCGCGCCGGCAAGGCCACCTTCCAGGGCCAGGTGTACAACTTCCTGGAGAGGCCGTCCGGCTGGAAGTGCTTCGTCTACCACTTCTCTGTGTGAGTGCTCGGGCGCGCGCCGCCCCGCTCGCGTCCAGACCCCGGTTTCCCCGCTCCACCTTACAATATGTTTAGTTGTGTTGCTGCAACACCAAATCTTTAATTTAGGATGGTCACAATTTTATACAGGTAGAATCATTTTACATTGCCCGTAATTTTCTGGACATTTCCATCCCTCTCCGCAGTTTGCTCAAAGTTTGTAACGACATTTTAGTTAGTGTAATTCAGCTATTATTAAATAAAAATCTCAAATAGTTCTAATTTGTTACTAAAATTAATATATTATCGGCAAGAAAGAAAATATATTTATTGTATAAGTTTTTTTGGAGTAAAACAAATTAATAAATACTCTATTGTGATGACGTGCAATTTCGCCATCGACCTGTAGCCATAAGGGCATATTTTTATACATTGTGTCATCAAGAGTGTCAAATCCTCATTTTTTATTCCCTTACAATGTCTCAATTTGAAGGTCTATACAACAATATTTTTGTATCACGTTATATCTTGCGCTAACTTAATATTGCTCTGTGTTGTGATAAACACGCACCAATGTTTATTGACTTTTTGTAGCCCATACATTAACACGCAAAATATTCACAAAAAGCAATATCTGAACAAACACTGGTCGCTTGATAATTTTAATGTGCATTATAATGGAATGATTGAGTTCTTGGGTGACGATTTTAGAACACTACACGAGCACATTCAAGTAAATAATTAAATAGGTAAGTCGAGGTACAGGCATTTTTCAGTTCAAATAAGTCCGAAGACCTTTCGCATTGTTCTAACCATCATAATGCAGCTATTTTAAAAATCTATGAGCATTTCAAATAAAGCTGTGACTGGAACAGTGTCCATTGCCATGTCTACGAGTAGTCAGTTCGACGCATTCCCACGACCTCTCGCGTGCGCCTTTGGACGCCGTGAATTAACGAGAACTCCATTTTTAGCCTATTGTAGAATATTTGCACATCATAGCGAGATCAATCCCATGTATTTTTTTAGGTTGAAATTGGCGTTGAGATCTATTATTTTTCATATTTGTAGATAATCGCCATTCAAATATAATACGTAAGAACTTAATGTTTACTTTAAAAACTTACTTTCAGATTATGAAACATATATAAGGTGACATATATACATGAATAAGGTGTTGTCGGTCAAATGGCAATTACGTCACTCAATGAAAATTTGTACTTTTATATTATTCACGTAAATTATAATTATTTATTTCCGGATTTTTTGAATTTTATGTCTAAACGAGTATGGTATGCCATATTTTCTTACATAAATATTGTAGTGGTTATATTTTTCCACGTGGCCGTTAAAATTGCATGGCGACAACACCACGATGAAATGACGCTTCTTGTTATTATAAATGCAGACATATCAGAAAGGAAAACATGTCAACAATTTTTTTCTTGACAAGGCAGAAGAAACTTTGGCGATGTAGTAAGTGCGGATCTGAGAGAGAATGCCCCGAATATAGAAATCAATGAACCCAACAGGTGCACCGCAAGTGCTCAGAAACATTCTTCTCCTGTCTTCGGAACATGTTTGAATTATCTCACAACTGTCTAAATACATACAATTGAATTATGATTTTAGACCAATTGAATCTCTCTTTTGTATTCTTTGACCTGACCGCCCAGGCATCTTCCAGCGAATGACTCTTTTTAGAAGGAATATTGATTCGGAATATAATTTTAATTTAATAGAATTTCGTATTTGCAACTAATTAGATTTTTGTCGCATTTTTTTAATATCCTAGTAATTTGTAGGGTTTACGTACATCTCTATAATATTACATATTTTTCAACTCATTTTTTGAAACTAGAGATTCAGTTTGTCAAATTGTCGCGTTAATATTGCCTTACATTTTACCAAATATATGAAAAGGGTAATTACTCAATTACAAGCATTTTGAAATGACAAGATAAATTCTGTTTAAAATAGGTGTTCCCAAATGGGTCGGATAACCACTCTGGGGGTCAATGAAATTTTGAAAGAAATCAATGATGATTGAGAGGGCGATTAGGATCAATAGCAGAATAAGAACCGGAGCCTTGTCAGTATTTCCCATTGATCCATTGATTACAAAAAAATACTGAACTTAATCTTTTCTGACATAAAGCAAAACACCTATACTCATAAATTGCGAATCCGCTTGTCTTCTTTTGTAACCGTTGCTCATCATTAGAAGATAGGATGTTCAGAAAACTCAAGAAATTATAACTAAATATTCACAACGATAATCTATCGGGTACGAATGAACTCTCCGGAATATGTATGGGAGAACTGTTTTGGCCAGTTCTTAAAGGACACTCCACATTTTGTAAGCAGTGCATTAAAATGAACAATAGAAACTCATTGATTATTCAAAATCGATATGTTTTTACGAGAATATTGACGTACGAAATTATCTTTATGTGCGAATGTTTGTCTCATGATTATGGATGATGTATATTATAGAGAAAAATATGGGGATCGATGAAGAAAACAATACTCTTAAAGGGTGACGATGAAAGAAAAAGGTTGTCAATCCCTGGTTTAAAGCCTACATAATAGAGAAACTAGTGGTGATAGTACAGCTCATATTTCTTGCATTGATTCTAATTACTGCACTATACTACTACATAAACATGCAAATATTTGGTGTTTGCAAACACCAAAAATTATTGCGCCCAGACTCGAACTCAGGGCGTCTGAGTTACCACACAATCAGTCGTACCACTATCCTGAAGAAATGCCGTGCAATTTGCGCTAGAGTAGACGCTTTAAGATGTAATTGTCTCTACTCAATATTTCCAATATGCAATTTCTGCAATTTTCGAAATACAGAGAGTTTGACGAAAATGGGACTAGCATAATATTGCGTCCCTTGTTGCATACGAGGAGAAAATTTAATGAAACAATTTGGAGCGCTTTTCAAGAAAAACATTAACTTTAAAATTGCCTACGTTTCGCACATAATTACACGAAAACCATTCACATTTGCGTAAGAGAGTTTCTGCTGAAAAGTCTCCATTTTCCGGCGAACGATTACAATGCTTTTTCTTCTTACGAAGAGCCTGAAAGTAAAATGGTTTCTATTACTTATAAACACTTTTTTATCTCCAGATTCGTTTGCAAAAAAAGTAGATTTTAGTTTTTCATTGAGTTAAAGACAAGTAAACCATGATATGAACTACTCTTATGAATGTAATACTAGATACTTTCTTTACAGATGCGAAGCGAGAATGAAAAGTAAATGTTCTTTGTTTGGGAAAATGGCAATTATTTTATTTTCCAAGAGATGTATCTACATGAAACACAATTTTTCACGAAAATAAATTATACACATTCAGTTTTATAGTTCAAGATAGGATTCAAAGGTTTTCGGATATTCTGATAGCATAGGGTAAACGCAGATTTTGAACACGCTTTTTGGCAGGATGATGGCGAAGCTGTTAAGAAAATATTGAAAAGTTAAACTAGAATGAAAAAAACAACAATGGAAATTGCGAAACGCTTCTTCGATAATAAGCTCTTCGATTAAATGTAGTAAATTCTGTGAAAGTGAAGAATATCGAAGCATGCACCTCCGTTTAGATCGATGAACTAAAAATCGGGCCGAAGCAGTGTGTTACCGCCAGAATTGAATATTCCTTAGCAAGAGGCCCGCTGCGTCTGCCATTCACTTTGAGATTCCCTTTGAATGGTGCTCCTCCCTTCAATCAGTGGCTGGCGTCTGCAGCTCGCGCCCGCCCTCCGCCGCCGAGGCCCTCCGCGATTTGGAACGGGCGTGGGCGGCCGGAGCGGCGTGCGCGGCGGCCAGTGCACGGCAGCTCCGTCGCAATGCCGGCAGCCATTTCCGTGTTTTTCGTATTTCCTCAGCGGGACCCTTGCGGCGCGCGTTGGCCGCCCGGCCGGGGCTCATCTTCGCGCGGCGCTATCCTCCTCCTCCCCCTCCCTCACCCCCGCAGCGCCCGGGCGCCGCCGCTCCGCCCGCGCCACGGGCGCGCGATGGCTTCGGCAGCGGCTTCGCTCCTCGCGGCCTGCTGCTCCGCGCCCTCGGCATCGGGAGGGGACGCCCTGTCGCCCGCTGCAGTTGCCTCCCAAAACGCAGCGCTTCTAGAGCCAGCTGCTCCTGGCCGCTTATACTTCCTCCATTGTCATCATGTGTAAGAGTCACAATATTTTGTAGAACTGCATCCACTATGCAGTAAGGGAACTTAGGCGAGAAGTACATTCTGCCGATTCTGAAAGTTGAACGACAAGAGTACACGTTTCGACGGATGACGTAGTAACTAGTTAGGCGTAGAATTCATTTTCGAAGCCAATTGAAACCAATGTATTATTTCTCAGTGACCTTCATTACCAATGTAAATATTTTGATGTTACATAAAAGTTCAGTATGGCAGGTTCTGGCAAAACTACAATTCCGATGGTGGCCATCCCATGCCACCTTCTCCATACCAGTGCTCCGCTATGTTTGCGATCAATCGCAATTCAGTACACTGAAGGCCAAAGCCCCTATCTCTCCGGCGGCAACCGCGGCTAGTGGTCACTGCTGTGGCACAAACACAACCAAATGAAAGTACAACTTTTCTTTTGGTCGCGCATATTTACAGAAAACGAGGAGCGCAGACAATTAGGATCCAACAGTTCACAAATTCATGGGTATTCTATCTCGGATTTTCTATTATGTTATTTATTTATTTATTTATTTATTCTTATTTATTTATTATTTATTTATTTATTTATTTATTTTATGTATTTATTTATTTATTTATCTTATTTAATTTATTTTATTTATTTATATATTTATTTATTTATTTTATTTATTTAGTTTTTTTTTATTTATTATTTATTTATTAGTATTTATTTATTTTATTTATCATTATTTTTTCATTTATTTAATTTATTTATTGTATTTATTTATTTATTTATTTCTTTATTTATCTTATTTATTTTATTTATTAATGATTTAATTTATTCATTTATTTATTTATTTATTTATTTATTTATTTATTTATTTATTTATTTATTTATTTATTTAATATTTGGGTAGTTGAAAACTGTGTGACGCACTGTGGGGAGAAGTGCAATCTCTGCACGTTTAATGAGCTCTGGAATCTCTGTTCTCACTCATATACATATTAAGTTGAATTATGAATACCGGTTGCAGAAAAGCGATTTTGGCAAGAATTAATATGGAAATATTCCCTCCCGTGTAATAAAAACTGTTTACAAACAGGGCCATGCTAACCCTAGTGTAAGCGGTGCACTGCACAGGGCTGGCATTAGTGAAAGGACTGCAAACATTGAATCATTTTTCAATATCTGCATTATTTTCACATATTTTATTTTAAATAAAAACGTTCACTATATTATTCACAAATACAAAAAAATATTTTTAGTGTTGAATTATGGGCGAAAAAGTATAAGCACTAGTTACATAAGTATAAGTAATACATTTTTCGGAGATTTCATCAATTTCGTATAACATAATAGCGGTTACTTTTATTAATCATGCAGTCACTCGATAATTGATTAGCAACCTTTATTCTGAATTGGACAGCATTTATCAGAAAAGAGTAACGTTACTTCCGGGGTCCCTCAGGGCAGTGTCATAGGCGCACTGCTCATTCTTATCTTTGTAAATTATTTATCGCGAAATATAAAGTCAAAAATTCGACTCTTTGCTGACGACTGTATATTATATAGGGAAATTGCTGAACAGCACGATACGATTTAACTACAGAACAATTTAAATACAATTTATGATTGGGCATATTACATTTTGTAGGGCCAGAGCTCTTCATACAATATCCTATCTGCTAGGTAATGCTGTAGTTCCGCGAGTCTCGAACTGTAAATACTTGGGCATCTTACTGAACAGCAAGTTGGGGTGGAAGAAACAAACTATGTAGAGGGTAAAGCTGTGACGATTTTGCATTTTGGCATGAGAAATATTAAAAAATTCAATACAAAACCAAAAAAAATTGCGTATACTGCGCTTGTTAGACCGGTTATGGAATAAGGAGCTAGTTCACACGGTCAGTGTTTCATGGTTGTATGTAGAACAGTGCTGCTTTCGAGAAATAGACCTTTGATGTTTTGAGGAACCTCACATCATTTCTGTATCAAGTTTTCATACATTTTGTTTTTAATGATTAAACTCTGGTGATAATGAAAAGCAAATGCAGCATTAGGATCCAAATAATATTATTTTTCAGCAAATTATTAAACATTACGTTTTTACCTCGGATTTTATAATACTTAAAGTCTGGATTATTTGGAGCAATAAAGTTGTATGAAGGACACCACACTTAAACAACAGGAGATATGAATGTGTTATAGAACATAGGCCTTGAAAATATAATTGGATTATTTTCATTAATTACATTGTAAAGTAAATTCAATCTAGTGGTGCTGCATCAGTATTATTTTTCGTATTATTGAAAACGGTTACGTAATATTATGAAGCACCTTCTATCCTACTAACCATTCACCTATCACAAAAAAATGCAAACCAGATAACTCAACACTGTGAAGAGACTATTAATATTTTGATAGCAGTTTTCATGAAATTATTTCGAAATCTAATATCGGAAAATATATTGCATTCGGAAGACATTAAAAACTTCAATATTAAGAAAGATGGACAGGTTTGAAAAAATGAACCTTTAAACCTTGTATTTAAAAATTGCGCAAAAACTGCTAAAACGTTAGAACAGTATTCATAAAATAATTAAAAGATCTGATTTTGAAGAATAGATTGCGTCTTAAAAATATCTAGCACTAATGCTAAGTGTGAAGGGCATAATTGCAAAAAATGTAATTAATAAAGCTTTAAATTTATTTATAGTCATGAAATAATAATGAAAAGTTCAAAATTCTACAGAGATCAGTTCAAATATCTAGATGTAAAATTCTAAAATGTCTTTAGGACTTCACGTAAAGAACACTGAAAAATCAAAATATACGTTTAAAATTTTAGAGGCAGGGACATCAACGAGATCAATTGAAACATATTAATTGTGGCGAAAATTCAGTGAATGGTGTAGACACAAAATTCTGTTAATAGTGTAGTGTTGTTTACAGACTTGACGACAGACGTTTTAAAAGGAAATATCATTTTTCGAAAGCAGGGCCCCGTCGGGAAACGTATTTTTCCGACAAAATCTAGCAGGTTCTGTGTTTAGATACAACTTAGTAACTTGCACATGAGTCGAAATTGTTCGTAGAATTTAAACAATAGCTGTATTGGACAAATCAGTGACCTGTGCCATCTTTTGACCACATTATTTATAAGAGCTTTCTTCAAAGAACTCTGTAACATTAACAACTCATTTGTGCAATTTTCCTCACATATAACCTTGTAACATTACGCCAGTAAGTTGATGGGATCCGCACAGAATAGGACTTACAAAAAGAGCTTAGAGAGGATTCAAAACGGAACGTCAAAATACTCATTTCGGACGAACATACCTGCTCGCTGAGAATCATTAGAACACCGAAGGAAAAGGGCACGACTTATACTGGTAAATCTTATACTGGTTGCTCTGCGAAGCAGAAAATTCGGGAAGGCTAGAAAACCAAATTATTTAAATAAATTGATAATAAATATAAAATAAGAATACGCATAAAAAGAACGGATGTAGGCAAATTCTCCGTTGTAAACAGACCAATAGTAGATTGGAACGATTTGCCTGCGGCAGTTTTTTAGAGCCCTTTTCTTACGCGGCGTGAAGTGAAGTGAAGTAAAAGGTGCGGTTATTGGGTAGTCTACAGTTGAAACATATTGACGGGGTAATAGTTAGGTAAAGTGATATGTGGTGCGGTGTAGTGAAGTGAAATGATTTCAGTTCTTTCTGTTTATTTTGCTAATCTATAACATCATGGTTTCACGTGTTGAAAATGTAATAATTATTATAAGTATCGTATTGTGGTGTTATATAGGTAAAATGTTTACCCCTATTTGTCTAAATATTCTTACGAGTGATAAGGTGCAGGCTTGTGTATATGTATATGAAAGGGTTCATATGTCTGCGTATATTTGTACGCGTGTATGTATGTACATGTCTGTATGATGTATGTATGTATGTATGTTTTTATATTCATCAAAATTTACACGCATTACTTCTTATTCCCACATCTCATTATGCAAAGCGAAATCATCTTTTCGTTGTCTCATTTAACGAAATTAAAGGATGCAATTTAAAATTGGTTTCTTCTATATTGGTAATTTCTAAAATATTAATATGTAAATATATAACAAAAGCTCTAATATAAAAGGACAAAGAAATGTGAAATAATATACAAATTCTAACTTGCGTAGCATCCAACTGCCTGGAATCGCTTTTCATATTACTTTCACAGAGCGCAGAAAATTCGGAGCTAGTAACTAATTTTCTCACCAAATTTCACAAAAAATACTATATCCGAAAAATTCAACATGACCTTCTTTGAAAATCTATTTTTGGGGAACACATTTCATTAAGAAAAAATGTATCTTCACAATTGTAGTTGTAGGAACACGCCGAAAAATTTAATTTTCCAAAAACAAGAAATTTCAACGAACTGCACCATTTTCTTAGGCGTCATTTACGCTACCTACAGCCTAAATTTTATTTAAAAAATGTGCCGTTCTTTCAAAAAAAAGATTTTAAGCAAGGAAATAAAAAGTGCCTTTGTGTGACACAAAATATCCCAAAAAATACTCAAAATCTGTCGTTTACTAATATTTTTTATTACGGAACCAATTTAAAAAATGTGAAATTGTATTCGTTACAGTTTCTCTACGGAAAATATGGAATACAACCCTACAAAATATTATGCGCAATTTTCAATGAATTGGAAAGGCAAATAAAAAAGTCCCATCATTCGAGAACGGAATTTTCACTCTACAACATCATTGTTTAAAGTTGGAACGTAATCAATGTAGAGCAATTACACAAATTTCGTACGGAGATAACTTTGAAAGTGCAAAGATATTTTTATAAAGGCTCTGTTGTGTGCTATATTTTATTGTGTGTACTTGAGTTTTAATGTTCTTTAAAATACTTTTGTAAATATTTTTATGAGAAAATGACGGTTTTTTTGGTTAAAAACATGAATGGTCAGAACTCAGGAAAAGGAATATTATTAAGAAACGGTTAGGAGATGTGGACAAAGTTTTGTGAATTCTAAGGACTAATAATTTCAGAGAGAAACGCAGGTGAAGATTGTAAATGACGTTTGAAATGTTTTGAGACTTCATATATTAATCTTGATATGAGAATATTTTATCCTTTCTGCATTGGGTGATTCAAATGCTTTTGAGAAATCTAAAAATATTCCGATAGGTGCTTCATTTTAATCCACTGATGAATGGATTTTTAAGAAAAGAAGATATGGCTATTTTGGCTGATGTTCAGTTTCTGACTCCACATTGGATTCCGAAAACACTGCATGTGTACTGAGAAAGCTTACATTCGTAGAAATGTCTCTTTATTAATTTAAAAAAACTGACAAAAGAGAAATTGGCCTTGAATTCTGAATTTCATTTTTGTCGCCTTGTTTGAAGAGCGACTTAATCTGAGCTGTTTTGAAAACACCAGGGAATGTTCAGGTGCTTAATGACACACAAAATATGTGTATTAACGGGTGTATAATGAATGGCAAGCGCACAAGTCTACAACAAACAACTCCGGCATTTCAACTACACAGGCGGAATATTTATATTATATTTTACCGATGATTTTAGAATTTCTCAGGAAGAAGTTAAAAACATCGTATACAAATTTTTTGGCGAAAATATGTTGAAATTTTAGGCGAAAATCTGGCGAAATTTGAATTTTGTGACTTTAATCCTTTCGTGAGATCAATCGCAATCTAAAATTATTGGTTGATGAACAAGGCCACTGCTAAAGTGATCAGTATTAAAGGGGAAAGGAAATGTTGAATACATCAATTATATTTGTCATTTCTATCAACAGCATCTATAATCAAATTATAAATTAATTAGCACCCGTTACCACAATAAATTAAATAAATAAATAAATAAATAAATAAATAAATAAATAAATAAATAAATAAATAAATAAATAAATACACGTATAAGACGATTACCTAACCAGCGATATCACTGTGAGTAACAACTATTCTAAAATGATGGAACATTTATATTTTGAATATTTTGAATGTTAATTAGTGAAATGATAAGATATTGAGAGAATGACTGAGATTTCAGACATCAATTTACCAGTACATAAAATAGGGATTCTTCCGGACATTTATGCGACCCACAAAACTATCCTTCAAGTAATTCGTGAAAACTGAGATCTTTTTGTACCTTTTACTTTCTCGCATACTACTTACGTGTAGATAAAGTATTGTAATGCTGCAGCGGAAAGTGGTTATTTTTTGTTGTTGTTTTTTCACATTTTGACTTATTTTTCGCAATTGTTTCCTATAATAATTAAACAACGAACACAGTTGAAGTCACAGGACTTTCCCATTTGCCAATAGATGAGAGAGTTGGATAAAGATGTCAGTATTTATTTGTAAGAATTTTAAGGGTATTTGGGAAACTATCAGATTCATCTGCAAACCGTCAAAGATCTAGAAGAGAAAAAAAGTTTGCAAGATTAACTTTATTATTGTTGGATATTCTTTCTTGGCAGTACCTATAAAAGCACTAAAAGAACATTGTTCTGAGAAAGATTCACAATAGGCTATTCTGATGGAAGTGAGATAAACACTAAAGGGTAGTGGAAGGGAACAACTAGAACAATGCAGAGCCAAATCATTGATCTTGAGAATGTTACAACAAAAATGATTTAAATTACCGTATGCAAACTAAATATGCAGATTATGGCCAAACGGAAGTTCACGTAAAACGAAAGGCATACGTCAGTAACATACGTCAGGTAACGTTCTGGAAGTACCATATTGAAGATAAATTTTTTTGCCATAAACAAAATCCATTCTAGAGACGAATTCTGACTACGCAACGTGTTAGAGGAAGTATTGCAGTATATAAGATTTATGCACTTTTTCGTATCCAATCTCACAAGAAGAGTTTTTCTGTCGAAAATTCTCCGTTTTCCGGAATACGATTATACCTTCTCTTCTTACAAAGTAAGGACGACGAAGTAAAAATTGGTGCTGGCCTCAGGGAAACTCCGTACTTTCGTAAATTGCAAAAAGTGAACAGGTCTCTGAGACAGCGTCACACTGGGGGAAATAACTAGGCTGGGAAACCTCCGCAAGGCGAAGCGAAAGACGTGCCGGTTCTTAGGCTGTAAGGGGGTCGGAGGCGATCGCAACCTCCCAATGCAAAGTAGAGAAAACGTCCCGCACTGATGACCAAAGTAGTTGACGCGCGCTAATCAATATTCAGTTCCTCGAAAATGAAAAAAAAATCTTTAAAATATGGCTGCTGCGTGCCGCTGCCGTGCCCGAAAACACGAAATAATCAATGGCCCCAGTGGCTGCGCGTGGAGCGCCGCCCGGGCGGGGGCTTCGGCGGGAGAGGCGCCCTGGCGGCCGGAGGGGAGGCGAGGAAACGATCTGTTCAACTAGGATCTAGGTGTGGGTTCTATGTCCCTCTACTAAAAGGAAAGAAAAAATATAAAAGCCGGAAAGAAGCAGCTAGGGATGCCTGCCGAGAAAAGAAAGTAAAACTGACCACAACTATTGCTCAAATAGCAGCGAATGTTTCGCTTACGCCAAAATCCAATCAGCGTAATAAGGAGGCGAGGCGCGACGCGAAACGCGCGGCTATAAATAAGGCGTCCGCCGGGGCGGCCCCTCTCCTAGTCCAGTCTGCTTGTCCTGCGGCGCGCGGCGCCACTGCTGGCCGGAGGGGGCCCTCACCTGTCCCGC
>BOPP01000152.1:682351-700314 GCA_017312745.1 Gryllus bimaculatus
CCTGTGTTTGGCCCCGTTGCTATGGCCGCGCCTATGCATGTCCTCGGCCGGAGGGCGACGGGGGCGGCTGGGCCGGGCGCCTGACACGCTAGCCCCCGACCCATCGGCCAGCCCCGCGCCCGCAAGGATTGCCAACCATCTGCGAGACCGCCACGTGCCAGAAATACCGTCGGGATGCCGCAGTCTCTTCTCGAGTGAAGACAGCGGGGATCTTTGAAAATGCAGTATTACGTCATGAAATCGACGGACAGTTGTCCAATGCCAAGCGTCGAAGGCATCGGAAGGCCGGGTATTTTCCGTGTGCACGTTGACTGCATTGCGCTGGTCCGAGTGACGTGGCGGGAGGAGCCCGCGCGCGTGCCCGAAAGGTGGAGGCAGCGAGGGATGTTTGTTCAGTGCTTTGCGTGTCGCCGTATTGAGGGCAGAGCCACTGTTCAAATGTGCGCTCTAGAGCTTGAAGATACAACATGAACCGCAATAATAAAAGAAACAATTACAATACAGGGAATGAACAACCACAAAGTTGTAGGTATCGTGACTGGGAAGGGAACTATTAAGGAAGAATCAGATTTAACGAGTGCAAAAAACAATATTTTTTATCTTTGTTGTTCGTGACGAAATGTATCCTGTGTCGTGGGGGCTGACGGAGCCAACGCATTGTGGAGCTTCTTAGAGCAGCAAAGCTACCCCGAGGAAGCGTGCGAAATCAAAACAATGTTTTTAACTCACTCAAACCACTAACACCAGACACGTCAGTTTGAAGAAAGAAAGCGATACATCAACATAAAAAAGTATAGATGTAACAATGTAACAGGGATTGTAGAACGAGTAGAAGTACATGATGAACATGATTACTGCCATCATTTTATGGGGAAGTTGCCGAATATGGACAGTCAAAAAAATTAGATCGCACACTTATTACTACGCATAAAATCAATTTGAGCACAGACACAAGTGATATACGTAGTCCAAGTAGTCTCTAAAACGTAGAGATTCTTTAATGCAATAATTAGTCGGTTTCCAGTTATTAGTAGAAATTAAATAACGAAAAAACAATTACATATTTTATCTCACTCTAAACGGCTTTTGGAAAAGATCTAAAAACTCAAAGAGAAATTATTCGTTCTAGAATATGGATTTAATAATCGATTCACACGGTTTATGCTTTTCAATTAAAAAATATTTTAGTTTAAAAAATGCTATTATTTTCCTCACATGGGAAACAGGAAAGTTGGAGCACGATTTTATGAAAAAAGGGGGCGATCCGAAATTTATTGTTAAATGTGCTTTGCAGATTATAACAATTACCAACATTCATTCTACATTTCAGTTACGACGAAACCTGTATTAATACGAGTATATACACGTGTATTTCTTTTTCTTTGATGACTGGCTTGAGGACCAACAGGAAGAAAATTTCAGTTTAAAATGATTATTTCGTGTTTGCACGCGCGTCAGCTGCTTAGTCATTAGTACCGTATGGGTAGTGTATGTTTTATTGCTGGATGCATGTTTTAATCTTCCCACACTGCATGGTGAGATCCGGCGCCCACCTACACATCTGCTTTCGGAGTTTCCCAACAAGGTCTCTCCAACAGTGGGGCACCCCGCCTAGACAAGCTCTAAGCTCCCGACCGGTGTGTGGTACTGTAGTGCATGTAAGTGTACGTGTTCAGAAATTTCAACGAAAACAGAGTTCGCCGAAAATGGGAAAACCAAAAATTGTGTTACCGTGATTTGGTACATACGTGGAAAGAATTTAAAGTAAAAAAATTGGAGCTGTTTTTGGGAAAGTAATTGTTTACATTTCGTGAAAACTAATCATATTTTCGAAAAATTGTTCATGATTTTATCTAAAGATCTTTCAATGAACAGATTTCATTCAGAACAACTCTTTATGTTCAATGTTGTGGTCAAAGGAAGACGCCGAAAAGTTTTCAACTTTTGTAATTTTCGATAATATAGAAATTTCAACAAAAATGATATCTACACTTTCTTTAAGCATTAAGAAAGGAGAAAGTGTAATAAAAAAATTGAAGATATTTCGGAGAAGATTTCGAAAATAATGCTGAGACTTTAAGTAAAGTACCTCGAAAATCCTCATATATGTTTCCTACTCGCAAAGTCTGGAGTTCGTTTATAACGATCGCGGAATATCAATTTTGGAGATAATCGTCTGAGCGATTTAGGCGCTAGCGTTGACCGCAGACGGACTGACAAAGAGACAGACAGACGTTTTGCCGCGAATCGATTTTTTGATATCACGGGTCCACAAAAGTATGATTTTGTCTACAGAACGTGTTAGAAGTAATTTACTACATATTGGAACACGATTCGTGCTAGGTCTCCCATAATTCCTCACATAACGATATATTTGTCGAAAGGTCGCTGATGTTTTAGCGTAGTATTACAATACTTTGTCTTTGCAACAAACGCAGTCAGCTAAGAAAGTAAAGTTGCACTTGATTGACCATTTATATATCTTGTGAAAGATACCATTTCGACGAGTGCCATCAATGAGCTCCATTCTTTGTCGTGGAGGCTTTGTGGGCATCAAGCGAAGGCGTGGGAGTGCTTTGCGCTGCTGGGGGGCTAGCATGCCAGCGACGCCCCGTGGGCAGGGGAGCCAGGGCGGCAAACGGGGCGCCGGGGCGGGGGCGGGGCGGGGTGGGGCTCAGCGCGCGCCGGCTACAGGAAGCGCGTTGGCGGAGCCGCGATAACTTCCTTATTAGCGGCGCGCTCTTCATTTCCGCCCGCGCAGCCAATGCGCACAAAAGAAGGTGCAAAACTCGTATCCGGCCACGCCGCCTCCGCCGCCTCCGCGTCCGCCGCCGCCCCCGGGAGATGAGGCTGCAGGCGGCGCTTCTTCGCGCGCTGGCGGCGCTGCGCCCGGCCGACGGGAAGCCGATTCTTCCCCCCCCCCTTCTCTCCTCCTCCTCGTCCTCCTATTCGTTCCCTTCTCCCCTTCAATATTCGTCTCGCTACACTATTCCCTTCTCACTCCCCTCTTCATACCCGTTTGCTTCTTAATCAATACCTTCTGGAAACTTAGATATTGGATTAGTATCCTGTCGGTTAGAGTAGTGTCAGTTGTATGAACACAATGTATACGACGCGAATTTAAAGTATTCTTAGATAGAATCACATTATGTTAATGACAAAAATATGTTGAGGTGGTGTCATATTTATGTTCATTCATTTATATTTCTTGAGGAATACAAATGACACGAGAAAATATCTCCAGAAAAATGTCACTATTTTTCAGGGGTTATGTGAGGCGAACCTATGATACATACACCCTGCCTTCACACTCCAGATTATGTTGCCAGGGGTTAACTTTTGGATTTTAAATAGAAACTCGTATTGTAGATTTAGATTAACCCGCAAAAAATAAACTTCTCTGAAACATTTGTCTCTATTCGTCATTAATGGCATTTCGAAACGTACATTTAAACTAAGTTACCTAGTTTTCTTAATTGTACCACACATCCTGTAAAAGGAACATTTACCCTCGCCCAAGCTACTTTATTTCGCAAGGCGATTCACTCAATCTTCTTCACTTGTTAACACTGCAATACCCCGAAAAGCCCCCTCATCCCACACTCACTATTTCCCCAATCTCTCACAGCAAATGCGCTCAGAAGAAAATTTTACAACTTATACTCATTACGTCAACGTAGAAAATATTTTCAAAACTTTATACGAACACATTACAAGCAGTTTCACAATTTATACAACTACATTCACCAACCAAATTATAACAACTATAATACCCCAGATTCAACAACTCCAACACGCGTTTCTACCAGCTTCTCTTCTAAACAATGTACGATAACTCAAAAGTAACACTGCTTATCTGGAAGACAAACGGACTTAACGGGCAACTAAAGATCTTATACATATTCCCCCTCAGAAAACATACACACAGAAACTCTCTGAAACAGCAAAAGACAGTTAACGCGCCAAAATATAAAATGTAGTACAGACATGACAGCCCACCAAAGAACGCCGGAGGACGAGAAGCACCGCTATTTGAAAGAAAAATTAAACACACGCAAATACTTATTTCTACAAATCCGGATATGGAGACAGTAATAATTAAGAAACCATTCTCCACCGGAGAACTAAAACTTATATCACTCTATAGATTAAAAAACGTTTTCTACAGTCGCACTAAACAGAATATTTAATACTAATTTAAAAAAAATACTTTTAGGAGACCAAGAACGAGGAAAATATAGTATAGGTTTGTCAAGTAAGAGTCCTCAAAATGTATATCAATGCAAAATCACTGGTATTCACAGTTAGCAAATTAACTCCTGATGTTCCAACTCCCTTACCTTACATAAAAAATACCGCCACAGATACAGCGCATACCAGCGGCAAACTAAAGGCTTTCTAGATATACAATGTCCTATTTCAGCACTACTCTGAGACAACGAACCGGTAATTCTTTCCATCAACGGAACACAAGTTGGAAACTACAAAAATCAATATGAGGAAAATGCAAATTATAGCATTAAAAACATTTGAGGACAATTTTGAAACAGCTATTTTGTCCTTCACCACCTACTATTTACGAAGAAAACTAGAAACAGACAGATTTTCACACGAAATGAACATCTAATAATACAAAAACACATACTTCGTTGGTTGACTGATTATTTAGTACTTCCGACAGTCAGTTACCATGCGCTACATTCACTCCACCTACATGAATTTGAATCTAACTACATCCAATCCCCAGTTTGCAGGAGAACTCTAGTGACTGACAGCACAGATCGGTAGCTTTTAATGGTTTATCCCATCAATACCAGTCAAATGCCGATGCTTTACCTTAACAATCGGCCCACGGACCGCGTGTCAATGTTTTCTTTCTCATTCTTGTTCCCCATTCGGAGCTAGTGTTGAAAGTCCGCCTTCTTCGGGATTCGAAACCGGACCTCCCAATCAGAATTTGGATTTTTCAGTAGCTGTTGCCTTGAATCATCTCAGCCAGTGACACTTGAGGAATTTAACTTCGCGGAGCCCTGGACAGGAGTTGTGCTGTCTCTTCCCGCCTCTCTTCGTTTCTTTCGGGCTGCATCTCGGGCTCGTGATTTGCTAGGGCTTCCCCAGACTTTCATGTACACCACGCATGGTAAGGTCGCGGGCTAAGTAACTAAGCTTAGTAGATGGAGCAACCAGAGCAACTGGAACGAGATTTAAAAGTAGGAGTGTCACAAATTGCGCCGGGGTGGCGGAACGTCACTGAATACCTGACCCACGGCAGAGTTTTGGAGAAGCCAGTTGACATTTACAGACCTACATTAATTCCTATTTCTTCTACTGAAGTAAATTCATTAAAATGAAATAATACGTCAGATATCAAATTTTGTTAATTGGAGGTAAAATTAAACATTTTGAATCGAAGTTTGTTTTTTTTTAAATTTCGTAATCTATTTACTTCAGACTGTAATAATTGCATTAACTTCCCATGTTCAGGATAGGAGGTATAACACACAAATATTCTTGTCTTTTAAATGAGCTGTCTGTCCGTAAAGGACAATAGTTAATTTATAGAAACTTGAAGGCGCAAACTTCCGCAGCCGGCGTCAGTAGCTACTTGGCTGGAGTCAGTAGCTACTCTAGCCGCATCATAGGTGCGGTTGTACTCGTTCATGCGGTGGAAAACTGGCAGCATTGGTCCGATCTAATTGTGCGTACGTATCTTTTACCACTGCTCTGATGGCTTGATGTGCTTGAAGACGTGATTAGCCGCCCTCTTTCTAAACCCCTGAACCACCTACGGATTGGCTCCGTCATGCAGTTTAATGTTATATAAAGAACGCTTTGTTTATTTGTATGCGTCTCTTTTGGATGAGACGGTGCCAAAATCGAACTGTCACAGTAGTTTACGTTCTGTTCCATAGATTGTACTAATGATACTATCTTTATTGAGCACACTATCTTTCGCTCAGGTTGCCACCGATGCTCTGGTATTTCGTACGTGTTTCCTTGTATTTCCCACTTTGAGAGACAGTGTAGGCCGCGACGTGGGTCTTCCTCTCTTCTTCCCGTATCCTTCTTCAGCAAATTCAGGAAGCTGTGTCCTCTTGAGATTACTGTGGGCGCGGGGCTTTCAGACTTGACGATACCTGCTAGCTACCAGCGCTGACACACAGTGGCCGTGCTGCTCCGTCGCTCTGTGAGTCGCAGTAAGGGTAACATTCGCATTGAAACGATTTCGTCCCACCCTTCTTTCTTCTCTCCTCATAGCCACATATTCACTTACAACCCAAATATATTTAAAACCAATAATCCTTCGACTCCTGCTAAATTCACGATGTTAAAATATGTAAAGTTCCAAATAAAACGTGAAATTTCAAAAAATAAACAGCGGCAATGAAGAACATTGAATCGCCGAACAAGAATAATAAATGAAAAAAAATGATCATACAATTAACGATGGCATCTAATATTTGCGTGAGATCCAGATCGTTCGATAAGATCAGCACAGTTCGATCGCAGCTGTGAGCGGTGTGCTGAATGTACCCTCTGACGGCAGTTCAGTTCCTCACTGTACACGCCACGTGACATGCCGTCGAAATTACTGATTTTTTAGTATTACTGATTGGATTTATTTTCGTCAAAAAACAATAAAAACTCTATGGTGTTGACCTAGAAATATAAATCTGCGTTATTTTCTCAAGCTGCGTTACTTCCTTTTCCTGTATTCTTGGCTATCCGGGATGAGAGCTATACTGCTCAAAGCCCAGCCCAGCAGTATAGCCCTGAAGAAGACCACAGCAAGATGACCGAAACGTCAGTCCAATTAATTGAGACGCGGCTCATCCCGGATAGCCAAGAATACATTGACTCCGGTCGCGGAAGCCTACGAACCCACCTCCTTTTCCTACTCATAGTTAAATGATGAATAAGAGTACCAATGAAGCAAGGTTAGCAACATTTTAAAACTAGAAGTTTTTAAAATGTTAATTTTAAATTTTAAAACTAGTTTTCCAGAATCTGCTATTTAATGACATACCTTCAAAATAGCTCCTGTAAAATTTTCAAAAATATGAATAATTTTACCGTTATTTTGCGAGAAATATGCAATTAATTTTTTAAATACCTTTTTCTGAAAAACGACACCAATTTTTCTTAAAATCCTCCGGGAAAAATGGTTGTTAGTCACAGTTTCAGCAAACTCTCTGTATTTCCAAAAACTGCAAAAAGTTAACATTCAAAACAACAAAATTGAAGAGAGATTTGTGTCTTATACAAAATGTTCTAAAAATCAGCTCTTAAAAACATCATGTACAATTTTGAAAAGAACAAAACAAGTGGTTTTCTTGTTATTTCTGGAAACAAAAAAATGTAAATATTGTAAATTATAAAAAGAACATTTTCTCCAATTGCACCAATTTTTTCTTCACAATTTTGCGTGTATATTACAAGGGACGCTTAAAAGAAGTCTCATTTTCGTTGTTCTCCCTGAATTTAAGAACATTTCGTTTGGCAATATTGGGTTGCGACAATTCGATTTTTAAGCATTGGCTCGTGTTTGGAAGTCAGACTGTTTCAATGGCGTAGATGTAAGGCGCACGGCGGAAAAGAATTTTCGCTGGTTGAAAACACGTTTACAGATTCTTGATGTAACATAATAAAGCGGGGTAGTTAGAAATAATGCGAGAAAGTATGTGCTGTTTTAACACCAATTATTCTTTTATGGCACAATAACAAGGCGAAACCGTATGCGAAAATTGAATTGTTTCACTGGTTTCGTTCATTACACTGGTGGTGGCCACAGTCTAGTGTGATGACACTTACTACAACTACAGATTATTTAAAATAACTTAAAATCCATTCCAGAGGTCGTTATCTTGCATTTACAAAGATTATCATTCTTGAACGTCATGAAATCTTTGACGAGTAGCGGGTTGGGGGAAATGTTACCAAAAACAATGTTGACTCCTTCGTGGAGAGCATCATTTATCCAGTCTAATTAATTACTATCGTATGATCAATTGCCGTTGTATATTTATATTAACATTTCCATTGCACCCCAACATATGGGTTAACGTTTTTAATCAGAGTGATTGATACATTAGTTACCCACCCTTATGAAACATAAAAACGCCTCCTGGAGACGTGGCAAATCACAATGACACTTAAAAACGTATGATACGGATTTAAGAGTTACAAAACGTTATCGTTTGGGCCATTGGTACATTGGCGTTGATATGAAACTAGGATCGCGTCAATTTTTCTCATACGTTTGGGGCAATTTCTGAGTGGAAAGAAAAGTTAAAGTACTACAATGAATTCTGGAGAGCAAAGGTTCGTAATATAGAATACTAAACTCACAAAATTTTTTTTTTCACTTTCTTGATTGCAAAATTATATCAAAATCCGGTTATTGCTTCAGTATAGTATACCCAGAAAAAGATGATGCTTTTGCAGGGAAAAATGTTTCATGTGATGAATGATTTCTAGTGACGGGGTGGGAGAGAAATGAGCAAGCAGGGACGCACTCTCCATAACCCGTCGTTAGGACAATACTCCGCCTGAAATTGATCGGAAGGAAATGGACACCGCTGATCAGAGCGATCAACCTGCAGAATTTTCCTACACGCACTGGGGTCGATCGACCGAGCTATTTAGAGGCGACTAAATTACGCCGTCAGCGCAAACCTCGTTCTTTTCAATCCACTAAGCTTCTATAACGTCATCTATCACAGCACGCTGCAAACAGATTTGAAGAAGACTGATCCTTAAGTTTGAACTATGATAATAAAATACATAACTATTGATTCTTTCACAATTAATTATGTGAATTGACGTTGTCGGGGCATCAATCTTCAGGGGATTCTTAAGCAAGAATTGACAATGTAGGGAATTGATGATTCGTTAAGTGAGTACGGAAAACAAAGCATAAATTACTTAGGGAATTTTTGTATTTTTCGTATACTTCTTATTAGTGTTCTTTTTCCTCAATTATCTTCTCTTCTTCTTGTTCTCCTCTTTATTTCTTATTTATTTTCTTCTTCTCCACTTTTTAAAAATTTATTTAAGGTTGCTATGGACACTGCTCAATAAACTTTTCATTAAATGATTATTAATAAGATTATTTCATTAATGTACTGTCAATAGTATTTTCCATTCCAAAACAGCACAGGTTAATGAGCAACTACTGATAATGATACAATTTTACAGTGCATAGATAAGTAAATTGAACAACTTATATTAGTAATTCAAACCCAGTTGATTTCAACAGTTGCATAATTTTATCACATCCATCCTCTTTATTTCTTCTTTATCTTCTTCTCTTCTTTATCCTTGCTAACCTTTTATTTTTTTATTCTTCTGTTCTTTGTTCTCCTTCGCCGTCTCTTTCTTCTCTTTCTTCCCTAGCACCTTCTTATCTCATCTCTTCTACATTCATTATTCTCCTTTTTTCCCTCGGTTTCTCAGCTAATATAAATCTGCCATGACAATTACAGTGGTCGCTGAAACACGAAAGGTGCAACGCATAAGGTTGCCTAATGACACAACTGAGGGTATCGATTCCCGGTACACAGCCAAATCTATTAAAAGATGTGTTGGATAAAGTATTTAAATTCTCAGAACAAAGTTTTGTACTAAAAATGGTGAAAAGTATCTTTATTTGAATTTCTGATGAGATCTATATTGCATTAGTTCTGGTATTCTTCTGAATAATTTTATATCAATTTTATAGAATTCATTATTTTTTGTTTTTCTAATATAAATACTGCTCAATAAACTTTTCATTAAAGGATTATTACTTAGAATATTTTATTAATGTGCTGTCAACAGTATTCTCCATTCCTTTTCTGGGCTCTTATTGAAATATTTTACTCTACCTTTTTGTCTCTTTTTAACTACAAGGTCATGTACCGACCAGTGTTAGTTTTACTTTGCGGTACGTGTAGGGCAATATAACACGTAAGGGCAACACGAGCACAACACAAATACTATACAAACACAACACAAACACACCCGAGGCGGGACTCGAACCCGTGACCCTTCCGTCGACCAGATCGCCACGACGCTGTTGCCTTAGCTAGCAAACTCGGCTCTCCGAACCGCCACTCTCTGTTTTGTTTGCTGAGAGATATTTTCTTTTCCAGTTGAAACAAATTACTCGTCAGTACTAGTGTGTTGAAGGTACTCATTCATGTTTGTATTGTAGTAAATGACATAAGACACAAGTGAAGTATGATGATTGCTGTTTGTCAGAGAATTCCAGTAAGAACATAATTAAATATACAATTATAACTTTTAAAAGGTAACCACCATTTCACAAATCTATTTTTACTGACTTATTGTTTCTAGATGATACACATCTTTCTAGATTCATAAACCTCGTTCAGTGTTTTCTTGTAAGGACTAATCAAACTATTTCCATACACGTGGCGTTCAAATCCTTCGGAACAAATATCAGCTGCATTTTTGCAAAACTTTATTAACAAGATAAATTACCCATCATTAACGATCTTTCAAAACATTGTATTAACGATCTTTCAAAACACAAATCCAGGATGTATGTGTACTTTTACAACAGTATCTGTTCATTAAAGATTTTGAGTGAGGTACTCCAAAGTATATTGACACATCTGCTCGCTTCATATTGATCCAAATTAATTTTCCAGTTCTTTGTTCAAGGGTAAGGATAGTCCGAGCGGGTTTCGAAACTTGGTGCAGACACTGTAGCACACAGAATCAATGCATATATTCGTGCTCGACTTCACTTTGGCAGTTATTTGACCCTTCATGACCGATACATTTTTAGTAAGAATTTGTATATGTATTTAGCCGCTATATGTGCTAAAAAGGACAATTGACCTCGGAGACATTAGATCCCGGGGTTTCTTAGTCGGTCACCCAACTAGGAACCGGCGATATCTCGAATTCCTTTAATCTTCGACTTCACGTAGTTAACGAATTAGGTTCCACGGTCGTAGCCTTTCAGTAGAACTGTCCCAGCACTTACCTGGATAACCCGAGAGAAACCTCGATAACCCCGGTCGCGATATCCGTCACGGGGAGTGAACCCGTGCCTCCAGAATGTGAAGTCAGCGCACTCTGAGCAACTTCGCTTGGTTTATTTAGAATGCCAAATGTTTACAGAGATTAGAAATGCTCTTAGTGCGTTTGAGAAATGTTGCTTAGAAACTTAAAAAAAAATATATTAACGGTTTTGAAAGAAGGCGTGTGATAACAATTATCATATCCTCCTTGAGAAGCGTCTCAGCAGCTGAATGCCCTGGCCATACTACAAATGGAGTGTATGTTAATTCTACGCCTGTCGTTATTTCGCTGCAAATGTTCTGAAATATTTTTTCGAAGTGTTCTCGTCCGAGAAGACTGATGCACGACATTTTAGGCTACACTTCCTATCTCGTAGTGATGTGTAGATAGAAGTAGAAATAATAGAGAGGATCAAACCACAGATGGAATGACGAGCTGCATGCTCCCCACAGGGTAGAGAAAGAGAGGGTGCGCGTAGGCGAAGCACTGGATTTCTCAAGTAGCTCTCTCCAATGGGAGGAGAAGCACCTGTAAGTTGAATAAATCTAATGCCTTCTGGATAATTTATTCAGCGACCAGGAACGGCATTCGCTATGAAGTATCCCAGTCACTACATACGTTAGAGCTAAAAGTCCGAAATGTGGCTAATTCATGAATTAGAGTATTACATCCCGTATTAGCCACACGGTTGTGATAAACCTGTATCAAAGACAATAAATAAATCATGTAGAACCTCATGCGGCCAAATTTTGACATTAGAGCATTGGCTAATGTTACCTAATTGTTCGAACGTGAAACGTTTTGTGATTTGGTGACAACTGCCGTGGCCCTTTGAGCAAAATGAGCATTTTTTCAAGTTTGTAAATATCTGGAAAACAGTGAAAAAACTCATCATATTGAATTAAACGTCTCTGAAAGTTCATAAAATTGTCTTCTAAATGCATTTCGACTCAATTGAATAGCTGATTTAGGCTCAGAGATATTGAAGGGAAAAACTGTCGCTGGATATTTACCGGAATTATGCCACAATGCACCTGTTTGTAACTGCCCGAGGCAGGGTGAAGCGGAGCGGGGAAGGCTGAGAAGAAAGAGGGGAGCCGAGCCTGTCAGGCACGACAGAGTGAGAGAATGGTGACAGCGGAACAGGGAAGGAACGACGCAGAGCAGGACAGGCCATGGGGCATGGAAGGGCAGGGCGGGGATACGCCATACATAGAAATCATCCCTTTCCCTCTCTAATAGATGATTATTAATAAATACCCGGGCAATGCAAAGTACTTCAGCTGGTCTGATAGTATAATACAATTAGTTATTTTTCAGTATATATTTCTGTTCAGAATACACGTACAGTGTACAATGTAGATGTTTTACCCGTAGGCCTAGTCACCCCCGTTAAACTGCTCTCTATTATGTATCGAACACGTTAGTTTATAGATTGATCGATTATTTTATGTTTCCGAGTGCGTTAACTGCTATGGTTTTTGATCCCGTAAGTGCAGAGCATGTTTTATCACGGGAGGTGTCAGTGATCTCCCGCAGCATGGTGAGATCCAGCGCCAACCCACTCGTCGGTCTGCGCTGTTTCCTCAAGCAGATATCTCTCATCGGAAGAGCGGGACATGCTCTAAACTGTCGACTTGTCTCCCGATATGTGTGCCGGTGTAGTGCGTGTAAGTGGAAGTGTGTGTAGGAAAGGGGTACGGATAGGAGAAGGAAGAGGAAGGAAAGACCGTGCGTGGTCAGTGACCTGTTTGTTAGGGAATAGCTCCAGCATTCACCTAGAGTTGCTCGGAGAAACCATGGGAAACTACCTGGCCCGCCCCTAGCATTCTCCTTCAGACAGCGGTTGAATTCGACCTAGCTATCTAACTAGTGTCGAAAATCCTACCAACGTCCCGGCTCCCACACTAGGACCTCTCAGTTAAAGGCACTGTATTGACGTCAGTTGATTGCCTCATCTCCACCTCAGCCGTTCGAACCCGCAGGAAAAGGTCGTAGCAAATTCTCCTCCTTTGTCTTCGTGAAACAGGTTTCTCCTCGGTTAAAAGCTCGATGTGACACCACGTAGATGAGAAGGTGCTGTGACGATAATTTCACACCGAATTTAACTTCCTCTTTCTTGGATTTATAATTCGCACCCCCTCGATTGCTTCGCGCCTGGTTCTCAGATTAAAAGGGTTCTGGCTACAACGCGACTTTTGTTCAAGCACATGAGTTTGTATTATTGTTGTGGAATGTAGTCGCACCTTGCTTTTTGTTACTAAATTTTTCTAATTCACATACGGGGTAGCTCTGGAGATCTGTGTCTGTCTCTGGAAACGTAGTATGAGTATGTAGCCGTCAACCAGTCACTGCAGTTTTGTGCCTCTCTCGGTCAATCGCGTACAGTTCTTTGAAGTAGCGGACATTATTTTATCGCTCGCGCTGCCCCTCGCACTTGCTCTGCCCAAAATCAACTTCACCAAACAGAAAGAACTTTGGATAGTGACTGCTGTCCATGCGGAAAATGTGCCTGGTTCACCTCAACCGGGCCGTTGCACGGAGGACATAAATAGGCACAGCACCTGCTGGATTCAACACTTCGTCATTGGAAAGATAGTGGTATCATCGAATGCTCTCTATGGATCTCATCTGTCTGATTAGCAATTTTAATGCACAGTTCTTTGATGAAATTATTGCGAGAAGATTTTGTTTCACATACTTAGCATAGTCGGTATTATCACAGGTCTTTGTAATAAGTTTGTTCTTGAAATGAAAGTCCTGATAAAAATACTTTTTTTTGCATAATTTTTGCCAGGAGTTAAAGTCGTTAATCAGAAAACTTCCTTTATGTGGAAGGTCTACACAACTTCATCCTTTTAACCGTTTGCAGAAAACGCCCTTCTAGAGGTTTCCAGCTGTTGTATAAACTTTGTCTTTTGTGAATTGAGTTTGACAGTTTTCGTCTCTCTTGAAACTAGACATGAACTTAAAACACTTACTTCGAAGGTTTCGTGTGTACTTTCATTTTGAAATGTGATTTTACTGCGAATACGTCAGTATACTTTAAGAGAGACGACTGAAAGTATTGGAACTTAACTATCGTGAAAGGGTTAAAATTTTACATTTATTGCACTTGCACTTTTCTTGCGCTCGGAGATACATATCATTTTATCGATGTCTCCAATTTGATGTGCACTTTTTACTTTCTCGCCTTACTACGTACTTACGCGGAAAGGAGGAAATATTGTAATACTGTGGCAAGGTCTGGGGTTTTTAATAGAAAAACTCGTTGTGAGGTCCTTGGATCAAAAAAGTGGGTAGAACTTCTTCCTATCTATATCTAAACTATTTCTTCTAAAACGTATAGTCAAAATCAACCTTTTATGGGTCCTTGATATCGAAATATCGATTGACAAAAAAAGCTGTTTGCTCGTCTGACAAACTTATCTGTCTGTGGTAAACGTTAAAGGAAAAGTCGTTCAGAAGATTTTCTCCAAAATTGATAGTGTCCGAACTATCTGAACAAACACAAGGTCCTGCGCGTTTGAACTTATTTTTTTAAATTAACTGACTCAATTAAATTTTTTAAACATTTCTGAAAATGTCTCCATATTTTTTATTAAATGTTTCTCTCGAGTGGAATAGAGGACGCTTAAAAATGACGACGCGAAACAAAATGTCGACGCGAAACGAAATGTCGACAAAAAAGATCTGCTGGTTGAAAACCCTTTTGCATGTTCATGTCGTATTATAATATTGCAAGCCATTGTAAAGAATGCGGGAAAGTAAATGCTGGTGTAGCCACTCGCCTTACAGTGATCAGTACAAATAAACTATTTGTATGCCTATGAATTATTAATTTATGTTGCTGTGCTGAGGTGGCTGGACTCCCGACGGTGGCAGGAATTTTGACACTTATCACATAGCTAAGTCGAAGTCAGGTGCTGTCTGGAGGAAAATTCCGGTGGCCGGCTGCTCTGATCGGTTCTTTTACGTGGTTTCTCCAATCAACGCCAGACTAATACCGAATACAACCTTAACAAACTGTTCCACGAACAGTGCGTAACCTTTCCTTGTCCTATCGTCACGCGTTACTTTCACTCACAAGCTCCACACGACCACACATGTTGGGAGACCAGTAGGGAGCTTAGAGCTTGTCTCTACTGCGGCGGTGCCACGCCAGTGGCCGATACCTGGATGAGAAAATTTTCCAACAAACCGATGTAGGTCGTTGCCGGATCTCGCCAGCCAGCATGTGAAGATCATCACCACCTCCCGCGATACATGCACTACTCTTACGTAACTAATTACCTTCGCTGTTGACGCGCCCGGAATCACTCATCAATCACAAAATACTCTATGTAATGCACGAGATAGTGTATTAAGCCAAGAAATTAAAATTATATTAACAGTTATGCAATGCACTATTTTAGTTGCAGCTTATTGTTATTGTATACTGTGCAACGCCGTTGCCTATGCTGTTTGAAATGGCAGTTATACAAAGCTCATAAAGGTCTCGTTCTTTCTTAAGGCATGATCGATGAATATAATTTATATTTAAATATGAGTCCACTTTTTAATTTAACGAACATGATCGGAAGGTAGAATAGGCCAGGTTCTTATTCTCTTTCTCAAATAACAAGTTGCCTTTGGAATGTATCATTACCTTCTTTCGGTCACGAAAGTCGTCTTGGTACGGTGTTCGCAGACTTCATTGCCCTACTTTCCATCTTCATTAATACTTACGACCGTAGATAAGAATAATGCTGTTTTGAAACATATGTAGCAATGAGACTTACCTTGCCAGTGAATACCTTGAAATCATGAAACACATTGTTTTAGATTTAATATCTTCTATTACTATGCCTGACAAAATAGACTGCTAGTGAAATGGCACTTACCTATTAGATATACCCATTTCTACATGTTTTCTGTCGTTGTTTTTTCATGCTAACAACATTTTTTGGGTTTTTCTAATACATTCCTGTTGGTCAAATTACATGTCCACAAAATGTTTTTCTTCATAATTTATTTGCAACTGGTACAGCAGTTTGGAGCTGCTTTACGTTAGTTGATAAGATTATTCATAGTACATAAACTTATTTTTACAGTGAAATACTTCGCACAATATAAAAATAATTACAATTATTTTACCCACTATCGAATTATAAAATATTAATTTATGTTATGCAAGACCTTATATTCACTGCCTGACTATTCACAAGAAGTCGTGTCATGTAGATGGAAAGTTTGGGTTTCCTTACTCCAACTAGTTCAAAATTGTATGTGTTAGGGGTAAGGAATAAAGTTTGAGGAAATTTGGATCTGATTCTGGGGTTTATTGTTGAATTTTAATTGAGTATAAAATGTGTGAACTAACTGAGTAATATTTTAGATTGTTTGTAAACATCGATAGTATCGGCGTGTAGTTTTTGTTACATTGCTGGTTTGTAATATACCCGCGAGCTTTAATTCGTAGGAATTTGTTTTATATCGTTTATTTTATCGTATAGTCACCACCTGTGCATTTAGTATTTCCACAGAAAGTCATCATTATATTCTCTATTTTTCTCTTCATTCGCTAAACATATCCGTTTCAATAATCGTAGTTTGCGATTATCATCTCAAGATTTGGAATCAAGAATATCTCATTTGTTTGAAAAATTATTGAGCAAGAAGGAGACAATGAAACACAAAAAAATATTATACAATTTTGCTGCATATTTTGTTCCTCCATAATATGTGACATGTTAAGAAATGTTTATTTTCTTTTACTCACTTGTCATACAATTTAGTTATGAATCAGTAGTTTATGGCATATTAACGATGTGATAAGGACTGTTAGCCTTGATACCTGGAGGAGCAAATCTTTCCTTGTGAAAATCCTTGTCGTGTGCATACATATTTTGTAATTTTGAAATTGAACATGGACGTGATTTATGAATCCAAATAAGTACACATGGACCAGGTAAAATGTACCTACTTTGTTTTACTTCTTTTCAATGATAAAAAATTTGGGTTACATTGAAATGTTGGAATTTTTTTCCTTTGTATTAACTGCACTGTACAATATTTTTGTCTTACATACAAAATTAATATATAGTATCTTAGTTGGGAAAATATACTGAGTATCGAAATAAAATAAAAAAATGCAATGTTATTTACTATTCTTAATGATAACATGAATGTTCTTAACGCAATGACTGGACATTGGATTAGAATAATATTATAATTTTGAAAAAAAACATATTTCGCATATCAGTTTGTAAAACACTGCGCACTTGAGGTACAGAGAGTGTTTGCCTCTGAAACGTGCAATGCAACGGAAAATGTGATTGTCATCCAATCATAACTATTTTGTGTGTTGTGATTCGCTGAGCGCTTTTGCGGCCAACGCATGTGGGAACGCAGCTCTTCATACTTTGCGGCTGGCGTCGGCCCCGTGCGCTGGCGGCGCGGGCGCGTGGCTTTGTCCCTAGCCGCAATGGCTGAAGCGCTGCCATTGGATGGGCGCGGACGTCATCAATGCGAAGCTCGTCAATGAACGGCGTGGCCCACTTCCAGGCCGGCCGGCCCGCAAAAAAAAAAAAAAAAAACGCAAAAGCCGAGGAGATTTCCCCGCCGGGCAACGCCCGGGAAAGGAAAAACCCCAATCGTCGACCGCCCCTTTCCGGATAGCCCCCCGCGTGGATTTTCGATTTGTTGAAAAAAAAGCCGCCGCGGCCCCAAAAGAAAAAGGCGCGCGGAAAAAGGGCGCGAGCGGAAAGCGTAAAAGGCACCGCCGCCCAAGGGCCAACCTGGTGTGGCTCGGGCACGCTTGGCCTCCGCCGCCGCCCGCCGCGGGGGCGAGTCGGGGCGAGCGGGGGCGAGGCCGGGGGCGAGGTGGAGCGGGAATGGACGGTTGGGAAGCAGGGCGGTCAGGCCGGGCCGGGAGGGCGGGCGCGGGC
>BOPP01000152.1:700339-718326 GCA_017312745.1 Gryllus bimaculatus
GCCCGCCCTCCAGCGCTATTAGCCGCCATCAGACGCGCAGGCGGTCGCCAAGCGTTCGCAGCGTCGCCCAGGCGTACGCACAGCCTCGCCCCGCAGGACAAGGACCCGCCGGCGAGGCAACCATTCGTCGCAGCCTCGAATAGCCGCGTATCGATTAATGTGAAAAGCAGCACGCGGCAGAACAAAGGCGCGGCCCGAGGTCGGACCGGATCGGGACGGGAGGGCAAGGACACCAGAGGCCAACGGAGAACGGTGGGACACCTGGTCGTGCTCGGGCCACGATTGGGCCTAGCCGCCGCCAGCGGGTGCGAAACGGCCCGAAGGCGGGCAGAGGCAAGGGCGAGTGCGGGGCGACCGTGGGAGACCGGGGAAGGCGGACCGCGTGAGGCAAAAAAGCGCCGAGTCAAGGAGCGCCCACCGGGGAGGCGGGGCGGCGGCGCGAGCAGGGCCCGCTGGAAGGTGGGACCACGCCGACGATTCAATTACGAGACTCGCAAGTGAATGACGTCGCCGGCAGAAAAACATCCACAGTCGGCAGCGCCTCTCCAGCCACTTCACGGCTGAAGGACCCAAAAACGCGCCCGGGCGCCCGTGCAGAAACGTGCAGACCCAGGAAACGCAACTTGGCCGCCGACAAGACGACGCCGCCAGAGATGTAGAAAGAGACGAATGAGCCGTTCCACATGCGTTGGCCGCCAAAGAAGCGCCTCAGGCAACGAGATCGCCAGAAACCCCCGACAGCAAATAATTAATGACCCATAGGGGATGACCCAATCACATTATTCCGCTTGCAAATTGCACGTTCAGAGGCAAACACTCTCCTGTAACTTCTCAAGTGCGGCAAGTGTTTGACACAACTGAATAGTGCCGACAACTATGTTTTTTTACACAAATGATATAACTATATATTCTATCCGAATGTCAGTCCATTGCGATTTAAGAACATTCATGTTAAGTCATTAAGAATAGTACAATGAACAATTGCATTTTTCAGTTATTTTATTTCGATATCATAAGACTTTCCCAACTAAGAATTACTCAATATATAATTGTACATGTAAGACAAAGAATTATATGTAGCAGTCAAGGTTAATAACAAAGAAGAAAGAGAATTACCAGACAATGATTCAATTACCCAATTTTATATCAAAATCATTGAAAAAGTAGGAGAAGCAAAGTACGATAACAATTTACCGGTGCAAAAATGATGTAAGATATGCGTCAATACATGACAAATCACAGTCCGCCTGTTACAAAGAACTTTCAAAGGAAATCGTTACACACCAAATATGATATGCCCACACGAGCAAGGATATGTTCAGCAACGAGAAAAAGAATCTATAGAGCTACCCCACAGATGAGTCAAAGGTAACAAGCACACCATGTATCCAGCATCGCCTTAGTATGCCATAAACTACATGATTAACAATAACTAAACCCACTGGTATGACAAGTGAAGTAAAAAGAGAAAAAATAAGACGAGTGTATGACGCTTCACCAAGACCATGATCACAGTGATTCATAGAGGAACACACGAAAGGATGAGCAGCAAGAATTGTATATATTTATATATGTGCCTTCATGTCTCCTTCATTGCTCGAAATATGAGTCGTTTAAAACCCAAATGACACATATGCTTGAATGTCCGGGGGCGGTGGAGCCCGCGGAGAAGACAGTGGGGTGACGTCGCGCCCGCCGCGGCTCCGTTCGCCAGGGCGCGCCACACGCCTCCCAAATCCTTCTGCGCGCATTGCCAGATACTGCGAGGAGAAAACGATGCCATGGAAGCACTTAGTGATATTCAAATTTCGGTGTACTCTACTGCAATAGCGTGCCATCGTTACACGGCTTAGAGCGATTGGTACATATCTCATCACGAGGTATTCATATGTTTTGATAATGGTTTTAACAATTACATGTCCAGTGTTCAGCGTGTTTAGGTACAGCCAAGAATCATGTAGCATTGTGACTGCTACATGATTCTTGTGATGGACATATGGGGCCACAGAGCCCCTTGCCTCTGAACCTGCACCTGCCCTGTTATAGATGTATGGGAATGTTTGGGTAAATAGTATAAAATGTAACAACGTCTCTTCTCTGACCATTTTATTTTACAAAGCATGGCAAAATTACTTAACAGAATGGCATTAATGAGCATTTGCGGCAAGCGTAATGACACACGCTATTACGTGATAAACTCATTAATTCGATATTTATTATCATCTTCATAAAAATGGCGGAAGTAAATAAGAGAAAAAGCAATACTACAACACACATTATCATCGCTTATTACTCGAAAACTGTGTACCCTAGGGCCTTGAAAACCTACTTTCCGGGCGTCGTCTGAATAATCTACATATTCAGAATTTCCCGCTTCAGCCGCCAGAGGAGCCACTGCACTGTCCGCTGCCGCCGGGTTAAACCCGGTTAAGGAAACATTTTTTAAGAAGATGATGTAAAAATAGCTCACCAGTTCCACCGACATATTCTGTGAACAAATGAGAAAAAACATACCACTGTTAAAGGAAAGTTTTTTATTGAATTATAAATTAAAAGAAAAGTGATATGAAAAAGAAGCAATCAGGAAAAAGTATACGTACATTTTACATTTACGGAAGATTACGTTTTAAATTGAAATTAAAAAGTGCACCTCACTCACCTGATACTGCGTAGAGGGTAGGAACTCATTTTAAAGATTAACACACTCCTCAAGCTTTCAATTTAACCCTCGCCACTGCTGTAGGCGGTTTCACAATCGATACCAAACTCAAGGTCCTTAGCTCTCTATATATGAATAAAAGACGTCAAAAGCATTTCCGAATTTCCTGTTTATTTTTCAGTAAAACACACGTTGAAGCAGTGAGTAAAATTATTATGAAAATGCGAAAAACATTAGGAGGAACCTTTTTGGAACGAATGGAGAACAGTGTTCATGCTGGAAAACTGCAAAGGGATATACGGGGAATATACGGAGGAATATGCGCGGGCCATGAGGAGCACGTGAGAGGACGATGAAGGGGAAATCTGTGGGAAACGTGCGGCGGGACAGGTGGGGCGTGAGATGAGGTTCTTGAACCGCATCCTCGAAACTTAAACTTCGATTACGGTTTGGAGGCGTGGCTCTCCTGAGTGCTCCTCCTCTATAGCACGAGTGGTCAGATTCGGGCAGAAGATAGAAATCTGAGTAAATTATAACAACTCGTATTTGTTTCTGTCATGATTCTGGCTCTTTCATATTAAGTGCCATTTCACTGCACATATGTCTTTCCGATATCGAAATAATGTGATATTGCAAATGCTTCAAAATATAACCTTAAATATACTTTTTTAGTAGATGACGAAAATATTGCGTGGTTTTGCGTGAAAAATTCAGGAAACAAAGAAATGAAAAATTGATGAACAGTGTTTCATGAAAATTAATTTGTGTCGATATTTTAAAAACCTGACGAGACAGAGAAAAACGTTTTTCAGATTTAAAATCAACATACCAACATTGTAAAAGTAAACACCGATATCTATAGTTTGTTTATCAGTGTTATTGGCGAGCGGCATGTGTTAAGCAATTAATTGCAGGTAATTAGGGATTGCTCATGCGAACCTGAGACAAATGCATATAGATATTTTAATTTGTTATTGCTTTTAAATAATATTGTAAGTAACCCACAGTAAATAGTTGAGTTCTTGGTTGTGGTTTGTACTGTGGTTGTTATGACGTCACACTAATCAGATATCAGCATACGGGAAAAGTTGGGAAACAGAAGATGCGAATATTTTGTGTCGACTTACTACGATTTATTTTTACCTTATATTTTCTAGACCATCTTTCAATACCTAAGAGGTGGCGCTGTATTAACTTTCTTGTAGTGAGAAAAAATTAATCAGTGGCGAAGATGACCTATCATTTGCAAAATCTAATGGAGGAGTGTGTTGGAATATCTGTAAAAAAACTGTTGATGAAACAGAACTTTAATAAATTCCTGCTGCTGGTGAATGGAATGCGCCAATGTTAAAGAGAAGCTATTGAATTAATTAACTTCTTTGTGAAATTCTTCCGTAATGTTGTGAGTCAGATTGAATTAAAGTAGTCATTTAGCATTTTGACTTAGTATTTGTCACTTTAAGCTACATAATTTCCACCTTTTTCGAAGGAGAACAATGGATTAGGTAGACCCATAGAGCATCACTCGGGGGTGGGAGGTAATCTGTGCTGGGTCAGAAACGTACAATACTAATAATAATAATAATAATAATAATAATAATAATAATAATAATAATAATAATAACAAAAACAATAATAATAATAATAATAATAATAATAATAATAATAATAATAAAAAGAAGAAGAAGAAGAAGAAGAAGAATACATGTTAATACTTTTCGGTAATTGTAAATTATTTGGAAAACGAATGTTGCAGTGCTTGGAAAGGGAATGCGATTAGAGTTAGCAAGAGCGTTCATCAAAAGCAAAATGGAATCGTCGAATTTCAATTGTATATTTAGAAGCTTAATGGATTTAAGAGTGAATATGAGATGTTGGTTAGTTGGTTGTTAGTGATCAATTACTGAGGTCGTAAGTGAAGAGCATGTTGTGATCTTCCCTCGCTGGATGGCGAGATCCGGCCCGACCTACAGGCTAGTGGGGTTTCTCAAAACAAGCTATCTCCCACCACCAGGAACAAGCTCTAATCTCCCGACCGGTCTCCTGGAATGCGTGGCAGTGTAGTGCAAGGGGTGAAGATTCAACAATGAAGAGGAAGGAAAGACTGCGCGCGGTCCGTGGCCCGTTTCCGCCATTCGCCTAGTGTTGATCGTAGAAATCACGAAAAACTACCGATCCGAGAAACTGGCCTCTAGAATCTAGCCACTGTCGGGAGTCGAATCTAGAATCTCCAGGTCAGAGGCAATGCAGTGACATCAGTCGATGATCTGAGCCACCTCTCTCGGCACAGAGAAGATGTTAAAATTTGTTCCAGAGTTCAAACATATGAACGGTAAGCAATTTATGTGTTGCTGTGTTCTACTGATAGTAAATAACAGTGATTGTGATCCGGTTCCAATACGAAGATAAAGACGGAGAATAACAGCATTTTCGAGATTGTTTTGTCGTATTTGGAGAGTGTCTTTGAGATGATTCGGGTTGCGCGGGATGGCATAGAGCGGAGCCATGGCACTGAGAAAATTGTGAAAATATGTACCGTCCGTGGAACTTGTTCTTTTGTCTTTGCACAACGGTATGACATGTTTCGCGTTTGTATCGACCAGAAAAATAACAAGCGTTCGGGGGACAGGAAGAATCTGAAAATATGAATTTGCGAGACGTTTGCACGTGTTTGTACGCCCTGATGGCGTTGATTGTTCGGAAGTCTACTACGCAATAGCTGAAACCCTGCGCCAACTCGGAACGCGCGGTTGCGTGGGTAACTGCGGCCTAGAACGCTGCGTTGGCGTGTTTATTTGAAACTGTTGGCCAGCGTCTCTGCCGAGCGTTACAACGTGAGGCATCCTAGAGGATAACAACCAAAATCTTGTGCTCGTTTTCTGATGCAAATAGTTTCCATTAAACGGAAATGAATATTTCTTGTGATCTAATTTGGTCCAAAACGCTCGAAGATACAAATTTTTAATAATGAAGGAAGTGTAGTAAAGAACAGGGGATAGGGATTCCGGCTCTCAAGAAAGAATACAGATTTTATTTCTCCCCTTATCGGCATACACAATTTTTAACTGATTTTTGACGATAAATAAATTTAATTGAATTTAACATAATGCCGCTGCCACCTTCACACCAACTCTGTCGACGTCACGATGTCTTCCGGCCGGCGGATTACCGCTCCGTGTCTTCGCCTACTCGAACAAAGGACGAACATTTCCGTGTCTCATGGTTCGTCGCATTCATGGGAAGCATTTTGTTTTCTGCAAGTGCGCTCCAATGGTGCGGCAGGGTGGAAGAAGATGAATTGACTGATTATTTTGTGTTTCCGGGTGCGCCCACTACAACGGTCGTTATTCCCGTAAGTATAGCGCTTGTTTCATCACGGGAGGTAGCAGAGATCTTCTCCCGCTAGCTGGTGAGATCTGCCGCCGATCGACGCTTCGGCTTGCGGAGTTTTCCCCATCCAGGTATCTCTCATCAGCGGGGTACCGCTCTACCCGGTACAAGCTCTAATCTCCCTACTGGTCTCTCGACCTGTGTGGTAGTCTGGTGCATGGATGTGTGTGCGTAAGTAAGTAGTGAGGATAGATCCCTGGCCCATTTTTTAGCGTACTGTTCCATCATTCGCCTGGTATTGATCAGAGAAACCACGGAAAACAACCGATCAGACCAGCCGGCATCTAGAATTCTCCTGCAGACAGAGTCTGAATTCGACCTAACTATCTAGTAGCTAGCGTCGAAAATCCTGTCACCGTCGGGAATCGAACGTTAGGACCTCCCGGTCAGAAGCATTGCTGTGACATTCATTGATTCCCTAATCCACTGTAGGCAGTAGGGGAGAAAGAGAAGAATGGGGGGGGGCGCCCGTGGTCATCGCCCTCCGTGCGCAGGAAGACACGTGCTACTTACTGGTCCCACTTGCTTTTCATCGACTCGAATCGCTTAGAGCACAATACCTTCTCAGACATTCGGGAACATTCAACTGGACGTTTGACAAGCAGCACATTACATTCATCACAATCCCTGCATATGATTGTAGGTACTTATGATGCATTTTACAGTGTGATTTTATTCATCAGGGCGCCTTTGAAAAAGTGTTGCACAACTTTCGCAATTGGGGGCTCTTATCGGATGAAGGATCGGGCAAGGGAGTCTACAGTGATGAAGGTGACCAAACGTCCCCAGCTTACCTCCAAGAAATACACTTCAACATTATTTCGAAAGCATTCTATAATATAGTTTCCTTATAGGATTATTCTAATGTCCACCGGATGGATATTAATCTAGTACTTTTTGGGAGTATAATAATTTGTGTCTCTTGTAATAATGAAACATATTTCTTGTATGCAGAGTCTTCAGAACGAAAAATAAATATTTTTAAATCAATGTATTGTATTAATTTTTATCATTAATATGATCGTTTCTAGACGTGCGTGTGAATGTGTATAGCACGTCACATTTCATTTTACAGGAGAGCAATTAAAATAGTTTTGTGTTCTGAATGAAAGTAGACTAAATGTTGTCTGATGAACATCTGACGTCGCGGACTCGGCACATAGAGAGCCCTAGAGCGATATCTATCGAGTTTTCAGAACTGTGCTAAGAGCATTCTAGCGACGATCTCAGGATCAATAGACTCATTGCAAAATAAATATTTGTCTATACAGCACTCTCGGATTTCGAAGTAATTTGTTGATTTCAAGTCTTTTGTGAACATAAATGTTAATTTTTTAAAACATTGTTAAATAAATCAGAATGAAAAACGGCAAAAATGTATACTTATTTACGAAATCCACCAACATTGTAACTCAATCTACAGCAATTCGTTTCGTTCAATTCATTTCACTCCAGAAGCTTAGCATCAGCTTCCATGCTAACCATTATAAGCGCGTGAACATGAAGTTTTTTGTTCCTTTCTCCAATCATTTCCACTTACAAGGTACAAAAGACAGCAGAATTTTGTCTGCAGAAATTCGGGAAGAAAATATATTGCCTATTCTTCTGAGATTTTTGGACAAAATACTCTTTGAAAACTTTTAATCGTATTGGATATTACAACTTGGATTCGTTCTTCATCCTGTATTTTGCAGTTTGCATTTCCTGCATTTTGCTACAAGAAATTTCGTAAACTGATTTATGTTCAAATGGGGACATAATTACGGATAAATCTGAATCACACGAATAAGCGACTCCTCTGGCAACTAGATTACCAAAAATATTGGTGGGAAATATATGTTTGGTTTTATAATGGATTAAAACTTGTATGTATTCTTCAAAATGAATTTTATAACATATTTTTTATTTTCATTTTCGTGTTGTAATGAAAGCTTACTGATAAAATGTTGAACGCCCTTGGTAGACATTTCACCTTCACAACTTTCCCCTCTTTTCATTGAACACTGAGTTGTATACCATATCATTGAAGGGAATTGTTCAACAATTGCAAAAATGTAATTTCGTAAGAAAGAACTGAAAGCAATGATGTAGTAAAAATTTATTGGATAAGTTACATTAGACCCAAGGTTTTTATCACTAGCAGACAAGGTAATTGTTATTCAAAACATTGATTACATATTGACAAAATATTGTTAAATTTATGCGAATACTTACTCACCCGAAGCTAAAAACTCTATTCAAAACACGTCACTTCCCACACTGTTATTTTTATTTAAACGAGTGCTTTGCTTCTTGATCCTGCTTCTTTTCGTCTAACCACAGCACCTACCCTCGCGCAGTGAACGGCAGACGACTGTGTATTGTGTTCTAATCCCCTCCGATGATAGCTGCTCTAAATACTCCGGCGACAAAAGTACACGGCCCCTATATCAACTTCTCTCGGAACAACTCTAGCTGGAGCCCCAGAGCCCGGCACAAGGCGAACAGACTACTCGAAAGTTAGAAAATCCCTTCGTGAAGTGTAAGACGCCTACAGAGAGAGAATTTGCTATTAGAGTGTGGACATTCAAGCATATGTGTCATTTGGGTTTTAAACGACTCATATTTCGAGCAATGAAGGAGACATGAAGGCACATATATAAATATATACAATTCTTGCTGCTCATCCTTTCGTGTGTTCCTCTATGAATCACTGTGATCATGGTCTTGGTGAAGCGTCATACACTCGTCTTATTTTTTCTCTTTTTACTTCACTTGTCATACCAGTGGGTTTAGTTATTGTTAATCATGTAGTTTATGGCATACTAAGGCGATGCTGGATACATGGTGTGCTTGTTACCTTTGACTCATCTGTGGGGTAGCTCTATAGATTCTTTTTCTCGTTGCTGAACATATCCTTGCTCGTGTGGGCATATCATATTTGGTGTGTAACGATTTCCTTTGAAAGTTCTTTGTAACAGGCGGACTGTGATTTGTCATGTATTGACGCATATCTTACATCATTTTTGCACCGGTAAATTGTTATCGTACTTTGCTTCTCCTACTTTTTCAATGATTTTGATATAAAATTGGGTAATTGAATCATTGTCTGGTAATTCTCTTTCTTCTTTGTTATTAACCTTGACTGCTACATATAATTCTTTGTCTTACATGTACAAATTATATATTGAGTCAATTCTTTAGTTGGGAGAAAGGTCATTACTGATCGCTATCGAAATAAAATATCTGTAAAATAATCCTGTCTCATTGTACTATTTCCTTAATTGACTTACACACTGAATGTTTCTCTAAATCGCAATGACTGAACATTCGGATAGAAATATAGTTATTCCATGTTGTGTAAAAAAACATAGTTGTCGCACTCATCTAGTTCGTGTCCAAAACCACTTGCCGCACTCTGGAACGTTAACAGGGAGAGTGTTCTGCTCTGCAAACGTGCAAATTTGGCTAAGCGGAATAACTGGTGATTGGGTCATCCCCTATGGGTCATTAATTATTTGCTGTCGGGGGTTTCTGGCGATCTCGTTGCCTGAGGCGCTTCTTTGGCGGCCAACGCATGTGGAACGGCTCATTCGTCTCTTTCTACATCTCTGGCGGCGTCGTCTTGTCGGCGGCCAAGTTGCGTTTCCTGGGTCTGCACGTTTCTGCACGGGCGCCCGGGCGCGTTTTTGGGTCCTTCAGCCGTGAAGTGGCTGGAGAGGCGCTGCCGACTGTGGATGTTTTTCTGCCGGCGACGTCATTCACTTGCGAGTCTCGTAATTGAATCGTCGGCGTGGTCCCACCTTCCAGCGGGCCCTGCTCGCGCCGCCGCCCCGCCTCCCCGGTGGGCGCTCCTTGACTCGGCGCTTTTTTGCCTCACGCGGTCCGCCTTCCCCGGTCTCCCACGGTCGCCCCGCACTCGCCCTTGCCTCTGCCCGCCTTCGGGCCGTTTCGCACCCGCTGGCGGCGGCTAGGCCCAATCGTGGCCCGAGCACGACCAGGTGTCCCACCGTTCTCCGTTGGCCTCTGGTGTCCTTGCCCTCCCGTCCCGATCCGGTCCGACCTCGGGCCGCGCCTTTGTTCTGCCGCGTGCTGCTTTTCACATTAATCGATACGCGGCTATTCGAGGCTGCGACGAATGGTTGCCTCGCCGGCGGGTCCTTGTCCTGCGGGGCGAGGCTGTGCGTACGCCTGGGCGACGCTGCGAACGCTTGGCGACCGCCTGCGCGTCTGATGGCGGCTAATAGCGCTGGAGGGCGGGCGGGGCGGTGGAGCCCGCGGGAAGATCAGCTGGGGTGACGTCGCGCCCTGCCGCGGTCTCGTTCGCGGGCGCGCCACACCGCTGGTTCTCAATTTCCACGTGTTGGCGCGCGATTGGTGCCAGCATACTGCGGGAGAAAGAAGCTTGCCATGTGCAAGCTCAATTTTTAAGTGATATCAATTCGGTTACGTGCGTATCTTGCGCAATATGTGTGCTCATCTTTTACACGCATCTTACTGAGGATTGGTACATATCTCATCCATCGCTGGTATTGGCAATTTGTTTTGATATGGTATTTTAAACAATTTATTCGATTGTCCATTGGTTTTCGCGGTGTTTAGGTACAGGGCGGCAAGGGAACCCTTATCGCTTAGTATTTGTCGCTGCTGACGAGGTGCATTGCCTTCTTGTGTGAGGATATACTGGGTCCACAGAGACGCCTTGCTCTTGAATTCGCTGCTTAGGGCTGCCCTCGTTTATGCATGGTATGGTGAATTCGCTATGGGTAAACTACGTATATTGTATAATGCCTAACTAGATTCTCTTGGCTTCCTGACGAGCTCCTATAAATTTTACCAAAGCGGTATGGCAAAATAGTTACCAGAATCGGGCGGATCATGATGAGCACTCTGCAGCACAGCGTAATGACCACATGCTATTACGACTGCATCAAACCCTCATTAATTCCGATCATGGTGATTATCATTCTGTCATAAAAATGTCGATAGTCCAGATATCACGAGCGAAAAGCAGTAAGCTACACCACACATTATTCATCGCGTCTATTTACATCGAAAACTGTCGTCAGGTCACGGCTTGAAACCTACTTCCCGGGCGTCGTCTGAAATAAGCCTACATGGATCTCAGTAATTCCCGCTTTCTTACCGCCTAGAGGGAAGCCACTGTGCACTGTACCGCTGGCCGCCGGGTTAAACGCGGTTACATGGAAAATTTTTTAAGAAAGATGATCGTAGAAAAAATGCTACATGTTTCCACCGAAACTGAATATCGTGTTGACACAAATGAGAATGATAAAACATACACTGTTAAGGAAAGTTTTTGTTATTGAATTATAAATTAATATAGAAAATTGTGTTATGAAAAAGATTATTCGTAATACAGGGAAGAACAGTGTACCTGTACATCTGGAATTTCTACGGCAGATTAGTTTTAAATTGAACTTAAGCAAAGCTGCTATTCCTCACTCATCCTGTACTTGGAGTAGAGGGTAGAACTCATTTGTAAGTAAGGGCGTATGTACTTAAGTTTTCTATTCTCCTTTCAGACTGCCTTTCATGGATTCTTAATCCTCTCGCCACTTGCGTAGGCGGTTTATCAATCGATTACACAATCCCAAGGACTCTCTAGTTCTTGGGATCATGTAACTGTATAGCTACGAACAAGATCGGGGTCAAAGAGCCATTTCCGAATTTCCTGTTATTTTTCAGTAAACACAACAACGCCGTTTCCTGAACGCAGTGAGTATTATTTATGAAAATGCGAAAAACATTAGGAGAAACCTTTTTGGAACGAATGGAGAGACTAGTGTCTCAGGTCTGGATAAACTGCAAACGGGATATATCGGGGGAATTTATACCTGGAGGATATTGCGCGGCCAATGACGAGCTATCCGTAGCTTAGAGCGTACTCGGAAGGACATGGGGAAGTCCTGTTTGCCGGGGAATTACGTTTGTCTTTTCCCTTTCGTTTTCTTTGCCTCCCGTGTCCTTCTCGTGCCTTCTTTGGTGCCATTTTCGACGTTGGGCCCTTTCCTCTGTGGGCTTCCTTGTACTTCTCCCTCTGCCCCTCCTCCCTTGTCTCGTTGGTTTCGTCCCTTCCTTCTGCGCGCTGGGAATGTGCGCTGCTGTGTAGGATCAGAGGTCTTGACGCATCCTCACGTCAAACTTGAAACTTCTGATTAGCGTTTGGCGGCGTGGCGTCTTCCTGTTAGTGCTCCTCTCTGATAGCAGAAGTGGTTATGGTTCGGTCAGCAAGACGTGTCGGTAAATTCTGAGTCAAATTCTATCAAAACTTTCGTATCTGATTCTGTCACTAATTCTGGCTCTTTCATATAAGTGCCCTGTTGGGTCACGGGTCGCAATATGCTGTCTTTTCTGTATGGACAATATGTGAGTAGTTGCAATATGCTCAATAATCATAACCTGGTCGGAACATTATATCTTCTTTCTCCTCTCACGTGAGCATATCGGGAACAACACTGCGTGGCTTTTGCGTGAGAAAATTTCACGGACACCACATTATAATGTCAAAATGCATGAGCAGTTCGTTCATTAAATTAATTTCGTGTCGAATATTTCTATAAAACTGTACGAACACCGTTAGAAATACGTGGTTTTTCAGATTTGAAAACATCCAATAACAACATTGTAAAGTAAAGCACGGCCGATTATCTATAGTCGTTGTCTTGCTATCAGGTGTTATCATGTGGGTTTAAAGCAAATTAATTTGCAAGGTAATCTTGGGATATGCTGCGATCGGAACCTGAGACAAATGCGGAGATAGTATGATACTTTTTAATGTTCGTTCATCTCTGCTTGGGTAGAACTTATATTGTAAGTAACCACAGTTGAATATGTTGACGGTCTCTGGTTTTGTGGTTTGGTCATCTGTTGGGCTTGTATATGGGGACGTCACTATTCCTAACTAAGATAGGACAGTACGGTAAAGAGGTTCCGCGAATCAGAAGCTATTTGGCGATTCTCAACTTTGTTGCTCCGACTTACCACGCATTTCTAGTTTTTACCACTTATATTCGGTTTTGCTAGCACCACTTCCTTTCAAGTACCGTAATGAGGTTGGCTTGCTTGTTTATTCACTTTTCTTATGTAGATAGTTAGTATAACAAAATTCATCAGTTGTGCGAATTGGAGTGACTTATCTATCGCAAAATCTAATGGAGGAGTGTGCTGGTGGAATATCTGGTAGAAAATTTATTCTGATTGATTTGAAACAGAACTTTATATCACAATTCTAGCTGCTGGTGAATGGATGCGCCAAATGTTAAAGAGAAGCTATTGATTAATTAACTTCTTTGTGAAATTAGTACTTCGTAATGTCTGTGTGAGTCAGATTGAATTAACAGTAGTCATTTACGCATTTTGACTTAGTATTTGTCACTTTAAGGCTACATAATTTCCACTTTTCGAAGGAGAACAAATGGATTAGGTAGCCCCAACGAGCTACTCGGGGGTGGGAGGTAACGTGCTGGTAGAACGTACAAATATTAATAATAATAATAAATAATAATATAAATATAATAATAATAATAATATAAAAACAATAAGTCATAATAACAAAAACAATAAATAATAATAATAATAATAATAAAAATTAATACTAGATAATAATAATAATAATAAAGTAATATAATTAAGAAGAAGAAGAGAAGAAGGGAAGAAGAAGAAGAAGAATACATGTTAAACTTTCGGTAATTGTAATTATTTGAAAACGATTGTTGCAGTGCTTGGAAAGGGCATGCGATTAGAGTTAGCAAAGAGCGTTCATCAAAAGCAAAATGGAATCGTCGAAATTTCAATTAGTATATTTAGAAAGCTTAATGGATTTAAGAGTGAATATGAGATTGGTTAGTTTGGTGTTAGTGGACAAATTACTGAGGTCGTAAGTGAAGGCATGTTGTGATCTTCCTCCTGGATGGCGAGTCCGGCCCGACCTTAACAGGCTAGTGGGGTTTTTCTCAAAACAAGGTATCTCCACCACCAGGAACAGCTCTAAATCTTCCCGCGGTCTCTGGAATGCGTGGCAGTGTAGTGCAAGGGGTGAAGATTCCGACCAATGAAGGGGAAGGAAAGACTGCGCGCGGTCCGTGGCCGTTCCGCCAATTCGCTAGTGTGATTCGTAGAAATCACGCAAAACTACCGATCGCGAGAAAAATGGCCTCTAGAATTCTAGCCACTGTCGGGAGTCGAATCTAGAATCTCCAGGTAGAGGCCATGCAGTGACATCAGTCGATGATCTGAGCCACTCTCTCGGCACAGAGAAGATGTTAAAATTTGTTCCAGAGTTCAAACATATGAAGGGTAAGCAAGTTTATGTGTCTGCCTGTGTGCTACTGATGAGTAAATAACAAGTGATTGTGATCCGGTTCCAATACGAAGATAAAGAGGAGAATAGCAGCAGTTTCGAGAGTTGTTTGTCGTATTTGGAGACGTGTGCCTTGAGATGTATGCGGGTTGCGTCGGATGGCACAGAGCGGAGCCATGGCACTGAGAAAATTGTGGAAATCTGTAGGGGGGTCGTGGACCTTGTTCTTTTGTCTTTGCACACGGTATGACATGTTCTTCGCGTTTGTATCGACCCGAAAAATAACAAGCGTCGGGGGACAGGAAGAATCTGAAAAGATATGAATTTGCGAAGACGTTTTGCCAGCGTGTTTGTACGCCCGTGATGGCGTTGATTGTTCGCGAAGTCTACTACGCAATAGCTGAAACCCTGCGCAACTCGGACCGCGCGGTTGGCGTGGTAGACTGCGGCTAAGAACGCTGCGTTTGGCGTGTTTATTTGAAAACTGTGGCCAGCGTCTCTGCCGAGCGTTACAACGTGAGATCCTAAGAGGATAAACCAAAATCTTTGCCGTTTTCTGATGCAAAGTAGTTCCATTAAACGGAAATGAATATTTCTTGTGATCTAATTTGATCCTAAAACGCTCGAAGAATACAATTTTTTATAATGAAGGAAGTGTAGTAAGAACAGGGGATAGGGATTCCGGCTCTCAAGAAAGAATACAGACTTTTATTTCTTCCCTTATCGGCAAATACACATTTTAACTGATTTTTGACGATAACATAAATTTATTGAATTTAACATAATGCCGCTGCCACCTCAATTACCAACTCTGTCGACGTTCACGATGTCTTCCGGTCGGCGGGATACGCGCTCCGTGTCTTCGCTAGCTCGACAAAGGACGACATATCTCCCGTGTCTCATGGTTCGTACGCATTCCATGGGAAGCTTTTGTTTTCTGCAAAGTGCGCTCCAAGGTGCCGGCAGGGTGGAAGAAGAGAATTGACTGATTAATTTTGTGTTTCGGGTGCGCCCATACAACGGTCTGTTTTTCCCGTAAGTATAGCCTTTGTTTCATACGGGAGGTAGCAGAACTTTCTCCCGCTAGCTGGTGAGGATCTAGCGCCGATTCGACGCTTCGGCTTGCGAGTCTTTCCCCATCCAGGTTCGCTCTCAGTACAGCGGGTACCGCTCTACCGGTCATAAGAATCTAATCTCCCTAATGGTCTCTCTCGACCTGTGTGATAGTCTGGTGCATGATTCGTGTGCTGTTGAAGTAAGTAGTGAGGATAGGATCCCTGGCTCCATTTTTTAGCGTACTGTTCCATCATTCGCCTGGTATGATCAGACGAAACCACGGAAAATCTGTAACCGGATAGACCGCCGGCATCTAGAATTCTCTGCAGACAGAGTCTGAATTCGACCTAACTATCTAGTAGCTAGCGTCGAAAATCCCTGTCACCGTCGGAATCGAACGTTAGGACCTCCCGGTCACGAGGCAGTTGGCTGTGAACAATTCATGATTCCCTAATCCAAACCTGGTAGAGGCAGTATGTGGGAGAAAGAGAAGAATGGGGGGGGGGCGCCCGTGGTCAATCGCCCTCCGGGCGCAGGAAAGACACGTGCTACTTTCCTGGTCCCACTTGCTTTTCATCGACTCGAATCGCTAGGGCACAATACCTTCTCAGACATTCGGGGAACATTCAACTGGGACGTTTAGACAAGCCAGCACTTACATTCATCACAATCCTGCATATTGAATTTAGTACTTATGATGCCATTTATACAGTGTGATTCTTATTCCATCAGCGGCGCCTTTTGAAAAAGTGTTGCACAACTTTCGCAATTGGGGGCTCTTAAATCGATGAAGGATCGGCAAGGGAGTCTACAGTGATGAAGGTGGACCCAAACGTCCCCAGTTTACCTCCAAGAAATCACTCAACATTATTCGAAAGCATTCTATAATATAGTTCTTCTTATAGGATTATTCTTCAATGTCCAACGGATGGATATTAATCTAGTTACTTTTTGGGAGTATAATAATTTGTCTTTGTAATAATGAAACATATTTCTTGTATGCAGAGTCTTCAGAACGAAAAATAAATATTTTAAAATCAATGTATTGTATTAATTTTATCATTAATATGATCGTTCTAGAGTGCGTAGTGATGTGTAAGCACGTTCACATTTCATTTTACAGGAGACAATTAAAATAGTTTTGTGTTCTGAATGAAAGTAAGACTAAATGTTGCTTGATGAACATCTGACGTCGCGGACTCGGCAGCATAGAAGCCCTAGAGCGATATCTATCGAGTTTTCAGAACTGTGCTAGAGCATTCTACGCGACGATCTCAGGATCAAGTAGACTCATTTGCCCAAAAATTAATGATTTTGTCTACTACCCAGCGCTCTCGGATTTCGAAGTAATTGTGATTTCCAAGTCCTTTTGTGAAACCATAAAATTGTTAATTTTTTAAACATTGTAAATAAATCAGAACTGAAAAACCGGCAAAAATGTATACTTATTTACGAAATCCACCAACATTTGTAAACTCAATCTACGAGCAATATCCGTTTCCGGTTCAATTCATTTCACTCCCAGAAAGCTTAGCATCAGCGTTTCATCTACACCATTATAAGCGCGTGAAAACATGCATAGTTTTTTGTTCCTTTTATTCCAATCATTTCACTACAAGGTTACAAAGACAGCAGAATATTTGTCAGCAGAAATTTGGGAAAGAAAATATAATTGCCTTTTTCTTCTGAGATTTTGGATCAAATATACTCTTTTGAAGCAACTTTACTTTTAATCGATATTGCATATTACAACTTGGATTCGTTCTTCATCCTGTATTTGCAGTTTGCATTCCTGCATTTCTGCACAAGAATTTCCATAAACTGATTTATGTTCAATGGGAACATGAAATTTACGGATAAATCTGAATCACACGAATAAGCCGACTCTCTGGCAACAAGATTACCCAAAATATTGGTGGGAAATATATGCTTGGTTTTATAATGGATTAAAAACTTGTATGTATTCTTCAAATGAATTTTCTAACATAATTTATTTATTTTTCAATTTTCGTGTTGTAATGAAAGCTTACTCGATAAACTGTTGGAACGCCTCTTGGTAGACAATTTTCACTTCACAACTTTCCCCTCTTGTTTCATGAACATGAGTTGTTATACCATATCATTGAAGGGAATTTGTTTCCAAAACAAATTTGGAGCAAAAAATGTTTTAAAATTTACTTTTTTAAAAGGAAAAAAAAGAACTGGAAAGCAATGATTAGTAAAAAGGCGCGGGGGCGTCGGGGCGGGGCGGGGGGCGGGGGCGGGGGCGGCGGGGGCGGCGGGGGCGGCGCGGGGCGGCGGGGCGGGGGCGGCGGGGCGGCGGGGGCGGCGGGGCCCGGCCGGGGCCGGGCGGGCGGCGGGGCGGCGGCGGGCGGCGGGGGCGGCGGGGGCGGCGGGGGCGGCGGGGGCGGCGGGGTGGCGGGCGCCGTGGGAGGCGGGCGGGCGGGGGCGGCGGCGGGCGCGGGGGCGGGGGGTGCGGCGGGCGGCGGGGGCGGCGGGGCGGGTTAGGCGACGAGAGGGCGGCGGGGGTGGGCCCCCCGGGGGCCCCCCCCCCCCCGGAAAGGGGGAAACAGAAAAACT
>BOPP01000152.1:718351-732256 GCA_017312745.1 Gryllus bimaculatus
GATGGAAGACGGACGCTGCCTGTTGCCTGTGACTGCCAGTGCGAAGCGAATGACTTGCACCTTTCACCTGCCAAACTCTGAGCTCTACATGGAGCTTTTCCTCTCAGAATTGCACTGTAGGTATGGATCAGTAACAGTGCCTTCCAACTTTCCTATCGCGGTCGTATATCTGTCGTCGCCACATTGTTCCTACAGGTTGTTCCACTTGGGAGGAATATATCGGCGATATATTTATAGCCAGCGAGAGTCGTTTGTAACTCCCGGTTTAAGGGAATACCTATCTTTATGTCCATGAGGACCGAAGTGTTCTCGAGCATGGGCTTTCCATTGCAGTCATTTTTCATGCGGGGTATTTGTATGCAATGAATTCGTTTATTTTTTGCTTTTTTTCTTCCCGAATCTAATTCTATAGTATTAAAATATGGCCCCTGCGAATTTAATATAAACGCTTTTGTAATAAAAATTACTAATTGAAGAAACCGAAGTTTGAAAGTAGCATTTCTGAACTTAACGATTGCCTCCAAACACTCAATTGATCCGAAATCGAAAATTCGAAATTTTATCCAGCTTCACTATTATGCGTAAAGCAGTGGCCTGCTGTTGCAAACCCGCTTTCGAAAAACGCACACAAAATGGATTCCAAAAAACCTGCGCGCATACTTCTCAAGAACAAATAAATTACTCCGGTAATAGCAGGCGGCCGCTTCCTTCCTTGCCGTCGCCTAACGTCAGCTATGTAGTAGGCAGTATGAGAATGAAGTCGGTAAGCACAGTATGATAATAGGCGAAATAAACATATTCAAATCGACTTACGTGCCTGAGGGTAACTGCTGATGTCACTGCTGTGCCGATGACAAGGAAGCCCTTGGGTTCGAGTCTCGACGGCGGCTGGATTTTCGAGACTAGCAAGATGGGTGAATTCAGCCGCTGTCTGGAGGAGAATTCTACTGGCCGGCTGCCATGATCGGTGGTTTTCCGTAGTTTCTCCGATCACACCTTGCGAATGCCGGAGCAGTACCCTTAGAAACGGACCACCAACATCGCACAATCTTTCCTTCCCTTTCCTTACCCTACCCTCTTCCCTTACTTTCACACACTTACGTGCAGCACACATGTCGGGAGTTTAGAAATTATTTCTGCGGGAGCGTTGCCCCACCGATGGTACGAGATACCTGGTTAGAGAAAACCCCGCTTGCTGACGGGTAGGTACACGTCTGATCTCGCTTTCCACGAGGGGAAGATCACCACCATCTCCCGCGATAAAACATTCACAATAATTACGTGGCCAATGACCTTAGCTGTTAACGCTCACAGAGTCATCAATTAATCCGTCAACACAAAAAAAATCTTCATTTTTCCGTCTATTTCGTAACTGTTACATTCTTCACTGTATCTTTCTCGAAATCCTGGGCATTTAACAAAACAATAGACATCTCTCAAAAGACCGGAGGCTGCATAGTTTTCTTTCAGTTTCTGCAATTGGAAATACGTAAAATAGATTATGGTATAACGTTTTTAGAAAATAAGTTGAACAGCAATGGCCAGTCAAATTTGAAATATTTTTATTATTTCTGTATGCTTATTAGTGGGGGCAGATATGCATCTGATAAGTAGTGGAATGACTGCTACTCAAATAGACTTTTGTTCAAAAGCGTAACAAGAATTAATCTCAGCATTTTCTTTATGAATCGAAGTGTGCAACGCTCTATGCATCAATTGAAGTCGAACTAGTAGATATGACCGAGTAGTTGTTAACTATTTTTATTATAGAATTTTAGAGGACAAATATAACTGAAAACAGATAAAGGGGATGCAAACATTATTTATACGAATCTTACAATACCTTGTTTCGCTTGTGAGAAGCACCAAGAGCTCTCTTACTAGTAAAATATAATATAATACATGTTGTTATGCGACTGTTCAATTTAATATATTTATTCCGATATACCCTTTTAATTAGGGACAATCAGTTAGTGAAATTAGAAGATATTCCACATATTTTAACCATTTATTTGAAAATAGCATTTCGAAAGTTCTTCATCATCAGGCTATTATATGATACATAATTGATAAATGTACATAATTACATTCAGAAAATCAATAATACATTTCATTACATTTAAACATTCAATAGTAAAAACCACCAAACATGAAATATAAAGTAACGTAAAATAAATATAAATTAAATAATATAAAGTAATAAAAGGTAAAAACAATGAAAAGGATTTACATGGAGCCCAAAAATGGTAAGCCTATTTTTTAATAATTTTTTCAGAGATAAATGTGATAAACGAGATGTATGTTCTCTCAAGCAGGGTACTTGGGCTGCACCGCATCATTTACAGACTAAGTACTCTAGCATCTACTATCAAGTGCAACAACTGTCCTGACAATATTTTATATTTCATGTTTGTTGGTTTTCATTGATTAATTATTCTATTGTAATGAAAGTTATCAATAATTTTCACAATTTTTTATATCTACAATAAATATTGCAATATATGTACAAAAATTATGATGAAAGACTTTGTTCGAAAGGACGACGTTTTACAAAAATGGTTAAAACTGAATAACTTCTACCAACTTATTTTCTCCAATTAAAGGAGAAAATCGCAGAAAATTATTTAATACGTTTTTTAAATTAATTTTAGCAATATAAAAATACTTTAAAACAGATTTTTTTAAAAATGATATTACTTCCGAGTTCGTTTTCATTCCACAATTATGTAGACGTTTGCAACGTTCCAACATACAAAGTGCTCGAATTTAAATTTAGTTTTCGTCCTACAGTATGCCATTCAGTTTGTACGCATAGTTCAGTTACACTGTATTGAAATTGAAATAACAAATGCGTTTCTCGATACTGGCAGTGCCGGAAGTAGCATTCTCGGACATTGCGGTCTCGGTGGGACGATCTGGTAGGCGAGAACGATAGTAACTGTGTGTCTTTATGTCCAGCTATAATAGAATTATAAAGTTTTTTAGCAGACTACGCTATAAGCAGTCAGAAACAATTTCTTCTTCTCCGTTTATGTAGCTCGAATCGTCACTTAATTATTAATCATAATTGAAACCCTCTTTTGTTTTTCGTCAAATAAGAACCGACTGGCTGTTGTGAAGCAGTTGTCTCTCTTTTTCCCTACGGCACTTCTAATAGCATTAGTCCGGGTAGTGCAGAAGTCGCCCCGTTGTCAATTTGTCACTTTTAATGGCTTCCTTGCCCCTCGCGACTCTCGTATCATATGTCGGCTGCTAGGAAAATTAACTTGCTTTGCTTGTAGTATACGATGTTTCTATAGCCATGTTAATCAGAAGCAATGATGTACAAATCTTTGAAACCGGGAAACTAGTGAGTGAGTGAGTGAGTGAGTGAGTGAGTGAGTGAGAGAGAGAGAGAGAGAGAGAGAGAGTGAGAGAGAAATGAATTTTTAAATTTCTCAATTAACTTTCTAGTACAGTAATTCGTCTGCGATGCAAGTATTTCATTAGGATAAATTAAAGACCGCTTGAGTCTTCTCAATAATTGCAAGACAATTGTACGATGTTAACTTTCACACATGTGTTTAATATATGAATGTAATAGTCGTTCTTTAACAATTAGATATTACCGAAACGTAGTTTCTCAGCGATACACTTCTATTCGGAGAATTTTCATTTATTTATTTATATATTTATTTATTCATTGATTTTCATAACTGCAAAAAATGTGTTTTTTAGGCAAACACTGTTTCACTGTTTGTGAATTCTTCCTCAGTTCCTGGGTACCTAACAAAAGCACAGTGTCCTTTTACATGGCAGCAGCATGGCTTACATGACTGCTTCTATTTCCAGGAACTATGAAAATTTTTAATTTTTATTTAATAGGTCGTTACCACGTAAATAAATTACATTGCCTATTAATAATACGGTATTTTAATCTTTCGAGGCCCAGTAATTAGTAATATAGATCCTTAGATGGGTGGAGAGAAATTATAAATTTAGTTCCCAAAACCAAAGCAAGAAATCATCTCAGCATTTGCTCAACGAATCATGGGAAAATGAACCAATCGAGACCTTGGCCCAAAAGATGTTTACAATAATTTGAGTCAAGTTACAATTATATAAAAACTAATTTCAATATTTATTATTTTGACTGATGTAAATGTAGTTAATTGATTTTTACTTTCTCGCACTTAATAAGAAGAAAAAGTATTGTAATTGTGCTTCGAAAAACGGCGAATTTTGGACACAAAAACTTATTGCGAGGCCCTGGTAAGGAAAAAGTGGATAAATTCAGTTGATAAATGTGAGAAAAAATCCTCTAACACGTGATGTATCCAGAATTCATGTTTTGGGGGTCCTTCATGCCGAAAAATCGATTGTCGGCAAAACGTCTGTCTGTCTGTCCGTCTATGCTGAACGCTAGTGCATAAACCGTTTGGCTGATTTTCTCCAAAACTGATATTCCTTAATCGTTCTAGGTGATGTCGCGGACTCTGGAATTTGAAAAGGATATTTAAATTTTTGGGGGTTTACATAAAACCCCTGGGATATTTTAAACAAAAATGGCTCCAACTGTTTTGATTAAATTTTGTTGTTGAATAGTGCAAAAGGCGTTTAAGAGAATAGTGCAGGTCTCATTTTCGTTGACATTCCCAATTTTTCGTAAATTGAAAAAAAAAAGAAGTAAAACTTCATAATTGTTGAAAGAGATTTTTGTCTCAAATAAAGTATGTTGTACAAAATTAGCTCCACAAAAAAGGTCATGTAGAATTTCTTGAAAAATAGTTTTTGCGTATTTTGCGATTGTAGCTTACAAAAAAATGTTCTCAAAAATCGCTCCAAACTTTTGTTTAAATTTTCTCCACATATGTAATAAGGAACAATAATAAATATGGCGCTAGTCTCATTTTCGAATATTGCTCGGTTTTTTGAAAATTAAAAAAATAAAACTTCTTATAAAATAACTCAAATAAATAAATATAACGAAAAAGAATAAAATCAGTAATGTCCAATAGCATAGTATCCTTCGTTTTAGGAGTTATATGGACCTCGATATTATACAAGTTAGGTTTACGTTTCTAGAAAAAACAGCTAATAATAGTTTTAGGTACATCAATGACCAATGAGGAGCATTAGTCATTAGAAGTATGTTATAAAGACGTCACCATGATTTTGCAGATAGAACCTTTTCATTAAAAAAATATGAACATTGTGTATGCTGATTGAACTAATTACAGTCCATAGTTTTTAAGTCCAAAGTCGAAATGAAAACGACATTGACGTTTTAGAATAATATAGTCGTATAATATATCTAAATCATGCCGGTAACTAATTTTTCCATAAAAGTGCAGATGGAACCCTTTTATTTTAAGGTCGCGGACTGAGGTCACAGTTTCACCATCATTACACTGATCACTAGCGCGGGATGTTCGTTAGGTCAGAAAGGACACGTGGCACAAAGATTGGGCTCATGGACGCTGTAGCCAACAAAGGAACTCGCGTGCCTACCAGCGCCGGCCTCCCCTACATTTCCACCCACTGAAAATACACTAAACGCTTGATATTCCCCTCTCGTAATGTCTCTCAGTGAGGGGTCTATAAAATTAATTGCTGCAAATAGGACCATTGACCCCTCAGGAAGGACTATCATATTCTTCATGTAAATTGTTTGCACTTTCAGAGTTTAGAGAAAATTATTTTCTTACTAAACCAACAAAATATGTGAAAGTACATCACAATGAGAGATAAAGCTGATTAAACAATTGAATTACACTGCACATGATCACGGAGTATTTGTGCACAGGAATAAAGATGAAAGATACACAGCGTAACGTCACGCTGAAGAGCTGATGGTCATATTGCTTGCATGTTTATGTGCAATTTGGGAAAAGCTACATGCGTGTGCCTCCCCAATCTGGTTCCTGCGATCGGCAAGATTAAACTACATCACTGGGAGCACGATTTCGGAAATCATGGACAGTACACTTTAATATTCTCACGAAAAAATGAGTATTAACCATTAAGATAACTATTACAAAGTTCTGGCTACAAAATATTTATAGTTAACAATGGTGAATTGCTCCACAGTAGTGACTGTACTGTCAATTCAAAGTCCTCGTTTGATTATTAATTTCTCAAACTCGTTGTCGGGCCTTTTTCAGGTGTCACATTAGTAACCTACTGTTGTATAAATGAGATATTGTAGTTCGGCTAAGTACAACTTTATTCCATCGAACTTTGTACAATTGGTGAAACTATACAATTGAAATGCCTTTCCTAAAATTGATCTTCCCGCTTCTTAGCGGTGTGACGCTTCGCTCGTCCCGCCAGGCCGTCACCTCCGGCCGTGTGGAGCGGAAGTCCCGGGCTGCAGCCTCCCTCGCGCGGCCTCACCTCCGGCTGTCGTTGCAAAGGCCACGGCCTCAGTTGGACCGCTTTCCGGCGTGGGTGGGCAACTCTCCTACACCCACGAAATAGTCGACCAAGAGCGCTCCTGGCTCGGTCGGTGCGTGGTCCTCCCCTGGCCCGCAACTCCAAATGGCTCTCGTCGCCTCGCTGACGGGCGATCTCCAGCCTCCCTCTCCGTCGACTAGAACGGCGTAGGCTACCGTACTCTCCACTGCCTGGGACTGTGTAGTCTCGTTACTCGCTGTACTGCCGGATCTGTCCTCCTGGCGCTGGCTGGCCCGTTATACCAGCAGGGTGCAGCTCTGTCGTAAACTCGCGCCCTTGCCTGGAGACTTGCGACGTGTGCCCGCTGTTACCAGCAGGCACAAGAACGCGCGTCGTGCAAGGCGCAAGATTCAATTTTGTTGAATTTTGTTTCAATGTTGAAAAAACACACCCGAAAATTATGAAATTTGGAAAATTTCGAAAATTCATAGTTCAACTTGCAAATCGGATCTATGCCATCTTTATAAGTGTATTTTAATCTATTATTACAAGAAATTTAAAGAAAAAAATTTGGAGCCTTTTTGAGAAAATTTCGAATCGATTTTTTCTAGCCAGATCGACAGGCGTTTCTTCAATTTGGAAAAAAGCCTACGTAATTTTTAGGCGCTAGTAGGGTTCACAAACACCAGACGGGCGGAGTGACTGACGCACGAACGGACGGACGTTTAAATAAACACTTTTTTGGTGTTTGGGGACCTCAAACTTGTTTTTCCGTTGAAGTCTCGAAATCGATTTTCCGCAGTATTCCATAACTTTCGCTATACTGCGTATATTACTCCTTATATACGTACGTATGCGGAAAGTAATTATTAGAATGGAAATAAAATCATTAAAAATATAATATATGCTGACTGAATACTTTTTTTGAGTTCTGAAAATTATTCAGATATTTTTCTTTACAATCCTACAAATAGTAAAATTGGCATTAAATCAGCTCCATTTTATGCATTGCCCGATGGCTTTTTGTCGCCTGAGATCATTAGAATCAGTTAATGCCAGTGGTACATTCAAGATTTTTTAAATTTAATTTTAATGATGAAGATTAACTTACTCAATAGTTAACTAGATATTAACTTGACTCTGTTTGTCTTTTCATATTTATCTCCCATAATTCCCTCTCCTAATTCCGTCCATAAGAGAACATGTATCATTCAACAGTTTTCGGATTTCTCACGTAACCACGATTCTCGCGAGCCAGGCGGAATATTATGCGGAATATATCAAGTTTCGTTTTGAAGGCAATTAGAAAGAATAATGTTTCAGTAAAATATAAATGTTATTTCTTTTCTGAATCATCAAACTCAAAATTGTATTGTAGAAGGTTCGCAAACCATACGAACGACTCCATACCTATACGTCCTATTCAAAATGGAGTTGAATGTCGGCAGCGAGAGTAACAAAGGGAAAGAAAAATGTTTCTCCAATATGCCTTACTAATTTCCAATGATTGCATGAATTAAAAGAATACTATTCAGACTCCGGTCATTCGAGAGTTGCTAAAGTTTCTTTAGATACCCAGGAACTCGGGAAAAAACGAGGAAATAATTTCAATTTGGATTGAAAAATGTAAATACTTGTTTTCATGAGGCGGGAAATTTCTCGAATTTAAGTTCCACACGTGACATTAACCACTGATAGACAATTCGTCCTGCACTTATGTTCCTGCGTCGTTGACGAGGGTGTCCTAGGGAGTTTCGACATTTGCTACAAAGCTATGAATTACGTATTATTTGCTTCTGTACGTAATTATCCAGGTTGTATGTATCCCCTGAATGTTTCATTAGCCATTGGCTGTTGTCGTTTCTTCATCCGTTTACAGTATCTTATTAGTTACCAATCCGAACTGCATTAATATATATCGTGTCAGGGGTTAAAGGTTACTATGTGCTTTTTTGACCAAAATGAGATACATTAACACACTTTTTCCTGTAGTATTTCTCGTCTTGGAACAATTGGAAACTATCATATTCAAAATATATTTTTAACCAAATTACAAGCAGAGAAAACGTTAAGTTCAAAACAAAATCATCTTAAAGCTATTCTCTGTTAAAATTCAGTAAATTTGACGCAGTGCCCTTTAACTCCGAAGTAGAGTAATAAAAAGTAGACAAAATAGAAAGCATGATTAAATTTTCAGCTTTCATATATCCTAAATCCTTCATTTTAGATGAACTTGTTTGGTATATTCTGTTGTAGGTCACAGCATTGTCAGAAACGCTATAACAGAAAATTGAATTAAATGCTTTTGTACATGATTTGTCAGAGCTGTTTAGCAGTTGGCATTGTTGTTATTTGAATCTGATAATATTTTGCGTACAAAGTGTTGTCATTCATGCAAGGCAACTTAATTACAGATATTAATTTGCAAAACATACACTATATACATTATGTTATTCAACAATGACATTTTAGTCACATGTTTGAATTAAATGGACTCACTCTGCAATGAAACATAAATGGACGATTTTGATTTAATATTTTTGGGGAAAGAGGTTTTGGAATAATAATTACCATACAGAAGATTTCAATGTGTGCTCGCTCAGTAGTTTTTTTTTGTTTTTTCATACTATTTCTAGTTTAAAAATATGAGAGGTATTTTGTATCTTATATAAAGAGATATTAGAAGCAAATTTGCTAATGTACTATTAAATGCCCCTTTGGTAAAGCAAATATATTTCCTCTTCCTTCTCTCTCTCTCTCTCTCTCTCTCTCTGCACCCCTCTCTCTCTGCCCCCTCTCTCTCTATGTTTGTATTATCAAAGATGACGGTTGTGTACAATTTCTAAGAAATAAACAAAAGAAACTTAAGTTTGCTACTTCTGCAGAGGCAATTACATTACATAATAAAGTTTAACAGGTTTAAGTCAAAAAATTAAAAGCTCGCAGGTTACCGTATAGAGAAAAGCGCAGGCGCACATACAATCTGCAACACACATTAAGCTGCAACACACTTTCTTGCATAACTCGAGTGCCTCCACGGATCTGAAAATAAGGTTTTCGTGTTCCTAAGGAGATATGGAATGCTTTTATGCAGCAATTTGCAAAGGAAAACCTCTTTAAACCTCTTATTAGAATTTTGCCAGGCTACCTCCACTGCGTAGAAAGGACGGTCAGAAATATTCTAGGTTAGATTTTTGGTATAAAGCTGTTTCGCCGATTAAAATAATTATTGACTAAGTGCAGAATATTACCACAAGTCTACCTAGAATATAAGAAGGTCTTAGAATAAATTATACTAACGTAGGGTATGAAGACGGGAACAATACTGATGGCGTTTTGTCAGTGCAATGTGCAAAATATCATATAATGTAGTTTAACACGTTACATTTGCCCCTGTTTGGAATGAATCGTGCACTGGTATTTGACACTTATTTGACACTATATGTTTTGAAGCCAGAAATATTTCGCCCCTCCCTCTCTTACTTGCTCTAGACGTTTGTAATATTTACGCTTGAGATATCCTGTATAATTTATCTGAGGTCGAAACGAGATTTGGGCATTAGAACAAAGCCTTATGAATTCTGTAGTGGCAGCAGAGATATTGTGGTACTCCATGATTATTAATTCACGAAAGCAGAGGTACCAAGCACAAGTAGTTTCTTAAGAAAACTCTGGTACCTCTACTATCCGGAATCAAGATTTATGAATTTGGTGCTGGATAAAAATGGATATAGAACAACATCCAAAAGATCAGACTGTTGTTTTAACACGTTTTAGTACAGTTATTCTACTTCCATTACGTACGTACATTATTCTATCAAAACTATAGCCAGAAACATTCGAAAACCCGCCACACTCGAGTGTACCAGGTATATTACTCGCGGAATAATGGAAATACTGCACTACGTGCCTTCTCAGAGCCTGCAGTTTTTTCAGGAATTAATGGTGTTAATGAAGAGATAATTAAGATATTTAGTTTCGTGATAGCCATGTCTTCTCAATACATTATAGATCCTGAATTATTTAGCAAGTATTGTACAGAGACTGCTGAAGTAAACAGAAAACTCTATGATGTTTCCCTATGCCTGTGTAGATTTAGATTTATTCAGTCAAAAAACAGTAAAAAATGGATGTGACGTAGGGGCGAAAAGATTATCTGCGCACGATTTCTTGAGTTCCAGAATCCCTTCCCGTCATTTTAAGTGTAAATAGTTGAAAGGTGAGAAAAAGTTTAACATAAATAAATAAATAAAAATACATTTTAAAAATCGCAAGATTAGCAATATTAGAAAAATAGTCATTTTCGTTTGAGTTATAGAAAAGTTACTAGAATCGTTGCAAGTATGATTTTTCCGCATTGCTAAAAAGTAGTTACTCGCCCATGCCTTACCCTTACCATTAGAAGTAAAAGGAGAGTTCAACAAAATGTGCGCATAGTGAAGCTACATTTACGTCCAGAAGCAAAACTAGGGGCCATCTCAGCATTTGCTCAATATACCAGGGAAACTAAACAAAAACCTGATCGAGATGGAGGTCATTGACCCGAAAGCTGCAATACATTATTTGTTACAAACATATAAAGCATTTAAAAAAATATACAGTAGAAATATAAAGTAATTCATTATATACCACTGTTTTGTTAAAATAAACATTTTTTTGATAATCAGTTTTGTCTCTAATTGTATAGAAACTGTTATGCAGCAGAAAAGATTTTACTTTAACTTAAATTTGTGAACCGACTTCAATTGTTTAATGTCATCTGGCAGAGCGTTGTAAAGTAACGTACATTGTATGTGGATTTCTGATAGTGAGCTGTTGTGATACTGACATTTTACGAAGGTGATTTTTAAGTGTAATTATAAATATCAGTATTGCATGAAAATATGTTCCCACCGTTAAGTAAGTCACTTTTGACAAATATTACAGATTCGTAAAAATATAGGCAAGGCAGAGATAAGATTCCAAGCTCAATGAACAGAGCCTTGCAAGGGTAACGCGGATGGCATTTTTTATTATTCGAATAATTTTCTTTTGCAATCTAAAGGTCTGAGTACATGATGAGTTTCCCCAGAATTTTATACCATATCTCACTCAGGCTGGAACATTTTGTACATTTGTAAAACACACGCTACGAGCTGCATGAAGGCTGACAGAATTTGATAGAATTCTGATTGCGTAACATAATGAAGTTAATTTAGTGTTTAATTTTTGTATATGTACATTCCATTTGAGGTTTGACTGAATTGACAAGCAAATTTTGTTACCTGAACATCACCTAATTGCATATTATTCATTTTCAATGAAGCATGCGATTGCTTATTTGAAAGGCAAAAATGCATTGAAACTATTTTTCTTTCATTAACTATTAATTTGTTATTACAAAAGCAATTTGACACTTCTAAAATCGTACTATTTATTGTTTCTTTTTTGCAAAGAGCATTCGTGTCATCGACAAACAGAACCGCTCTTCCGTTTTTAATAGACGACGGCATATCTTTTACGTATAACAGAAAGAGGATAGGACCCAAGATCGAGCCTTGCGGAACCCCATATTCAATTGGTAAAGAATTGGAAAAATAAGTAAATAATGTCCTTTCGTGCCAATACGGTTTTCTACTCTTTGAAATCGATGTTTAAGATACGAGGTTACACAATCTAGGGCGATACCACGAATTCCATAAGAAGGTAATTTTGGTATCAATGACGACGACAAATTTTGACGATGTTATGGTTAAAATCGTCAAAAGCTTTGGAAATATCTAAAAATATTCTAATGGGTGCTTCATTTTGATCCAATGATGAAGCAACGTCTTTAAAAAAAAGAAAAAATGGCAGTTTCCGTAGATTTTGATTTTCTAAACCCATGTTCAGAGACCGAAAACGTTTTATTTTTCCTGTGAAAAGTCTCCATTCTCCTATAGAAAAGCCTTGCTAATATTTTAGAGAAACTTGACAAAAAAATTGGTCGGTAATTTTGAATTCCCTTTTTGCTCCCTTTTTTAAAGAGTGGATTGATTTTTGCGGTTTTGAAAATATCTGGAAATATTCTTGTGCATAAAGAAGCATTGAAATGTGACGGGTGTATAAAGGCAGGTACACAAGTTTTCAATAAACAATACGGAAATTCATCTAAACCAGATGAATATTTGTTTTTTAGTTTACTGACTGACTGCTCGTAAGATTTTGTTAGAGAAAGTATCGGAAATAAAAATCATGTCGAACATTTTTTGGGAAGGTAATGATGTTGAATTTGACGTTTTTAGTTCCTTTGTGAGTTCTGTCGCAATTCTAGAGACGTGTTGGTTGAAGAGCCATTCTAGAGACGTGTTGGTTGCCACTTTTTCCGGACTACTGGCTTCTCCTTCATTATTCTTTAAACAACATTCTCTACTAAGTAACGAGATGATGTGGTCGTATTTTTTACGATATTTCATATTGATTTAGTTTTGTTACTAGCGTTTAAAATAACATGATTATTATTCATTTCTGTAAGTGATCATAAAGTTGGTGAATATGGGAAACCATACTTCAGCATAGTATTTCGATCACTTGGATTCCTGGAAGAAGAAGCTTCATAATACAGAAATAGATTGTACAAAAAGGACAGAGAGACTCATGCAAGGGAAAACAGCAGAATCCACCATTTAACAGATATTTTCAACAGAGCATTGGCAACATCCAATCCCATCATTTCGACTGTTAGCCTCCAGAAAAGAGTTCAAAATAACAAGAAAAAGGAACTTCCGCTTTAGAACTCACAATACTCGTATACCCTGTACCAGAAACAAATTCACAAAAAGCAATTGAGGAAATATCTGATCTTGTTGAAGTATCTGTTGAGGATGTTATGGAATTGATACTTTCCAGTGATTAGAGTAAACATTACTTAATATTAGTAATACGAATGATGTCTATTTATTTCATAGCAGTATGAAATCTTAATAATTGAAAATAGAGATGAATAACTTCATAAGAAACGTTTTCATGATAATGTTTAATTTACATCTCATCCCACCTCAAGATAGTAATTATACGTGAGCTGCCATTTTCAAATTTTGCAAAATGTAATATGATAAATTTATTACCTCCTTTATGTATATATATGTACCAAATTCCAGGTGATTTGCTCTTCAGATTACCGAGTTGTGACTTTTGGCCAAAAATAACGCACTTTCATCCCATAGTGCACCGTCGCGTTTCGAACTGCAGTGACATCAGTTGATGCCCTGATCCACTTTTGCCAGATAGAATGAGTTTCACGAGATATCAGGACGCAATACGACAAACGCAACGTCGCGACATTCAAGTTTGATATTGGTTGAATTACTTTTCATAGACAGGCGTTGCTTCTTGCCGAGTGAAATGCAGTTTTGAATTGTCGAATTGTGTATTGATGCATTAGCTTTAAAAGAATTTATTTTCGCACCTCCTGTTTTTCGATTGGTAATGAGTTTGACGCGTTATTAGATTAGATTAGATTAGATTAGATTTATTAATAATTCTGCAATTAAGTGTAAGAACTTGGTGGCA
>BOPP01000152.1:738668-782782 GCA_017312745.1 Gryllus bimaculatus
CCCCCGCCGCCCACCGCATCGCAAGACGCCCCAAGATCCAAAGATAAATACAGGCGCTGAATACGTGTTCTGTTTGTCACGGTTCTCAGGCATACAAACATTCCCAGACGGTTCAAAGAACTAACTAGAGGTGCAACACCACCGCTTACTTTCTCGTATTGTTTGGAGCGGTTACGACGTCGGGCGCACGCGAACCTACAGCATGTATACTAACTGAACACATGCGAACATCCTGCACTTTGTAAATCGTTGTTAGAAAGTAAAAATAGCTCAGTGCTTGATCGCGACTTCGAAAGGCCGCCCTTGAACTGTGTGTATCGTCATTGAGACTCTATACGATGCCTGAGAAAACATTCTAATATTGCCTAGCGCTCAAATCAAATTCCACAGAAAATCAGTCTCTTCCATTTTATTTTATAAATTATTTACATTTCTATTTATTTAATTAACTTTTTCATACATTCCGAATTGCTGCACATTTCTTACCACAATGCTCCGGTTTTATGAGATTTGAGTAAAATAGTATTCTGATAACTCGTCCTAAAGCGCGGAGGAACACACCAAAAATGTAACGCAATGTCCAAAAATATTTTATTCTGTACATGTCGGCGTAGAAATGTAACGATTGCCTAAAGATGGTGTGATTTAAAGCGCCAAGGACGCGTCGTTTTAGAGTAATGCACAAGGGCAAAAAACGCCACGGCGAAACATTCGCCGCGGTTCTAGGTTCTTTTACTTTTCCCCTAGGCCATAATCTGCAGCCTTCTCTTATTTTCTCACCATACTACGTATGTATTAAAGGGAAGATATCGTGCACCGGCAATCGACAATCATTCGGCAGGAAAACTATTATTGTGGGCCCCAAGTAACAAAAAGTGGATAAATCTTGTCCCTATATGTTGTAAATTACGTCCCCTAACACACACGTTCCGTTGTCAGAAACCATGTTTTGTGTATCCATGATACCGAAAAATCGATTGACGTCAAAACGTTTGTCTGCCTGTCCGTCGTGGTCGACACTAGCGACCAAACATTCAGACGATTTACTCCAAAACTGATATTCACCAAACAATCTAAACGAACTCAGCGTCCTGCAAATTTGAGATGAATGTTTTGATTCTTCTTTCTTTCTTTAATAGGGAAAATTTCAAGCTTCAATTGGTTAAAATTAGATATATTAAAATTATTTTAAGAAGATTATCACTAAAAAGTTTGTATAAACTTATCAGAAAAATACCAGTAGTGTTTGCATAATTTCTGCTTGATGTTTATTGCAATTTATATATACATTTAAAAATGCTCAATTTTTTCTTTAAATGTTTCCCAAGTGTAGTGCAAAGGATGCTTAAAAATTGCACAATATCATTTTCGTTCAACTTTCTGAATTTTCGAAAATTGCAAACGTTAGCGAAAACTCGAAACAGAATATGCTGTCGCAGCACTACTAATTTGTGATCTGGATAATTGGAACTTTTCACTCGTTCCTTTTAATAGTGGAGGAAAGATGGAGAAAATATTAAAAAATGAGAGACAGGCGTAATGCCTTAATAATTCAAGAAATTCTATTCTACGAAAACGAAAGTACGATTGATGCAAAACATCCAGTTATATAACTGCACCGTAATGGCATTGTATGAGACAACAATTATATTTTTAGTGTCTTGAAAATGCCATTAAAAAGTTTTTCGCTAGAACGGAAGCATTTTGCTATGTTTAAATGCAGGAAGAATTTTAAAAATAGTCTTTAATATGTCACATAATACTACTCACTACGTATTATCGTGTGTTGCGAGTTTCTTTGAATCTCTATACCTGATTATTTAGTCCCGGAAAGTATTTCTGATTGTTAGTATAAGTAGATTTGTTTTACATTACACAAATGGATAAAAATATTACTGTATAAAATGGCATTGAAGATTGGTTAAAAGCAATTTCTGAAGAAATTGTAGACATGCCAAATTAATTATATCATTTACCAATCAAAAACATTAAATGAAAGTTTAGAAGTTGCAGTGTATTGATAGTATGTGTACGCCTCAGGTGGTCACATTCAACGAAAACGTGAAATTCTACGTGGCAACCGTTGGCCTCCCGCGTCGCTCTTAGCAATAGTCGTGCGTTCAATCTGCGGCCAAATTGGCAGCCAGAGGGAATTCCATGGGTTCATGTTGTTATTGGTGACATTCCTCACAGCATATTTAAGAATTTGGAAAAGCTTTGAAGGAATAATAAAGAAGAAACAGGAATTATATTACCTTCGTTGCCATTTGCGTTATCTTTTCCAAACCATCATGTACAATATTTCTTCTTTCTGCCATGATTTATGATGAGAATATTATCATCTCATTTATTCTTACCTTAGGTTTAATATTAGGGCACTCTCAATGTGATGAAAATGCTAGCAATTCCCACTAAAACGTGGTTCACGTTTTTAATTTTAGAGCTCCTGCATTACAGATGATAAAAACGTTTTTGTAAAATTTAGAAATATTAATGTTCAGAAAACGTGTAATAAATAAAATTCAATTAAAATTGAATTTGGAAAACACTGTAAATAGCACTGTAGTAAATTTTCAAGAATGATTTTTAAGTACATATAAGTCGAAACTGATCGCACTTGACAAATAAGATTTTGTAAAATTTCTGTACAGAAAATTAATGACGGAATTTTCTCTAATGAAAGTAATTTTATTTGAATCTGTCGTTGCAAATTAACTCACGTTTGACTTAGTTGCAACGTAAAATATTTCATCGGAATTACATTGAATCATGAGTGTCTCTGTCACGTAATATTGGGGAGGGGAACTTTAAAAGTATCATCCAAGTTCCAGCAAAACCGCTGAATTTTAATTTGTCACAATTTCTTTATTTCTGTATTGAAGCTAAAAAAATACACCCGGCGAAAGAGATGAAGTTATGTCGATTCGCGAATTCAATAGAATACTCTGTCTACAATCGTAGAAAACTATTCAACACGAAAGTAGCCACATATGCATTGACACAAACAATCCAAAATGATCTTAGACCATATCTCATATCACTAATTTAGAATACTGTTGGTCGTAATATTGTCCAGCGACGGACACTGGTCCCAATAAATCGTCGAGATTGGGATCATTCGGATCGATCGTTCGTTCCGATCGATCGTTCCGTATCGATTTTGGAGAAAATTGGCTGAACGGTTTAGGTAGGTACCAGCTAGCAGTTTTTTTACCATAGGCGGAGAGACATTTTACCGTTAGTCGACTTTAGTAAATAAGAAGTATTTCCGTTTGAAAATTGATATTTTTCAGGTCCTTATTACAATTTCTTTCTTCTTTCAAAGTAAGGTGACAAAGTAAAAATGAAAATTACAGTGAAACTAATATGCATATCTCAAAAGTTTAGTAATTCATGTTACACTTTATTAGTTTTGAGAAAACGGTAAAAATATGTTTGCAGTTACCATAAGGCCTCCATTAAGTTAAGTTTTAGACCTCCAGCGGCGGAGTTTTCAATTCCTCCAATTCACTTTACCATCAAAAGATATGTATTTTTCGAGTTTATAGTGTTCTGCACATTTTCCACATTTGTCCTTGTATCACTAAACTTTTGAGGTATCCTTGTACAGCCTTGAAAATATTGTAGTGGGACGGGACTCGGCATGCTAGCGACACCCGTGCATCCGACGATATGTCATGCACATTGATTAATTCTGTGCATATTTAAGGAAAACAAATTTTGTTCATAATTTGTGTCACAAATGAGTAAGGAATACTGGGCAAAAATGTACATTCATTCGTTAAAGAAAGCATTCTAGAAAATGAAACTTAACAGTCGGTTACCGGGAGGATGTGACGATATCATTATCTCGCAATAGCCTGTTGTCAGTAGCAGCGGAAATAGATACGCCGACAGTGATTGCCAGTCACGACTTAAGGAAATACGCTCTGGGCTTCGTCAATGCTTACTGAACACAACTTTTAGCTATTTTGAAACAAATGCTGAACTTTCAAAGTTCCATGCTTTTCATGAAAAAGGTTTGATTTTTTTATAAAGAAAATACATTTAAATTGTATTGTTGAGCATCAATTATGCAAGTTATTTAAATACTTTAAATGATTAATACTGGTACAGTCACAGAAACAATATGTTTAATTAATGAACGAATATATAATTAAACAAAGACCATGAACATAAGGCTATTTCTGATGTTTATTGAGATAAACACAAAAATTATATTTTGAGGGTACTTTTGTAATTGATTTCAAGTAGATCACTTATTCAATAATCATTATATCATTCAATAATCATTTGTTGCGTAAAACTGTGGAAACAAGAGATATAATTTTATGGTATGAAGAATTGTCTACCGTTTAGCAAATAATGCATTCTGCAAGCGATGCAAATGGGAGGATATGTTATTAAGAAATGTACGTGCACTTGCTCTCCAAAGAGGCTAAGACACCACGGAGATCTATGTGAACAACGAGATGAAAATCGTTTGAGAATTGCGTTGCCATTTATTATGAATGGGTACGCAAAATAGGCAACAAATATTACAACAAATTACTTGCTAGGTTTTGAAAAATTATAACCAGCTATCTCTACGGAATAGGTTCTAATAATTCGTCAGGAAAAAGTGATTCCGATCAACTAACTCATGCCAGAAAACTAGTCAGAAAGTGAACGAAAATTCGGAAGAATGTGTGAAGACACTGATCTGGCACGTTTACACGATTCCTTCTATACAGCGCGTCAGACATTCGATTGGAGTAGAGGCGCGGACAGAACTCGCGGATGGGAGCCGAGAGCGAAGGACCGTTCACAGCGACGGGGCGAGGAGGCGAGAAAGGAAGGAGGTGGAGGCGGTGGCGGTACACAGGCGACCGGCCCCGCGACCACCTCGTCGCGGGAAAGCGTGCGTAGCATCTAACGGAGGGATGGCTGGTGTGATGGTTGGAGTGGTGGCGTGTGGTGGCTGGTGCTGAGAATGGTGCGGTGACTGGTCTTGCGTGGTCTAGGTGGATGGTGGTTGGTGCGATAGTTTCCAGATACGGTCGGCCGGCCCGGCGGGCGACGCGGTGGCTAGGAGGTGAATTGGTGCTGTGGTTAGTGCGAGGACTGGTGCTGTGGCTGGGGAGGTACCGTAGAGTTGTGGTCTGGAGTGCGTAGGCGGTGATCTTACTGGTGCACTGAACTGGTGCGCGTGGAGACTGCGTGGTGTTGGTGGTGGGTGGATAGTGGGTCGGGAGCGCAGAATGGTGCTAGGGTTGGCGTGGGTGTCATTGGTGGGTAGTATGGTGACTGGTGGCAGTAGCTGGCTGTTGTGTAGAGTTGTGACTGGGATGACGGGTGAGTGTGGTCGCTTGCGTGCGGTGACTGAAGCAGTGGGTGTCTGGAATTGGTGGTTGGTGCGGCGGAGCGCGGCCGGCGTTCGCCTTGGTCGTCTGCGTCGTCTTGGGTGCGCGTAGTTGCGCGCTCGTCCGCAGCGCCGCGCGGCAGGCGGGCGGTCGATGGCGCTCCCGCTCCTCTGCGCCCCGCCCCTCGTCGCCCACCCGGCCCGCGCCCCGCGCCACGCCCCGCGACGCCCGCGACGCCCCGCCACGGGCCCCGCGCTCGACGGCCGGCTCCCGTCGCTGCGTGACCCAGTGCGGCGCGCGCGGGAGCTCCACAGTTGTTGGGAGCACGGTGAGAGCGCGGCGCGGCGCGGTTGCGGTCGCACCCCAGACGACTGCATGTGGGCGCGACGCGCTCTTCGACAGAGCCGGCGGGCGGGGATGGCTCGCCCGCCACGCAGCCTGCCACGCTGCCCGGCCCCGCCCCCGCCCCTCGCGGTCGCGCCCCACCGCGCCCAACGCGCCGTAAAGCACCGCCGACAGCCTTAAGAGGCGGGCGGCGGGAGACGCGCCGTCCCAGTCGTAGCGTGGCGCCAGCGTCGCCCTCCGCCTCCACGCCACGCGCGACCTGTTGCCAGCGTCCAGCACCGGCCACGGCCGCCCCCGCCCCCGCTGCCCCCGCAACCCCGGCGACCGCCACGACACGCGCCCTCGCCAGCCTCCCTCTCCGAGCCGCGCCGCGCCGCCGGCCGGGCAGACTCCAACTCCGCAGGGCGCCCGCGGGCCCGCGTCCAGTGGCCCAGCCGCCGCTCGCGGGACAGGCTCGCCATCCTCTTCGTCCGGCCGTTCTCGTCTCGCGCGCCCCGCCTTGGGTGCTTGGAGCCCTTCAAGAACTTGCTTTTGAAATCATTCATGTGAATAGGACAGTTTCGTTTGTGCGCTTGTGAGCAACATATTCTGTGTACATTACGTTAGTTATCTTATTCAATATATGACTTTTCGACTTTTTCTTCGTGAATCATAGCACCTTAAACGTCTCACAAAATATATTTTGTGTTCAAAGAACTAGGTGTATGTGACACTTTCTTAACATAAGTAGTGTTGTATTTCTTGTAATTGTATACGTTCTTTGTTGTGGCTAGATGATAATTATATGAAACGTGATTTTGGTGTGAATGATATTACGTACTTTTTCTATTCCAAGCGTACAGCTCGAGACACGTTTTTACCTAAAGAAATTACTAGAAAGTAATTTGTGGGTAAGTTTTAATGAAAAACTAACGTCTGTATCTCTGATAGAAAGTGGCGGACATTAAACCTATATTTCAAGCCAGACTTGCTCCTAGATAGGTTCCGTATTTACTACGTTCCAAATATCCGTCGAGACAACTAGCCTGATAGCCGTCTTATTGCCGTCTGATCGTCGCAAGCCACACCAGTGGCCAGCGATGAACTCTGGGCAAGAGGAAGGAGAGCCGGCGCTGCAAGAGACGGCGAGGCGTTCCCGCGCGAGAATGAAGCGAGCGGTAGAGGAGCAGGACCGGCCAGTCGGAGCGCCGGCTGCCGCCTCGAGCTCCCGAGAAGGCTGCCAGGAGCGCAGCGGGGCGATGACCGCTCGGAGCAGGAAGCAGCTGTTCGGCAGTCCGCGAGGTGATGATCGCGCGGGCGTCGTCGGAGACGCTGGCGGGGGCGGGGCGTTCGGCGCAACGGGCACGGCCACGGCCACGGCCACGCCCCCCGCCGCGCCCGCGGCCCACCCGGCAACGGCGAGGACATCGTGCTGAGCGTGCTCAAGTCGCCGCTGGTGCTGCGCCAGCCCAAACCACCGCTACCGGCCGTCGCTGTCGGCGGCCGCCGGCTCCTCCGCTCTTCCCACGGGACGACGAGATCTTCGACGAGGGCGACGGCGAGGAGCTGCGGCGCCTCAAGGCCCCGCCGGCCGCCGAGGACGACACGGAGGACACGACCCGGGGCTGGCGGGCGAGGAGGCCGGGCTGCCGCAGCGCCGCTTCGCCTTCCTGGAGGAGCAGCTGCGGCGCTTCCGCGCCGCCGCGGGGCCCGCGCTCGGCGAGGCGCACACCAAGCGCGTGCCCACGCCCATCAAGAAGCGCCGCCGCAAGGACGCGCTGCGCCACCGCAGCAAGAGCGACGACATGGAGGACGAGGACGACGAGATCGACGACGACGACGACGACGAGGCGGTGGACGGCGTGGTGGACCCGGCGCTCGCCACAAGCGCGGCTCGCCACCGCCAGCCGCCGGCCCACCCTAATCACTCCATCTCACTCTGCCCATCGACCAGGCCTTCAAGGCCAAGTACGTGTTCCATCACAAGAAGGGCAAGACGTTCCAGGAGCGCGTCTACGTGTTCCTGGAGCACCCGGCGCGGTGGCTGTGCTTCGTGTACCACTTCACGGTGTAAGATAGCGCGCGAGCGTCGCCCCGTGCGCGGCCCCGTGCCCGTGCTCGCCCTCCGCCCCACGCCCGGCCGCCCCGCCCCGCCACCGCCCACGGCCCCGCCCCGCGCGCGTTCGCAGCCATATCGACCCGCCGCCGGATTTCCCTTTGGCGCCTCGCCGCGCTTCCGAACCCGCCAGCTGACGTCATTCAAATTTTTCATCTCCAATAAACGGCGGCGGCGGCCGGCAGAGCGATCGCGGCGTCCGTAAGCGCGTCGGGCGTCAACCCGCCCCCGCCCCGCGCGCACGGCACCCGATCGATCGGCCCCAGGGCCCTCGGGGCCTCGGCGCCTCCCACGCACTGGGCCACGCGCCCTGGGACGCCGGCCGCCCACGCGGCCCACGCTCGTGCTTCTCGTCTCCCCAATGCCCGGCCATTCATACGTCAAGCAGCTCATGGGCGTGGGCGGCCAAAACAGAGCGACACTCCGATAACCTCAGAGTGACGTAAGCCATTGAAAAGCCAGAGCATTGTCCCACACCTAAGATTCACTCGTGAACCTCTCTGAGGGGGCGTTCAGAATGCAAGAGTCTTGGTAAAACACGCTCAGGCGCACAGTACGCCAGCGTACTTCCGTAGGCCCCTTGCGCGCGGAATGGAGGTCACTGCCCCGGCGAGGGCGAGGGGGGGGGGGAAACGCGTGATGCGACGGGATGGACAAGTCCAATTGCGGCCGCGTGCAGAGCAGCACAGGAAAAATGTTCGTTGGCGGAAATTGCTATACAGTATTTGGGACCGCCACCACGAACACCAACTAGTCATGGAATAAACAAAGAACTTTAGTTTCTTAAATATCGGCCTTCAGGAACAAAGGCTCAGAAATCACTGAAAACGTACGTAATTCTCCATGTAGACTTGTATTATTATTCTTTCCGTAAACATTTTCTTCTCGTCAAATTCATCGCAATACTTAAATGTTCTATTTTTATTGCTTGCATGAGTTCGGTTATGTACTTGTACGTCCTCGCTGAGTTTGCATTCCCTTTCGATACAATGTTTTTATTTTCAGACTCACAACGAAGAACTCAACTTTAATTAGAATTGGCTATAGGTAAATAAAATGTTCAATGATAATGTAGTTCATGTGACATACGTTTTAACAGGAGTCTTCTAAGTCATATTGTTCTATTTTTTCATCTTGTGAGGTTATGTATTCAAATTGATCAGTTATTGAGTTTAGACGGCGTTCGTTGTTAATAGAACTGTTTAATCAGCACTCGATTTATTGTCTGTCTAGCGGAGTGGTGATTATTTTCATGTCTGAAATGTTTATTATTGTAAAATAAAGAAATTTTAAACTAATAGTACACTAGTAGTGCATTTACAAGAAAACCACACAAGTTTTTGAAGACTAGATAGGAAGCGGAATTATATACTAATATGGTTAGTATAAAGCCTTTCATTGAAACGTGTAATAGTATGTTATGTGAATGCGTTGCATTAAGAGATAACAAATACTTTTAATTTAAAATATAATAGTTATTAAAATCTATATTTCATCACGATAAGTATATAATAAATTCAGAAATAATCATCTCCAGGAGTATTGGAAAACACTCAAAGAAAGATAATTGAAGGATATATGTTGCGAATTACAAAGAGCAGCGAGTAACTAACACTTTACATAACTAGACATAATATTCTCTATCCTAGTTACAGCTTTTAATGGCTCTGTAATATCAAATGCATGCCGCATTCTGTAGTCTGTATAGTTCTGTAACTAACAAATGGTTTCTGTAGTGTATAAAATATTCGGCCTAACATAAGTAGATCTGAAGAGCTCAAAGTTACCTTTGTATTAAAAGCCAAATATTCTATCTTAAACACTGCACGTAATTATCTCGCAAAGAATTTTATCTTTATTCGTCAATAAATGATACCGTTGAAAATGAATAATTGCCTCGTAAATGGCTTAACCTCAATTTGTGAATTCGTTAGCGTTAGAATTCGGGTATTTTGTATCTTTATTTTTAACCTAGGAATGCGTTGATCCCTTGGTGATAAATGTATCTATGAGTGTAATGCATGTGTTCAAAACAATGTCTGTGAGTTATTTGTATTATATGATCTAAAATTGGGATGGTTGTGTAGTAAATGATACTTCTAGATTAATGTTTACGTAAAATGACTGTAAATTATTCTTTAAAAGTACATTTTCTCCCTATTTTCAAATAAACTGACCACAAAAATGCATATTGAATAGAATATTCACGGGTGACCTTCAAAATACTACAATATGAATCGTAAATCAGAAAACATTGTTAGACGTATCTAATACGAATTTTCCCCCACTAATATTAACATTCAGAAAGTTTTTGATTGAAGATTTGAGTTAAAATATTGAATATTTGTTTCGATTTTCATATCACAAAACAGAGTAGGTATTACTTCACACCCCAGGAGTTTTCTCCAGGAGTCTTTCAATTGATAAAAAGTTATGGAAAATTGTCAGAAAACGCGGATATCTGCTGTTTCAAATAGGAAGAAATATCGTCACCTGTAGAGATGATCCAAAGAGGCCACGTAGTAGATATGAAAATCAAAATATTGTATGCATTGCGCGAATTTATTGTATGCAAAACCGTCTAAGTGAACATACCGAGACATTTTAACAAAGATGGAAACGAGAGATCATTGCAGAGGAGACTAGACGCGTTCTGATTTAGCCGTGACGAATAAATTAATACAAACTTCATCCGCTGGAGTAGCCATGTATCGAGCAGCAGGAAAAATCACTGGGCGAGAAGCAGATGCGTGCATCAAAAACCTTGGCTCCCGTGTGATAGAGCGCGGCTAATAACCGCCGTGGGAAGAAATGGCGGGGGGCGCGCGTCCGCGCTTTGCAGCGCTCGCCCAACACAGGGTTCCGCGTGCGGCGCGCCGCACGGGCCGCGGCCGCGCGGGGAGGGCGCGCTCGCGCTTTGTGCGGGTGAATGCGGCGCAGATGAATCGCGGCCCCACCCCGTGCGCGCAGCCGCCGCCGCCGCCGCAACCGCCGCCGGGGAGGCAGGCGGCGCCGGGCCGCAGTCAATTGGCGGAGACTGAATCGGTGGCCGAAGCGCGGGGGCGGGGCGGGGGCACGGTGCGACTGCGACAGACAGCGCTGATCCACTCGCTTGCCAGCGAAATTACGAAACGTTGATTCACAAGTTATTACCAGCCGATCCGGTGGCCGAGATCGCTAAGGCAGTAGTGCCGCAGTAGATCGCGGGTTCGAGTCCCGCCTCGGGCATGGTTGTATTGTGTTTCGTCCTTTCACCCCCTATCATCATCATTATCGTTTCAACCCAATACCGTTATAAGCAATAGTGGTCGCTAATGACCTAGTAGTTGATGCGACCTTAAATAACCAACAAACAAACAAAAAAGTTATTACCGCCAGTTTTATTAACGTATTGGTATTCGTCACCATTACCAACGGATACAGCGTTTTATTCGTTTGGGTACGATCGCAATAGCATTTGTAACAAGTCCCTTTCGATTTCCATATCTCTCGACACTTCTTCCAGATTGGCAAACGTATGGAGGGAAAGTAGGTGATCACTTCATGATTTAATCATCAGACTTCCAACGCGGTCTTTAGTATTACCCCTAAATGCTCCGCCGCATTCAGATCAGGACTCAGCCATACCAAATAACATGATCATCACTTCAACTCTGATATCTCGCATCTATATCTGAATTGCACTGGCGTTGGGACAACTTGTTCTGTCGTGGAAAATACTATCCACAGACCCTCCTCCTGGGCATCGAACGTATTCGCTGCGTCTTAGGAATAGGAACGCATAAGCGTACAGGAGAGGGACGGACTTCCGAACCGGCGGCGCGCTTAGGGCCTCATGAACCAAAGGGGCCAAAATTCATCTCCCAATTCTTGAAACAAATCATAATAAAGTAGTCATTATTTCACCAGTATTCCCTAAATTGATTGATCCATGAATGGCCGACCTGGATGGCCGGGGTGTCTAGGGCGTGTGCCGACTCAGCGCCTTTCCGAAAGGTCGCGGGTTCGAGTCCCATCTTGGGAATGGTAGTTTGTCCCTCGTCTTTCATGTATGCGAGTTGACGAGGAAGGCCTTGTCTGTCTGCTGGCCATAGATCGAGGAGCCCGCATGTGTGTCTAGTGTAAAGGTTAGTATGTGTCCCCACGAGGGACATTGTGGGAACCTGGCGCGAATAACCTAAATCGGCCTACCCGTAAGCTGATAAAAGTTCCAGGAAGAATTGGCAGATGAATAAGCTACGACATGATTAGCGGATGGAAACCTTAGCGGTATTATTTCAAACCATTTCCACTGCTACGCAGACCATGGTGTACAACAAATTACAAACTTCTAAATTAAACGAATGCTCATTCACGAAAGCGTTCAAGTAGTGTTTCAAACATGTTTGATGGAGTAAAACCATTATATGAACCGTTCAGCCGCTGAAGTCAGAAATAGATGAATGGCGATGCGCGATTGTTTGGCATTACTCCTTTTTTACGTATCAATACATTACTCGGAGAATCTCGTAGCGTATTAAATTGCAACACGACTCTCCAATGAGACTAATTTAGTACTAATCTTCCCTCTCTATCTAGCAGGAGTGTGTGTCAAGTTTGCACGGCAAGTGTTATTGCTATTTTGACTTCCTATACCTGCTTGTGCCTTTCTGTGTTTATTGTGCGGTATTTTCTTTTTTTGGTCTGGGGCTATTAAAAACAATGAGTGAGAGTACAAGGTGAGGAATGTCTCGCATAAGCCTTGACTTTACTCGGTGTACATAGATAACAAGTACGACAGTTCCCACCTGTCGGAAGATCCTCAACTACGAAATCTTAAACACAGATTGATCGAGGGGGAGATTGTGAGAAAGTTTGAGCAAATACTGTCTTGATTTAGAATACGTTTATATTTTCGTTACAAATATTACCTGTGCAAATTCCAAAAGATTGGAAAAGTTAATTGACTGAGAGTACAAACCAATGAATAATGACGCTATACTGAGTATTTTTTAAGCTGTGGGATTATATGAGCATTCGATAGAAGTGAGTTTGTTCAAACATTTGAACAAATACACGGAATTTAGGTATTTTCATATCTGATCAAATCATTTTTGGGTAGGTTGTAACGTATGGAGTTTGCATAAATACACAACTTAGTAGGCGTGAAATCCATAGCCTGACTCTTAAATATATTTTCTTCTGTCTCGTTTTGTTAAGCCGTAAGGGAGATACAATTCCTATGGTGCATGCTGAGACTAACGGTTATGAAGACGATTATTTTTAAAATAATACTTTCGAAATCTGTTTCACTCCATTCGGTCTGTCATTTTCTATCTCATTAGTGTGAAGTGAAATAGTTTTCGAAGGTGTCATAAAATAATAATTGTGAATAATCTGATCTCATTTAATGATAATAAATTATGCTATGTCTTTAAAATAATGTACTTAAATGATTTTGTGTCGGATAAACAAAACAGGGAAATGACGCAGAGATTATCAGAAAAACTCGAAAGCAGGAGATAAGGCTTAAAACAGAAGTTTACCGGTCAAACTCGAGGAGGCGGCAAGAGCTAAAATGTTGTGTAAATAAATAGTTTCGAATTTAGAAATAAGAAGTCTTTGAGAAAAGAAAAATTTCCTTTGTTACCAAAAACCAAAACATATTGCCTTCCAGCTCAATAATATTTATTTAATTAATTTGTTAATTAATTTGTTTCAATGATTTATATTTCTATCATAGCAATGCATGCCGTGGCAAACGAGAGATTACTAGTCGGACATGTAGTGCATACGAGTGAATGCAGGGCACCTGCGATTGCCAACATCTGGAACAATCATAAAAATTGCACAAACCCACTTATTCCTATTTTTCTGTGTCTTCTGCTGTTAAAGGAAGCCATGTTCCTGCTCTATTGCAATACTTTTATGACCTGCTCTGGAGCAGGCCGCAGTGCCCAAATTTGGCAACGTTGTCACAAGAATATCATGGCCAGTGTGAGACTCGTACTTACCCATTTTGCAGAGCAGCAGTTTGGGAAATTTAATTGCGTAGTACTATAAAGTTTTACGATTTTATTTACTTCCAATAGAGCGAAAATCTTTTGTAGGTTCCCTGTAACTCATTTTTGTTCTCGGGATCTGTAGACCAGCGGTAGTATCTACCAGAGTAAACTCCGTGCGCCAAGAATGTAATTGTAAGGTGTAGAGGTAATGAAAATATTTAGACGAGCGTGTCCGGCTTCTCACGGGCAATCTTGCACTAGCTCAGAATAGCTTCCCTAAAACTCCGCTCCATGATCTTCCCCTTTCTTTTTAAAATCTTTGTGAGCGCCTTGGCAATGAAAGTGAGATATATCTCGAAACGTTCATTGGATCCAGTGTCACTGATGGAAAGTGCCCCGACGTGATAGTTTTGTTAGCGGTGTCGATGGGCTTTCCAAATGGAAGATTTGTCACTTGAGGGATACATCTCTTTCATCCAAATAATGAAGAAAACTGCAAAACCATAATATATTTTCGATGTTCGATTTCGTCTTCGTAGACTTTGGAATAATATGAAAAGGCTTTTTTGGTATTTCCTATTCTTTTTACTTGCCGTTTGTTTTAACTCCTTTTTTTTGCTTTCATTAGCCACCTAACAATTTCTTTGGCGCTGTATCCCGAATAGACTCTCAACAATGCATTTTTCTCCCTTGTGATATTTTTATGAGCTACCTAGTTTTGGCTTCGTCTTGATGGCGTCACAATCTTCCAGTTATTGGTCACCTATCGCGCACTTCGCTTCAGCTTTCTGGATATCCATTTTCAATTGATGCACTCCGCTCCTTCCTCTATTGCTTCTCGGTACGTACAAACACGTACGCGATCAATATACCGAGTTTCTTCGCGATCGTTCACTAGGTTAGACATTATCCACGATAACCTCCGAGAACACAATACATGTTATGTAACACTTTGTTTTAAGATATGTCATTATTTACAAAAAAATATAAGATATCTAGAGGGTGTGTAACAAGGCAATACATGGTGGTAAATGTACGACACACCACCATAGTTTTCTTATTCAATTTTTTAAAACTTTATTCAGTCAACTCTTTACGATTATCAGAGAACAAAGAAATTAATTTTACGACAGGTTGCATTTCACAAGAAGGCATAAATAACGACCGGGATTATCAACTTATATACCGTTTCTTACTATCGAAATATGTGAACCACACACACTCAACGGTTCCCATGTGCCATCACAAACCCTTTATGGATGAAAGGCCATCACCAAGTATATTCGCTTGTCTTATGCGGAAAATGAATCTCCATTTCCGTGAAGAGTTATAGGTCTTCCGATCGAGCTGAATAGTAAAGCAGATCTAATATATGTTGGTGAACGAGAAATGTAATCCGCCGGGAACACAGGACGCATTCCAGACGGAGCCCAAGTGGTGCGCCACTTCAAAGCCGCTCCGCCACCTGCACGCCCAGGCTGCCTCACGACGCCGGAGAGGAAAAAGCAAATAAATAGCTGCCTTCTGAGAAGCGCACTTTGAAACTAAATCCTACTGAAACCACGAAACTGGGTTCGCTTTGATACGAACGTCTGGCAATACTCAATTGTTTCGAACGGATATTGAAAAGATGAGTGGAATCGACCCATTAGGTCAATAGTCAGTAAGTTGTTCCTATACGGCATGTGTTGTCAAACTAGAATATACTGATTTCAATGAACACTAATATTTTGGTATATTATTTTTGATTTATCTTATTGTATTTTTCTCATTTGATAATAAATATCATATATTCACATCATGCCTTAGTTTTATCCAATTAAAGACAATATACTATTAGATTGTATATTATAATATGTATATTATATAAGGAAACAAATGACATACCGTTTTCTTTTGGAACATTTCAATGCTTTAAATGAGAAATGAGTTATGGCAGCCTACAGCTAACTGCGTTCGAAATTACATTTTCATTAGAATTGAGAATTTGGAAAATGTATTCTTATATATACCGTTGACAAGAAAACATTCACGAGACAAAGCTAATTTTATCCTTTCGAATAGATACTTGCTATTCTGTGTCAGTCTCGTGAATGTGATGCGACTACACAAACTTGGCAAACGACCAACAGTTACAGTTTTGTTGAGCGTGTTGGAAAACGAAATAGGGCTATAAACGTGCTTGCAAAACAGTATTAGTGTGACTTGGCTGTATTCCATAGATAAGTTGTATACGTCAAAGGAGGGTATGTAGCGTATGTGATCGCAAAATGTGTGCTTTGATTTAATTCTTCTGCACAGTAAAGTTTACCAAATTGTATATTAACTCTGAAGTATTAAGTGAAATGAATCAATTTTAAAGCCTATTTCGTAAATGAAGATAATACATTTTTCATTGACCAACTGCACATCCCATTAAGAGCAAGGGCCTCCTACCCGCGCAGAGAATTGTTATTTTTTTACTTATTGCTATTTCAATGCTTCTTGCAGGTATATTTTAGTTTTGAGAATTGTTAAGTACAATGTAATATCGTATAGAAATAGTTATGCCGCTGAAAATATTTTACCTGGCGCTTAAACATGTGAATAGATATATAATCCTTCAATATCGTCTAGCAATAATGTACAATAATGTATACATGAATTGAAGGTATAGTTTTTGAAGTAAGGTATTAATACTGACTCTTGATGAATATGATTACTACAATGAGTGTAAAAATTATAGTCCTCTTTATTAGATGAAAATTTGTCCCACCCTTGAGTAAGTCATTTTTGACAAAAACAGATTCGTAAATCAAAAATCAAGACAATGGCAGAATTACTAGCTTCATAAAGAGAGGCTTACAAGAATAAGATGGGTTGGATTTGTTTATCATTCGTACAATTATTTTTTATCATCTAAAAGTCTACAATGGGGTGTGTTTCTCCAGACTACTACACAATCTCCGACGAGAAAGAAGTGAAGTATACACAACGGGCAGTACAAGGCTGAATGAATTTGAAAGAAATTCGAACGTGTAGCATAGTGAACTTAATATTGTGTTGGATTCATTTACATGAGCGTTTTATTTGAAGTTTAATGGAGAGAACGAAAAACTTTGCTTCCTTAACATCAATCGATTACTCATTGTTCTTTTTCAATGGCGGATTAAATGCTTATTTGAAATGAAAAACTGCATTGAGACTGTTTCTCTTCGTTTACTATTATTTTTTTTTATTTCGAAATCAATTTGAGGTGTATGATATTGTAATATTGACAGTTTTTTATTGCAAAGATTATATATTTCATCTGCAAAGAGAACTTTTCTTTCGTTTAGAATCGATGAGGCCATATTGTTTACGTGTAGAAGAAAGAGAAAATCGAATCCTGCAGAACCCCAAGTACATGGAAATTGAAATATGAATTCAAGAATATTATTGAAGGGTCAATTCTGGTCTTACATGAAAATCTTCATTAAAAACGTTGACCCCAAAAATTAAAATTTTCGTGGTTGTAATACTACGAAGAACTGCGTTTTTGAAGCATCCACAATACCAATATTTAGATATAGATTCATTCAGACAAAAAAACAGTAAAAACTGTATGTGACGTACAGGGGAAAGATTATCTGCGCACGTTTCCTTGAGTTCCAGAATCCCTACCAGAATCCATATTACGGGAAACTATGCGTTGTAGCACCACTAGATTTATTACTTTGTGAACGAGTGATGTTACATACCGTATACATTTCATTACATTCCTTATCGTATGTTTGAAACAGCAAACGCATCGTAAAAGTGACGTGTTTCTAGAATAAGCTATCTTTATTAACCCGTGTTGCAAAACAAGCTATTTGCGCGTGAAGGGTCCTGTTAGATTTATAGGCATCTTATGTCTGTATCTTTTTTGTAAATATTTCTGATGAAAATAGAGAAAATCAAATTATCGCCACTTTTGGATAATGCGACGATTGCTCTAAGCTCACATTGCTAAGATTACATTGAATTGCATTGTTTACAATGAATATTGTATATTGTGGGTGTCATTGGTAGAAAAACGGTATCGAACTGATTGTTACCATTTGTCTGCTTTTTTATAAGGGTGTGTTATAGAAACTGTGTAATAAAATATATCGTTATCATTCATGTTATTTCTATCCTTTTTAGTTTTCTTCACTTTCCCGTAATTTAGATACATCTTGAGTTTACAACACATGCATGGTTGTAATCATCATAAAATTGATTTAAGATATTTAAGATTTACATCAAAATTGACATAAATTGATTTAAAATATTTTTACACCTATTTTGTCTTAAAATACTGTGTTTAAAATAATGATTTTATTATTAGCTGCTTAGTATGGTATTAAGTAATTAGATGTAAACAAGTAGCTCAGAGGTTCGGAAATCGCAATGTGTCACCTTAAAAATGCACCACCTCCACATGGTTAACGAAAAGTACCATAAACAAACCATTATATTCCTATTTGTCATAAATATGCTGAAATACATTTTTAGACGATGCCATTCGAGTTTAAGACAGTTCATGATCGTCCTTCAAAGAAAGACTTGCAATAACGTGAATGCGTAATGACAACGGCGACACTCGCTGTGCAAGTAGGCGTTTGGCACTTGTGCGCTCAGTGGTAGACGGGTGCGCTTTCTGAGTTAAATGATGTGCTCTGGATAATGAGCTGCTGTCTTATGTAAGATAAAGGGAATCGACCTAGCTTGTCCTTACCACTTGGTTAATTTTCTTCATCGTGTTAATCTTAGATGAACCATCACACCTCGGAGAAAATTCATCATGTTCCATGCAAACACGTAACAGAACAGGGTTCCTAGGGCATCTCCTTTGTTGCCATTTACCTTCCAGAGAAAATGGAGCGCTATCTTTATGCAAATTAGTGGTCTCCGGTCGCGCGAAATCACGAATTTCCTCAAACGTCACGTGATAAAGATTTTGCTCTGCAATGATTACGATTTGATAATGTATTTTATTATTGACATCTTTCTCGAATACATACGCTAGTCGTTTTTCATATGTAAATTACGTTGCCTCACAACGTTGTCTGATGCCAACCTACGAGGGTAATTTTTAAATAAGGTTCGTTTTTTAATCAAAAGAAAAATACTGCAAATATCATCCAAATATTTATGATTCCATATTCTATATTGTTTCATCTACTTTTCTATTTAATTTCCGTTTTGTTCAAACATTTGTTATGCCGTTCAACAAATTTTTGAATTCCGAGAATTTTTGAATTCAAAGAAATCTGCCACATGTGAAGAAACCCAATTAATGGTTGCAGTTTTTATTTCTTCGTCGTCGTTGTACCGTTGAAAACCAAGGAATCCCTTTAAGTACCGAAACAAGTAAAAATCACACGGTGCAATGCCTGGACTGTAAGGTGGATGATCAAGTTGTTCCCATCCAAAAGACATACTCATTGCAATTCTGCAATGTGCATTTTTGCAATATGCATTTTTGCATCAATGCAAACATTACTATTACTCGTTGCCTTATCATAAACTCCACAAAAATGTCTGTATTTTTTCAGTGCTGCCACGTGTTTTGCACCCAAGAATCGAATTACAGATCGTATTTACAGTCGGCGGGCGACTTTATTTTCCTATAGATTATAAATTTCTATAGCTCAGCACACAGACCGATGACACGGCTGCAAATGGTGTCTAAACGCGCGCAAAGCATGCTGAAAGCAGACACGCATGCCCTCTTTGGCGATCGCGCGTCATTCTCAATCTCATTCACAACAAATCTTATTTAAAAAAATATCATACCAATTTGAAGATTTATCTAATTTAATGTAGGCTCAGAACATCAATCTGAATTTAAAAAGCGATAGAATCCAGAGAAAATATGGTTATATACATACACGAATATGGCCTTCGTGATATCTCTGAGTTAATGACACAGGAAGTATAAATAATACACTAATGATGAAACGTACTGTTTTGTGAAGATTTCTTCTGTGGAGAAGACGGTGGATCTGAATCAGTCACTTACGCAAAAGAAATCGGTATTATTAAATGCTAGATCTATTATTTTTATATTTCCAAACCGAAAAATCAGACATGGAATGCTAAGTGCTTGCTTCTCTTTTATAAGAAACAAGGGTGAACTTGGCAAACACATGTTTTTGGAGTCTAATAGCAAGGTTAAGGAGAAAAAGACCATACGGAGAGCAGCTACACGGTTATTGGTGAGACCAAAGTTACCATCTTTTCAATAACATTCTTAGCAGGGCGTTGGTGATATTAATTTAAAATGTTTGTTTTTGAAATATTCTTTGAAATTTTCTTTCGTAACCGTCTCATCAACTCTCATATGTTGGAAGATGGAGCAGATCATTAGAATGATTAAGGTAAAAAGTTGTCGAAATCATCATACAAATACAATGAGAAAGCAGCCTTGAGTGATTTGACCACTCGAAGATAAGCATAGACGAACTTCCGGAGGGCGCAGGGAGAGCCATGTGGATTTGGAGAAGCGACAGGCGGAGGGCGATGAGCGGAGCGCAACCGCAGCGGCTTCCCGCGCCGTCACTCGCCCTCCGCGCTCTAGGCGCGCGGCGAGCAGGCGTCTCTTCTATCGTTTGGCTCTATTGACCACTGGCCATCGATTGGCGGCGCGCGTGGCCCACCCTCGGCCTCCGCGGCCTCGCCCCGCCCCCGCCCCCGAGCGCCCGCCGCGCCCGCGCCCCGCGTCCCCCGCCCCGCCCCGCCCCTTTCACGTGCCCGTCCAGCCACGCCGCCTTTCCGCCCCGCCCGACCGTGCCTCCGCCCGCGCTCGCGGCCCCGACCCGCCTGCCTTAGCCCTCCACCCCGTCCCGCCCCGCCCCTTTTCGTGCCCCGCCCCACCCACGCCCATTTCCCGGCGCCCCGCCCCCCACGCCGCGCGTGTCGCACTCGCGTGTCCACTCGCACTACTGAAGAGTGGAGGAGTGAGTGCACGCCATGCGCCCGCGGACGCGCACGCACGGCCTGGTGTGTATTACTTAATAAGCCACCCTTGGGGAAATTTTGGTGGCGGCGCTATTCGCGCATGCATAGGGTCTCGGCGGTACAACAAGCAGCGGGTTCAAATAGATGCCTCAACCGTTTTCTCAAAACTAAAGAAGTAAGACAGACTTTGGCGCTACAAGCAATCAATTGATAGCATTATTTCTCCAACTCAAGATGCTGAAAACAAACTTATGATCCTTGTTTAATTAACAACAGCAATGAAATAAATATTGTATTCCTTTTTCTCTATAAACCTTAATATGATTACCGGATAACAATGATAAGCCTCTCCGGTTCGTCATTATTACAGAACTCCAGGGCAAACATGAAGTAAAGAATTTCGTGAACTATTGGTACTGTTTTTCAATCCTGACGATTGAATGTAGTTTTGCAGTAATCTTCAGAAGGGTGAATTGGCCATATTTTGCTTTTGAGGAAGTATTCAATTGCTTATTCAACTCTTAATTCTGACCGGTGCGTGACGCTGTTCAATATCGAAATCTTGACGATTTTTTAAAGTATTTTCTGTATCTCTTTAATGGTTGTTCAATATAACCATCTTAAATTAATTTGAATTCCTGAACATAGTGATTCGACCCATAGCCGAAGTTTGTCGTATTTTTGATATTTTCCGTTACTATCATATAAAACATAATATTTGTGAAACTTAATATATTGTTGCAAGCTGGAAGTAATCCACAATTTTTTCCTCCTCAAAATTTTCAAAAATTCATGGCAAGCCCCATTAATTCTATATCTAAATTGTACTTTGATGCATATTTTTTAAGGGTAATTTTAAAGCACCTCTGGCTGATTTGAAAAGTTACGTGAGTTTTTTTGGAATTCTAATCCTCGCCACGTTATTGAACCGCATTTCAGAAGGCAAAAAGTGCATTGCTACGGAATGGATCGTTTGTCTGTGGCAATCTCCGCATTTCTTGCCATGTCATTCTCTATCGTCCATGATTTCTAAATATGCATGAATGAGCTTTTCCAACGAGGAGAAACTGGTAGACTTACCACTCTTCAAACACACCATTTTTCGACCAATGCGATTATGAAGCGAAAGATTCTCTAGTATTTATTGCTGAGAGTAAGTTCTGGATGTAAAGTCATGCTTTACTCTTTTGAGAGGCCCCAAATTATTTTCAATAACGAACATAATATGCAGAATATGACGTTGAGTCGAAGAATCTATGGTATTGTTTCTCCTTTATTATAAGTAGTCATTAATTATCAGTTTCAGAAATACTTCTTTTATGTAACTAGAATACCAAATATAATTAATAACTAATTTATGATGTCCGTAGTTTCCAAAAGGAAAGAAAGATACATTTTTACTGACTCATATGCCTATTCTTTTTTAACCAAAGATTTTCAAATGATAAACAGTTCACTATTGATTTGGTACCTATTCCATGAAAAAGAAACGTTTTAATTGAACCCTTCTCTCTCGCTGCACTGTTAAAATCTGAGAATGGATAGTGATAAAGATCAAGCGCACGTCCTTTTTCAAGATATTATACAAAAACTAAGTTTTTTTTCTCACTTTCTTATGGTGGATAGTAAACACTTTAATAAGAGCCATTTAAGAGGTATATGCTATCTATATCTATATGTACAATCTACATCTATTTATTTATACATCTATACTATTTATCTCTTCCTATATATTAATGGATAACACATATTTTTCATAGTGACCGTTTTTTTAAATATGTACCAACCTGGCTATGAAAATAAAGTAAAATAAGATTTTCTATTCTAAAATTTATAGTAATAATTGAAATATTTTATTTATATATTTTCTTACCAAGCTGCATTAGAATCCGGCTAGTGAAAATGGTAAAATTATTCAGGCTTGTAATCTATATATCAATTTTAATAAAACTCAAGATATTATCTTTCTTAGATAATTAAAAAAGAAATTATCTTCCACTATTAAAATAATGTATTTACTCTAGCAATATAGATCCACCGCATACTATTTGAAAGTGTTTAGCGGTCAGTAGCATAAAAGGATGAGCGTAATACACCTCGAGACATGAATGTGTGATCTGTATTTAGTGTTAAAATATTATTTAATTGTATTTCTTTTTTTCTAATTCATATGGATTTCCGCAATATTTCAGCGGTAGCTATCGATTTTAGGGTACTTTTTTGGGACAGAGATTTAACAACTAAACATAAGAAGGAATATCGGCAGGGAAAGGTATTGGTGATACTTCTCAACATATAATAAATGTCTTGCAAATTAAAAACAATACTCTTGAGATGAAAGTTTTCTAATACAGAAAAAAAAAAAAATTTTTGGGGGGGGGGGTTTTTCCCCCCCCCGATAGAAAAAAAATAAAAAAAATTTTTCAAAGCCCGGTTCTGGAGACAGTGGTTATTATAGAAAATGCAGTAAAATATTGCAAATTTTTCTTAAGGCTAACATTATGTGAATTCTATTTTCATAATTGAAGCAAACGAAAGGCAACCCAGTTTCTCCAGTAGAAAATAGGATGGTGTTATACGGGGAGTATATCAACTCCATAACGAGGGAGCAGCTTCTGGCATTGACCGCTACGTAATCATCTGAGGCCGGTAGAAATGTGCTGTGAGTGTTCCACGTGTAGAAGGCCTGTGGCCAATTTCGGGCGCGGGCTGTCCCGCATGTTCCCGGCGGGCAGTTAGGGGCGCGCGTTTGCGGGAGGGGAAGCTCATTAGAATGATGGTGCGTGGCGTGACCGACGGGGGCGGAAGCCGTCGCTCCTCGCTTATGCGGCCCTCACCCTGTTGCCGCTGCGTCCTTCCCACGCCCCCGCCCTACGCCCCACCTAGCTCGCCGCCCTAACGCCCCCGCCCTATTCGCCCGCCCTACCGCCCGCCCTACGCCCGCCTACGCGCCCTACGCCCCGGCCCTACGCCCCGCCTACGCCCCGCCCTAACGGCCCCGCCCTACGCCCCGCCTATGCCCCGCCCACGGCCCGCCTACGCACCGCCCTAACGCCCCGCCCTACGCCGCGCCTACGCCCCGCCCTGCCCCGCCCTACGCCCCGCCCTAAGCGCCTCGCCTACGCCCGCGCCCTACGCCCGCCCTACGCCCCGCCTACGGCCCGCCCTACGCCCCGCCTAGCGCCCCGCCGTACGCCGCACGCCTACGCCGCCGCGCCTAGGCGGCCCGCCTACGCCCGCCTAGCCGCCGCCTACGCACCGCCTACGGCCCGCCACGCCCGCCCTACACGCCCAACACCCTACGCCGCGCCCTAACGCCCCGCCCTACGCCCGCCCTACGCCCCGCCCTACGCGCACGCCTACACCCCTTACGCCCACCTACTCGCGCCCTACCCCGCCTCACGCCCGCCCTACAACCGCGGCCCTACGTATCGCCTGTGGCGCGCGCCTACGCCCCGCCCTACGCCCTACCGCCTCGTCCCTCAATACGTTGCTGTTCACGTGCCTGCCTCACACCTCGCCCTACACCGTCCCTAACGGCTTACAAACTGGATAATTAAGGTATAAATATGTTTACACTAGATATAATATTTAGTCACAACCAGGAAAATTATTTGAATTCTTGCACAAAAAGTTTGTTACACGATTATTTTCGTGAGTTGGAATCGCGATGTAAGTTTCACATATAAAAAAAAATTCAAAAAACTTTTTCCCACAAAAAAAAAAATACCTGAGTATGTTCAGTCACATTAGCGATTTTTGGACCCCTCATTTGTGCCTTTGCCCGGATTGGGGACGTGGCCGGAGATCAAAAAAACGATGGCTAACGCCGAGACTTTACTGAGGGGCTCTTTGCATTGAAATGAAAGTATTTGATGTAGGTTTCATGGCAATGAAACTGGCCACTACAAAACTTTTTTTAAGTAATATTGATGTAAAGGCCTAATTCTGTGAATTAAAATTATCTCTCTAAGGCGAGTTTAATTAAAAGCGTGCTTGAAAGTAAACAACGCGGGCTCTTGAAATCCGATATTAGGGCGTGTTTCCATTTACATCCGTGTGAGACTTACTTCTCGCAGTTCCCTCGCATCTTGCTTTTCGAGCATGTTTAATATAATTTTACCAATATTACAGTTTAGTAGCGGTTAGTTAAACAACATAGATCCTCCTGAAACCTATCCGCTGACCTTCAACTACGCACTACTGCTTTAACAGCTAAAGAAGCTGCAGCCCCTGTGTCTGGCGTGAAGAAAGAAAGAAGAAGAACATTGAGAATTTTCGGGCCATATGTAACAAAATCGGCAATATGTAAATTGGGGACCATATAATCCCTTCAATCTATCTCGTGAAACCTTTTCTTTTGAATTCTACATGTAAATTAGAGACGCGGACTTTTCTCTGGCATATGTAAATTGAGGACCCAAACCAACCTCCGATAAGGAATTAGGCGGTGGTTAAGTTTTGGACTTTCGTATCTGGAGCCGAGGCGATGTTTGAGACTGGAATCGCTACGATTTCGTTTTGGTAAACATCAGCAGACCTAAAGTTGAAATTTTTAAAACCATTTGTTTATGCTATCTGTTATGCTTACGAATCCCTTCCATTTCAAGGTAAATTCCCATTTATACTCAACGCTTTCATCGTCCACTTTGTTTCGACTTCATTGACATTATGTGAAATCTTTCAAACTTGCTTTCTATACCCAAAATGAAAAGCGCAGAAAAGTACTAGAAGAGGGTGTTCAATTTTAATTTTCAGCGTTATAGATTATAAAAGAAAAATCATAAAAATGGAATGATAAGAATTTCCAATGATAAAATACAGCTGCACATCTATGCAGTGCATCAAAACATAGTGGCTATCTCCTGTGTAATTGATTAAGGTGTTATTTATACACGTCAACATTGAGAAATAAATAATGGAAGCTATCTGGTAATCAACAGAAATGATTTCAGATTCATTCAATCAACTAATGATTCAATTCAATCTGAAGACCAAACCAAAATGTGATGGGGTTAAAGTTGTCACTTAAGTGGGGAGTAAGAAGATGCGGCTTGCTTGTTCGTACCGCTGTATCACGAAGTTGATGCCACGATACACTCAGTACAATGAATAGGAAGTCGAAAAGTAAATGGAATTCGCGAGTGCTTTGCACTTTAAGGTGTTGCCTTCGAATATATCCTGAATCGTCCCAGATAATTTGAAATGTGGATTTCCCACAACGAGACGTATGCAAGGGCACATACGTTTATGTACAATTTTAAGTGAAGTTTTCTTCTTCTTTCTCGGGTTCCCATTATGCATTCTTGTTCTTATATGTGTAGTAAATTATTTTCTCTAACACTGTAGTCAGTCTCTCTGTAGTCCGAATCCTGTTTTGGATATTGATGACAAAAAATCTACTGACGGCATAACGGTCCTGTCCATCCGTCGTCAGTCTGTGGTCAACGTTGCTTCCTAAACGTTTCAGACATTTTCTCCAAAATTAATGTAACGCGCAAGATATTAAATCTTTCTTCCTTAGCATGAATTACTCGTTCATTGGAGAGCAATTCATCTTTACAACTTAAATAAGAGAGTAGATGCAAGCCTTTCCCAACACTGAATATTTTTTTTAAGTTAATACTAGTACTTTCACATTATATCCGCAACTACAGCTGACATCAAATTAATGTTTCTTATTGTTAGCTGGACATGGTGATTCAACAGACTATGGCTTTCGACACGCGAGTGACCAGTTGCGTAATATATGATACATCACGTTGGATATCCCTGTTTCATGAGAAATCGTAGCCGTATTCCGGGCGAGACTGCAAAAATGACGCGTACGTGGTAACAAAAATATGATACACTTGGGCTGTAGCCTAAGTTGGCCCACTGAATGATAATCTTCGCTGTGTTTTAGTAATTCCGACGATGTCTCAGGCATAAATGTGTCTTCTCAATGTATAATCTTTCAGAGGATTTATAGGCCTGGCTCTAGGTACAAGGGATGCAACTTTATCACGTAGCGTAAGAAATTTCCGAAATAATTTGTTTTTTAAAAAAGCGAAGCATCTACCTGGAACGCAAAACATATGTCAAACGGTGGACAATTTGTGATCAGTTACCGCTGTACGATAGCTGCAGCGGTAACACGTTGCGCCTACATCTTGTTGATCGGTCCCGGTGCGGTTTTGCCGACACGCAGCTACATCGCTGATGGAAATTCTTCGCACCAGTGGCCTCTGCTTGGTACTTTTCGTGTTTATGTCCTATCATACAGCACTATTGCTGACCTACATATATTTTGCGAGACCACATGAAAAACGTAAGTTTGTCGCGGGCTGGAAGCGGTGTCTTTTTTGAAGAATACCTGGAGCGGAACAACACACGCAAACCGACGTGTAAACTCGGCGCAGTTTATCCACTCACGTTCCGGTGGAGGAAGGGATACACCTACCCTCCCGAGATATAACATGCACTAACGGGTTCCAGACTAGTGACTTAAGTAGTTGACGCGGGAATGAAAACTCTTCCCTCACCTTTGATCAATTCCCTTAAATTGGTGCCGTTAGCAAAACTAGGAACATATGCAAGAACAACATAACATTTTATTTATCCGCGCATTTATCTCTTCTGCGCAAAATAATATGTGTATGTTATTTATATAATAATAATTTATATCAAATATTTGTACGTAAATGATAGTTTCAAGTGTGGTAGGGCACCGTTTTTGTTAAGAATAATTCCCTAAGAAACTGGACATAAATCGAAACTCGCATCTGTGCCTGACGATTGAAACTAACGTTAGAACATAATAGAGCTTTTAAGGGTACATTGGCGTTGACATTAGCGTTTGATGATCGTAACTTGTTTTTGTCAATTGTCGGTAGAGAAATTGTCAATCTTAGAAATTCCCTCCCTTATAAAGTGTACATTTCTGTATTCACCTCAGGTGCTCAGCCTTCCAAACTCTTAAAATACTGCAGTTGTTTTCCATTTTTACCCCCCACGCTTAAAAAAAATGTTTTTTAATAGGGAGATGCATTTTTTATAGACGAAAACATGTACGGTTGGTTGCCCTAACCACTACACTCTGCACCCATCTCTTATGTATGCGATCGCCTTTAGTTCGAATTAAGTTAAACAAAAATTGATTGGCCAGGTCTTCGAATCATATATTTCAGGGAAGATATATCAGACACAGTACGTTTATAAAACAATGTAATTATTTCAGCGCACCGGCGTCAATGAGTATTTTTTACCCAGGCTGGTGTAAGATGGTTTAATTTGAATTTACTATTCCAGAGTTTCGTCTGCATCATCCAGGCTGTGGAAATTGGTCGGAGACCCTTTCCTGGTGGTCTGCCGCAGGTCAGACCAGTAGCGCACCGTAAAGGTGTCCGACCATTAACATCAACGACGCTGCGAGGTCTGCTGCAGTGCCTCAGACGTAAACGTCCGGAATAGGGGCATCACGTGGACCACAGTCGGTCATCCCGGGAAAACAATTTCAACAAACATTTTGGTTTAATTATACTAATCTTCCTGTTTTTCAAAATTATGTATCGTCTCAATCAGTTTTATTTCACTGAAAATTTTAATTTTAACTTCTTTTTCCAATACCAACAAGTAGAACAACAAAAGATCTCCGCGAAAGTGGACAATTCATTCAAGAATGCTGTCTATGCAATCTAAGAAACTTGGAAATTCCGATCTGAATGTTGAGAGGCATTTAAATAGTCGTTAGAATATTTCATGTGGCAACATATATTTTTAAAAGAAAATGTTAACACAACGTTCATTGATGAGAAAACTACTATAACATTTCTTTGAATTGGCTTCTGTTAAAGTGCAGTCATCCTATCCGTACGGGGACGGCAGTAATGTGAAGGAGTGGGTACAAATGCCCGAGTCGCGTCCTCACGTCCAAGCCCACGTGGCAGGCGGTGGAGCTACGTTTTCTCAGAGACGCAGCCTCGCCCCCCTCCCTCTCCCCCCTCTTCGCTCTGGTCCGCTTCCGGCCACCTCTGGCCGCGATGCGCTTTCGCCTTGATTCTCTGTACGGCACAAATACCCTCACCCAATCGGATGGGTGCGATCGCTCCAACGTGTAGAGACTTTTCAGAAAAGAAATGCTACAATTGAGAGAATGGGCCGTTTTGGTAGGAGAACATGAATACCGGTGCCTTAACAGCATTCGCCATACTTCGTCGGATGTGGAATTTCCTGAGAGACAACACCATCAGGGATAATAGGTCGAAGGCCCTTCCTTGTGGACTAAGACGTCACTCTAACGAGCGCACCAGAAAGGATCTGGTATGCACTGAGGCCAAACTGAGCTATTAATACAAACAGTTTTGCAAGTTCAGTTTCAATATTTTGACAGGCTCTTTAAATTTTTCTGAAAGATAGATGAGTGCTATATTCGTTTGTAAGATACAGATGTGTTCTTAAGTAATTACGAAGATAAACTTCTTCACATTTCCATTACTGATTTAGAAGTTATTAGACGAGACATACAGCACTACTTTGGAATTTTTGATTGGAATTTTCGATTCATCAAAAGTTTTCGTAAAATTTGTGAGTGAAATTGTTGTATCAAAAAGTAAAAATTTGGAATCAAAAGTAATCTCAAGAAGCGTGCTCCTTAGCTTTTTAAGTAATTCGTGCTCAGAATAGAGTACAGTTACAATGAAAATAATCAGATCTTTATCTTCATTAAAACCCTTTGCAAATGTGCCCAAATGCGCAAGGTTTGTTTTTCAAACTTTAATTTAACATCTTTTAATATTGAAACTAATATTTTTTAATGTGTAAGTATTTCTTAATATTCAGAGACTTCAAATAAATTTCACGACCCTCTTCTTGAACATATTAGTAATTGTAGCGTAATTTTGAGTTCTTTGGCCAGATAATCCAGGGAGGCGAGGATTATTACAGATTCATCTTTAATATTATGAAAAAGCGTTACTCATTGAAAAGGGATTGAATGCCCTACCTGGTGAATATTTTTCTTGTTTTACGTTTTCATATCTACTTCGTAGAAACTGAGAGCTATGTAATTCTGCATGAAAAAAGTGACGATTTTCCGTCAAAAATCCCGTTTTGTTGGAATCCTGATTCCGAAATACTGTTTTTCTTCCAAGGTGTCAGTCCATCTATCGTAACGCCGGTATGTTTTGATGAAGAACACCAGTTGCCTAAACCGCACATAGATTTTTTACAAATTTGACAATTCCTCGATTTTACTGAACGACACATGAGCTCGAAGTTTATTAATCGACCCTTTTAATTGTGGAGAATACTTTGAAGACTTTTACAACGTTCTCAAAATTTTCTCCAAAACTGTGGCAAAGTTTTTCATTTTTTTTTGTTGAAAAAAGTACGTTTTATAAAAATAGATAAGATTTATTTTCAGTAAAAATCCTATCTTTTCTAAATTTAGATGATATGCCTTTTTCAGCGCTTCCTACAAGTACACTTAATCAAGATATATATTTTTAATGAACCTGTTCTTCACAATTAGCTCATAAAAATGCCACGTAATTGTCTAATAAGCAGTTCTGCGTAATTTTAAAATGTAATCAGGACGTTTAAATAAATTAATAGACGACGGATTTTCTCAAAATTGCTTAAACATTATTTCCTCTAATTATTACGCGAAATCAGAATAATATTTGTTTAATAAAATGGTACTGAGTTCTGTTGTCCATTAAAACTTATGCAAATTTGCTAAAAAATCTCGAAAGTCAAACTTAATTTTTTGCTGTGCGGACGTTTGTTTTTTGAAAGGTATCGGGAGACAAGGTTTAAGTGAATTAGTATGTTGTTTTGCGGAACGTAGGGGCTGATAATTTATTGAAAACTTTACATTATCATATTAGGCTAAAAGAGGCGCATGACATACGAAAGTGAGAAAATGAAATCCATGCCTAATTAACCAACAAGAACAATAAGACGCAGTAAATATTGCGAAGAGTCTTTGTGCAAATGCCATGTGGGCCAACTCCGAAAATACTTTTCGCAGTAATGCACGATTCGATAAGCTTCTTTGAAATATAATCTGGTAACACAGTTTTCAAATTGCCATACAAAAAGTTGTAAAACGGAAGTAACGATCGTTGCGTTACTCTCCAACGCTCAAGAACAGCATCTGGCGTCCGTGACATTGCGAGAACGACCTGCGTAAACAATGCTAATAGTAAATGCATAGTCTCGATGCAGGGGCGGCGGTGCATGCGGGTCGCGGATCGGATGCTCGTGGCGTGACTGCGCGCAAAGTGTAACTATGACGCACGATGACTGGCCAATCAGGACTTTAGTTACTGTGGGGAGACTTCAAGCGCACAACGCACGAACGGACTGTTTGTGCCTTTTCTCCGTGGATGCAATCTCGGACGCTGCGTTGAATGCCTCCAGTGGCAAAGGTGTACAGTTTTTATGCCTTAAAAATCAATTTCTGGCTGTATATCTGTTTCTCTTAATTAGAGATACACTCAAATAAAATAAATATAATGTTGTTTTAACATTGGTGGTATAATGCATTAGCTGCCTTTGTGCTGTAATAATATAAAAAATACTTAATTATGCCTATAACAAGTAATGTACCTGAATAGTCTGGGTCAATGACCTCCATGTCGGATCAGATTTCCCGCCCCTAGTTTCCCTGATTCATTAAGGCAAACTGCTAAGGTGCCCTGTTTGCTTCTGGACATAAATGTAAGGCCTTTCATATGCGCACGTTTTATTGGGCTTCAGTTTTTGCTAAGTTATGATAGGAGTAAAGCCTGCGGTGTGAATTGTTATTTTTGTTAACAATACTAAAATATCAAATGTAGTTTAATTTGCTGGTGTATAATTAATTTTCAATATCTTCTGGAATAAAAGTCCATTTGTCAAACTTATGCTAACCTCGCTTTGTTTGTACTTTATTATCATTTGAGTAATTATAGTTCTAAGATGAGGACGGGTTTCTGGAGGCTCAGGAAAATGTGTTCATCATTGTACTTCTTCCTCCGTACGAGCCGTACAGTTTTTACTGTTCTTTGACGAAAACAAAAATCAAATCAAAATCTTTAATGAATTATTTCGTCTCGTAACTGATGCACCAGTTGTTTTGAACCGTATGTTGTAATCGTAAATGAGTTAATTTCGATAAGCTAGATTATGACAAATGAAATCGAAACAAATAAAAGAAGGCGAAGAGCAAGTAAAGTAAGTAGAAATAGATGAAATGATACAGACTCTTTGGAATAAATGAAATTTACTTAAAACTTGGCCTGAAGTAATGCAAAATCAAATTCGCCTGGAAATTATTACTGCATTTTGATCTTGTGAAGAACAGTCATTAGCATGTATACTCAACGAAGACAAGTTTTTGTAAAATTCAATAAAATAATAGACCCCGGCTTCAAATGTCCTCTTTTCCGCGGTTCTTTTTTGACGCATCAATTTCATTTTATAACTGATTTCGAGTTTCTACTCTTTTTGATACTATCGTGTATTCTACGACACACCCAAAAATATTTAAATATTCAAAAGTATTAAGTTTTCAAAAAGAGTGTCATTTTGTAGAGCCACAACTATTACAGCATAATTCAAACTCGCACCTGCCCCGGCATGTTTCTCGGGATGTGCTACTTGTAACAATTTCCCATAACCGTCAGGCGCATGCCTCCTCGCAACGTACCCGAAGGTTCGGTCGCTTGCTCATACATTTTCCCATAAGCGCCTCGCATACATTCCAATACATTCCCGCTCCAACATGTTTCTCTACTAGTTTTCCATTTGTCGCTACATATTTCCGCAGTGGCCCGCTGCGTAATGTTTGCTTGCGTTATACCCTACGTATTCCCCGCATGTTCCTTGACATCTCTTTCATCGTGTCCTTTCGTGTTCTCCACGTGTAGTATTCTATGCATATTCTCCGCATGTTTACCGTATGAACTTAAGCCAAGCGCAGTATTGCCGGCTCTCTGTCCAGCGCCTCTGACCGCGAAGTCCTTGGGGTTGCGAGTACAAGCGGTCTGGGCTGCTGTTCGGCACTGGCTAATAGATTGTGGGTCGAAATTCAACCCGCTGTTTGGAGAAGAATGGTAAGCGCCGCCGCTCTGATCGGCCTCTCTGTGGTTTCTCGACCAATGCGTGCTGAGGAAGTAACCTATACAAAAAAGGCGGCGCATCGCCCGCGTGCTTTCTTTGCTCTTCTTGTCCTATCTCTCCCCTTACACTCATTTCACACATACACACACTATGCACTACAATACCACACACGGTTCGGAGAGGCAGTCATGATCTCAGAGCCTTGTCCGCAGCTGGGGGGAGATAATTGGGAAGGGGAAATCCCCAGCAAGCAGACGAGTAATTCGGCGCGGACTCTTTACCATCAAGAGGGAAGACTAAATAATTCACTACACAAACGGTTCTAATGGACATAGCAGTCCGTCGTCTCCGGAAACATTCAAGAAATCTGCGACATGTTTTCACCGCATATGTTCATCCACATGCTCTCTGCAATCTTTTCTAACCTGTTCTAACACCCTCACGTTGCTCCCCAGCTATTAGTCTGGAAATTGAACTGTAAACTCAAAAAATGTAATATCGTTTTTTCATTACAAAATACTTTGTAAACGTAACCAAGGGGAGTAGTACAGAAGGTTTCCCTGGAGGAACGAGACAGTTATGGAATAGAAGAGTACTGAGATGAGCGGAAACCCTGAAAATGGGAAAAAGAAGAGTCAAACGATTTTTCGTAAAAAAATTGCCCATCCAACCGTGATAACTGAGAAATGCAATTTCTGAAACATTGTTTTGAAAGTGAAAATGGTTCATTTGGAAGCCAACTTCCGATTTTTCTATGTATCGTTGGTAATACAAGTGAGGAAAACTTCCGAAAACGTAATAGACCTTCACAAAAAAGATAAGATTGAAATATATATAAAGTAATGAGTCACGTAACTTAGCACTCCGGTCCGTTCAATTGTTTGAAACGCGGTTAAAGATTATTGCAATACAGTTTTTCACAGATGATCACGAGGGAATGGACTAATTTTCATAGCATGGTCCATTTCTGATATTATAAATTGTATTTTGCGGAGGATATTTAAGGTTACTTTGGTTAGTTTTTTGGAATCGAACTATACATATTTTAGTCTATATTGATGAGCGTAAAATAAGAATCCAATGTGTGTATAATATATAAAATAGAAAAATTAAACTCTCAGAAAAAAGCACTATAGTTTTTTGTAAATTTGGGTACTTTTTTATTTTTGGTGCTAATTTTTTCCTCTCTGAAAATATGTTTCCTCTTTTTTTGTAGAATAACAAAAAAACTTCGTGCTTCTAGGTGTTTTTATGCTTATGGCATTACCACTTTTTTGCTTAGAAGCATGTTTTTATGCACAATTTGAATACTTATTGCGGCTCAACCATCCGAAATATTCAAGTAGTTTTATTAGGCAAAATGTAGTTAAAATTGTCTTAAGACAGCATTTGCGGAAGTTTCCAAAGTTTCCTTCGGACAGCTAATACATATAATGGTTCCACACACAAACGGCAAAACTTAACTTATATCCCACATGCGACATGAAATGTAAATTTTTGAAACCGCAAGACTCGTGCCGCTTGCCGTGTATGCACCAGAGTAAGTGTTGTTAAAGGGCAATGAGTGTAGCGGGTTGCATATGTGTTTGATTTCCACTTCTCTGCCACAATTCTGTGAAGAGCTGTTTTTTTTGCCGCCGTATTTTTTTATGACCGGATACTTTAAATTTCCTTGTCCAGCAATTGCACACTTCTGAGTTTTGTGTACACGAACTTCTCATAAACTGTCAAACAAACTTCATTTTTTAGGCCTAGCGTATTGGGCCGAGGGTGGAGATGTGGATTCTTGAACAAGGATGATTAGAGCGGTCGAACGAAGAGCTTTACTGGGGTGAAGGGTTTTACTAATTTTATTATATTTATCTTACCTTTGATTTGTCTCTTCAAAGCATTGCTTTCTTTTGTCAGAGACGATTCATGTGTACTTAATTTCAGCAACACGTCTTGATCGAGGAAGCCCAGTGATTAACTATAACAGTATCCACCTCCTAGATGTGGGAAGCGTTAGGACCGTGAATGAGTAATTCGCCGAACAAGAAGGACAATGTAATCTACCTCAACTTTTCGTTCATCGATTCATTCATTCATAGCGAGAGAGTGTTTTGTACTGTAGCACCGATATCATTTTAACGGTAAGTGTTCTGTGCATGATGTCATCCTGGAATACTGGTCAAAGTTCCTCCCCTCGAAAAGTGGGATCTGGCGCCATCCTACCGGTATGGCTTGCAGGCCCCCCTAACCAAGCCAAAATTCTATGAATTTTTACCTGGTTTTCCGACGTGTGTGATAGTGTAGTGCAAGTAAGGTGTGTGTTAGGGAGAGGAGAAATAAAGAGTGAGGAAGCATACATCCTCGAACAATAAAACAGCTAGTGGTCCGTGTAACAGTTCGTTGGGTACTGCTTGGATTTTCCTGGCACTGATCGGTTGAAACCACAGAAAAATACTCGATCAGAGCTAAAAATGCGCCTGCTTTAGTTAATAGAGATACTGAGATGGCTTGTTGTCCTAATATAATGTCCTCTTTTGAATTGGTAGAATTTGAGCAACGCCCTTCAGCTAATGTTTTGTAACAGAAAAATGCAAATACACGCTATTAAACATTATAAATGGAAAGTAATGAATCAATGTACGATGTTTTATACTTTATCGCAGTTTATGCACCTACTAATAAGCTTGGTCGTTTGATGGTACGGTAGTGGTTGCTTAAAAAAGCAATGAATTCTCTCTCAATGACACTTATATGCTACTGGATAGGGCTCACTGATTTTTTTCAAAGTATGGTGTCTATGAAATTGTTTACATTGGTACATAGTAGATCTAATACTGTGGGTTCTGAGTGTACTTGCAGAGAAATTTGGTGTCATTTTTCGTAGCAGGTGTTTTTTGTTCGTAGATTTTGTTTAATACCTTCTTCAAAGTTTGTGGCTGCCTTGCACTTAACGTTGATTATCTCTATATTGATAAACATGCGTGCAATTGAAACTCTACCTGCATTGAAACTTACACAACTATCAATCAGAATTCGAAAGAATAAAAATCGTGTTAATTAAGACACCATAAACAGATAGAGGTCACGTGTAAATTTTTAGTCGACCAATGAAAATATGAACAGAAATGTACTTCACAGAGTACGCTATCTTCAATGACCACGTAATAAAAGAATCGATTAATATAACTCATTAGTGAAGTATAGCGTTAATCTAAGTTGACTAGTTTATGTTTATCCGTTTTTTAAAAAAATACAGCACAACTATGTCAGACCGTGACCCTTTTTTCTAACTTCCGATGTTTATACAGGTTATATTTCTCTCTCATACCCTGGACTTCTGAGAGTAATTTTTAAATAGCTTTTGAGACTTTTCTAATATTTCACCGCGGAATAAGTTCATAGTCTTCAATTTGGCACATTTCTTTATCGGTTTGGTTGCGTAGGCTTCCGCGGCCGGAGTTACAATTGGGCTGTGCTTAATCCGGGGCGAGCCGCGTCAATGTCATGGGGGTTGACGTTTCAGAACAGCTGTTGTGGCCTTCTTCAGAGCGTACGTTATCCAGTAGCGCTGCTGAGAAGACCACAAAACGCTGGCCGAAACGTGTAGGCCACGATGTCCATTTGACTGCGGCCCGCCCCGGATAGCCGCAGCCAACCACCTTTGTTTATCTTGTATAGTCAGCCATAGTGATTATAGTCGTACAAAACGCGCGGCCCTCTACAGCAGGCCTTTTTCTGAAGCCAATATGGCGCCTAACAAATGTATACCTTCGAATGGTATCAGTTGTGCTTCAGAATTTCTCAAAATTTAAATTATTCTTAAATGTGGAACTCGCGGCCTGAAAATGTAGGCGGATTTTAACTTCGAATTGCAAAAAATGATTAAATTTCGTGTTTCCGGCATCTTCAACTGCTGTGGCCGTCAGAACCCATAAAGGGTTGCTAGTGAAACGTTTTACGCATGGGCGGTGATGTTTAACCGCTTGAATGCTGAGATCCGGCGCCGAACAATATACGTGGAACTGGCGAAGTTTCTCCAACTCAGGCTATTTCGCCAGCCAGCGGTGTTATTACTCCTACTGGGACAAGCTAAGAATCCGAATGGTCTCCTGACATTTGTAGAAGTTGTATGCCTGTAAGCTGTGTGAGGTTATGAGATAGAAGGAAGGAAATATCACTCTACGAAAGTAAAAGGAAGAGGAAGGAGAGAATAGAAGCGGTTCCGTCGACCATTTGGTTTGGGGTGACTGCTCCAGCATTCGGCTGATGTTGATCGCACAAAGACGGAAAAAACTATTGATGGCGAGCAGACGGTCGCTAGAGTTCTCCGATGGTAGTGGTTAAATTCGACTAGCTATCAAGCTAGTAATTGAAAATCCCTGCCACCTGGGGGACTCAAACCGCAAAAAAATATAAAGGTACATGCCCTAGTCCGATTCACTGCCGTGACACTCAGTTTGATGCTTGAGCCCCTCCGCCGGTCCCGAGCTATTCCAGGGGTCAAAGTGTGGCGGAGGTATCAACCCTCCGGAAAGAGGAGCGAAGGCAATGCCAAGCGCGCGACGTGGTGGAAGTGAAGTCTTTCCCAGCCCAAATAACGGTCGCTGATGGTGGAGAAGGGGAAGCGCACCCCGACGCGTGCATTTGCAACGGGCGGAGGAGGGGCCGCCAGAGAGAGGCCTGCTCGGGGCCCTCAGCCTGCGCGACACGCCGCTGCCTCCCGCCCCACTCCCTCATCGCTCAACACGCCGCCCTTCGGCAATGCTCCCAACCAAGGAGACGCTCTTCCTTTTCACATCAATTGTTTGGCTTCGGCCGGTGCTTCGAACAGACCTTCTCCAAATTACACCTCCAAGAATATTGGATGGGGGTTGCAGGCTTTCTTTTTGGCATCACCGTTCCTCTCTCCCTACGCACAGAAGAGTACATTGTTCCCTGCAATTAGATTTCTTTATTACATCGATTTCTCACATTATTTTTGCCCGGTAATTTACTTAATTTTATATTCCCCTCCTCCTTTTATATTTCCATCAGACTTTCATTTTATTCGCTTAGTCCTTGCCTGCGACGTCCTTTCAATCACCCAGGTCTCTGAAATTTTTTTTCAGAATATTATAGTGAATCTATTTTTTCTGCGCCTTAAAAATCTTCTTAAAAATCTCTTAAAAATCATCTATAATCATCTATTTAGGATGGCATTCATTCTGCAGATTTCTCACACCAATAATCTTTTTAAAATGTTAAAGTAAGAGAATTTCATGGAGAAGGGATGATGCAAAAAACTTGTTGAGTGTTATGAGCTGTTTGCAGAAGATGCGGCATCTTTACGGTGGTCGGTCGAAAATTCATGTTTGAACAGGCTTTGAGGCAGTTTGTGGAGACAACTTCAGAAGATACTAGGAAGGCGCATACTTTTTTACACGTAACTTAAACTTCCACAAGTTTCAGTTCATATGAGTGAATTTTTCACATTTTGTCACTTTTTCCGTTTCTTTTTTTCAATAATGTTGTGGCGAAAGGGGTAGCCCTATGTTCACCATGAACGGCTACGTTTTTAGTTTTTCAGTGTCATTTGATTTTCTGATTGTATTAAAAGTAACTGCAACGGTATGTGAGGACAGGCCGTACCTCAGTGCAGTAGGCATTCTCCTCTTAATTCTAATATTCGAAGGTGGGGGACTTTTTATTCTTAATTTCCCATTACTATTATTATTATTATTATTATTATTGTGTATTATTCTTATTATTATTGTTATTTATTATTATTATTATTATTTATTATTATGGTTGTTGTTTGTTGATATTTTATTTTTATTGTTATTGTTATTATTATTGTTATTTTATTTATTCCTCTAATTCAGCAACTAAAGACGTTAGGTGTCGGTTTTTTAATAATAAAAATCTACTTCCTGCTTGGCAATCACTTCTAGGAGTAGATCTATGACTTTGGCTGCTTACTGATACATTGCCACTTGCCTAGCACAATATGTTGCCAAATAACGCGATGCATTGCAATAACCGGGTCTTTTCAAAAGTCTGAGAGGTTTGAACAGTTCTTAACAAGCATTTTGCCGAAACAATCCTAGGCTCCGATCATTAAGAGATGAACACACACAGTCGGCTGTGAGCTCAAATATGCAACTCTTCTATGTTAATATTTTTAGGCCTTTTCTCTAGATGTTTTGTTGCATGGCTCAGAGGCAATCAACAAGTAGATTAACTATTTCTTTGTCCACAATGCCCGAATAACAATACACGATTTGTTTGTTAGTGTTGTATATCGGAATGGGTTTTGATCGTTAATACAGCTTTTGTGGACATCACTTTAATCGCTTTCACTAAACATTTAATTTTGATGGGTAATTAATTTTGATATGTAAGTTGGCTGTATTCTTGAATATATTTGTGGAATGATTTTGACGAATTACAGTAGGAGTTTTGATTGTGAATGTGAATATTTCCAAAATCACCGATCTCATCTCCTCGCTACAGTAATAAACAAGGGTCCATACATTTGAAAACCTCTAAAATAATCTGACAACAAATCTCTTCAGAGCGAATGATTTGTTTGATCCAGTATTGTTGATTTCCTTATAGCGATAGACAATCCACAATAACAGATTTGCTTGTAGTCATGAACTACTGCGCAGTAGACTGGAGTAGATGTAAATTTAATGAATCCTAACGAAATTTCAAAACTACATCACACTCACCATCAATATTATTTTCTAGGTTATATTGGCAAACATAAATGCAGGTCAACGCAGCTAAATTTCTATAATGTACCTAAATATCTCTGCATTCTAATCTAAACGTCTAGCATTCGATTGCCGTCAGCTGAATTGGCACAATTTCTAAGACTTTTCTCAGGAACGCTCTTAAACATTCATGTTCTTTCGACAAATCGTTAGCCATTTTAAATTCTCTTTGGGCGGGAAGAAAAGTTTTAGAATACTATTTCAATATAAATGGATGGAACTGACACAGCCAGTGACTGGCTGCATACGAACCTTTCATAAATTACTGCTGCTTTGTAACGGGAAACGAGAAGTATTTCCGATAGTACTGGTCACCTAAGACTTTAAAAGGTTAACTGAAGTGTTCTTTATATAAGAAACTCTAATAAGAAACGTTTATCTACTTCATATTTCGTGAGCTGGTTTAGCGGAACCATATCCCTGCGACAGCCATGCATGTAGCATTCTGACCATTCTGAGCGAAATGACGATCAAGATTATATTAAGGCGGCAATCAATTCAATAATTTTCATACTGTACTTGCTGCCGGCTTAAAACAGTTTCCAAATTAATAAAGAATGTTCAGACTGAGTCATTAGAGTGCATTAACTATTTGTTTGATAAAGATATTATCGGCTATTCCGAAAAAGTGAAGAACCAACATAGTGACCGTACAATATATGGAAAGAAATCTCTGCAACAAACGCAGACAAATTTTGTTAATGCTGGATTCCATTTTTACGCACCGAGTGTGAAATAAAATCTCGGTACGCACGTCTGATCGACTTCTTACATCGTACAGAATACGTTAGATTCACATCATCGCGATATTCTATGCAATCTTGAGAACGGAAACTATTTTTTTATTGCTTGTTCTCTGGAAATCTCGTGCCTTGCTTCTCGGTTGTCCCTACTTACTTTTTGGAAGGACTCTGGCATTAAAATTGCCGCTTTCTAACTTCTTTCGGTAAATATATCGGACGCGTTATGAAAACTTGTCAGACCATTCGTTGAACATTTTTAGTTTTTATTATTCTTGTACTTATAGAAATAATGGTTTGAAGAAAAATTCTTCATTACATTTTGTAGCAATTTTTGCTTGAAGTCCAATCCAACACGGCATCAAAATGGCATCACATCACCGACCGTCTAATGCATTCCATTCAACTGCAATTTTGTGAAGAGAAAGAAAAAAATATAAAATAGATAGTTTTTTCTGAGAGTGGACTGGTCCAATAAAGGTATATGTCTGTGGTCAATTGTTGAACGCTCTGTCCAGAATAGTTAGAACAAAATAAAACTGGCACAACTTCTACAAGCGCACATTAGTCTACAATGCGTTTTCGAAAGTTAATGAGTGTACGCTGTAACATGTAACGTTCGTAGCATATAATGTTGTAAGTTACTTTTCTCTTCTTGCAAAACATGGTTTGCGATATATAACACAAAACTAGTAAAGGCACTCTAACAAAACTTTGTCACACTAAATGCATAATAGACTGCTGCTATTCACTGACTGTTAATTTTGCACTGAAATTGACTAACAATCTCTATTAGAGTTATTCACAAAGCTTTTACTCTCATGTTACTGTTCATGATGACATGTGAATTTGGCCGTGAGGATTAAATAAGTTATAGGTTTGATAGACTATTCAGTAATGCCGCCTAAAGCATCCCGCAAATTTGCTATACGCAGTTTCGAAATCTGCGATTAGAGAAATGCAGTACGGTTTCATTTCCAGGCTAGTCTGGCGAATTTCTGGTAACGTTCATATTCACTTTGAGAAAAACTGCTTCACTCTGAGAATGTCCTTTTCCGTCAGCCTCTAGGACTCCAGCGTCAGCTGTTAAAATCTTCGTAGTGTTAGTTGCTGTACGTGAATCGTTTAGAGTTTAGAGATGTTTTCACGAATTTAATATTCCAATACTCGTTTAACAAAAAAAGTGGTTGGGAAGAATTCATACAATTGATATAAAAAAGCAGCTAAAGGATACGTATACATGAGAATTGAACTATCAATAGATGTAAACAGACTGATGCATGCAATACGGCGGGAATTTCAAAGGGTCGCGTTGCTTTTTATCGTCAACTTTTACTTAAACTCTCAATCACCAACTTCAATAACTGTAATGATGCACGGAACAATACTTCTTAAAGAAGTAAATTTTAAAAGTGTACTTTTCTTGCATCCAAGGCCCTATAAATACATAACATCATGTTAGAAACGTTTCTTGCAACATGCAAGCAACTGAAAGTACAGAGTTGACGCAACATTCGTGAAATGAAATATTAATGCATTTCGGTGTAAGCTCACGGACCACGCGTCCCAATTTGGTTCTCAATCAGAGACTCGAAAAAAACGCTCACGTGTGGGACAGCCAACTCCTCGCTGCTGGCAGCACTTTGGTTCTGCAGCGCGCGCCTGCTTCGGCGCCTTTTGGCACGAGAGACTAACGGGCGCTCATGGGGAAAGTTAAACGTTGACTGGGTGCCATTACCTCTTTTTATATTCACCACGTTCTTATCTTTCCTACGGCTCCTTTCAGGATCATGTTCAGCTTTTCTACGGCGCTGTTTGATTATTGAGGAAATATCTTATTATTACAGAAAAATATTCAGGAAATGCTTCAGATAAACAGCTCCAAAAATATGTGAGAGTGTAAATGTCTTCGCGTCGTGTAGTTACAGTTTTTCAGAATTTTGTAAAAATGATTATTAGACTTAAATTCGTATGTGATTATAAAACATTGTATATGTATATAAAACGTTAGAATCATACGTATTTTAACTATCGGAGAGCTCATTTCAATTAATTAAATTTAATTTGAAATGTATTTAAAACATTATGAGGAAATTGTAATTTGCAAAAAGGAGTATTAAATTATTTTAAAAACTAGTCTTAAACCTTCTTTTCATGTCAAAATATACACTCTGGCGAGATGCTTTCTGTAGAAAGTCTGTCTCGGAACGCAAGTACACATGCCTCAATGGTTCTTAAAAGACATATCCTGGCATTCATGACTAAAAATATTGGCATCTGACTCCAATCCATACTATTCTTGTTCGCGCCCGACCCATTAAGAAAGGCTAAATTGCTCCTATTGTTCTCGACTTAGTGGCTGGAGTGAGGTTCCGTCTCGAAAGCTGGTGAGCAAAATAGGAGCTGAAATGTGATTAAAAATTCTACTCCGTATATTATCAACTGTACATAAATGCAGATCAATATTCATGAGAGTAGGCGAACAACAGGCTTAGGAACATTGAAAAGGTCCAGAGTGTTATATATATATATATATAGTATATATAATATATATATATATATATAATATATCTATATATATTGTGACGTAACCTGGGAAGCGTACTGTTCACGAAAATAAATTATGACAACGGGGACAGGGTACATTTTCCGTGAATGGGTCTCCCAGGAATTTGGGCGCAGCATAGAAGATAATCGTTAATAAATTCTTTTGCATCATTTAATATATTATTTTAAATGATCAGAAAACACATTTTACAAATAGTAATTTTTACAAATGCGCAATGCGCAAGGCCTTGGAAAACAAGTGGGCAGCGGTTCAACGCTACCTTGTTGTTTTAAAAACCACACTGCTTCCTTCGTGGAGGCGACCGGGGGCCGTCGTGCAACGGCGGCGGTTTTCTTCAGCAATCTTCGTTCGCACGAAGTCGCCGGGAATTAGCCCTCCTCGGCGACCAACTCCTCTGGTCGCAACGTCGGCCGATGAATTCGGCCGCGGGGTCGCACCCAGCCGGTGTGAACACTGTCTCACGGGGTATTGGAACGTACGTTACGCGTGATTGATGTTCTCGGCTGGGTGTTCTAGTCTTTTCAAGCGGACCTTTCTCAAATTTTTGCGCGATGTTCCGTTACAGTACTGCCCACTGTATACAGGGCGGGACTTGACACGAGTCCACACGATTTCCTCCTGATTATTGGGTTTTTATCAGTTCTGGTGCGCAATTCCACTTTCACTAATCATCTGAATTGTTAATCCTTATCACCCTGGTTCCAACACTCACGGCCACACTCAGTCCGAACTGCACTTACAACGCCAGATTAAATTCTTGGTTAGGCGCACACTGCCGCGTCTGTGCTTCACTCGAGGCCTCTCCGCGCATACTCTAACCGTCGCTCGCCGTCCCGTTTACCCGCCCGATTTGCCCGTTGGTGGCGGGCGGCGGCGGCGGCGTTACTGCGCTGATCAACTCCAGTACTTTATTTTAATTATAGATTGTGATCAATTTTATTGTGTCTAAAATCAGAAACGTTTCTTCGTTCAATATTATATATATATATATATTATATTATATATATATATATATATTAATTTTTTTGTTTTCTAAATGCCCATGAAATCCGTTGATGGTGATGGTTTTCTTGTTTAAATTCTTCTTCATATCAATCGTGGCTCACTCGTCCTTGGTGGCTGTCTCCCATTGATTAGGCTGTAGCTATCGTCGGGATCAATGCCCGTCTTCTCCCAGCCTCCATTATTACTGAATAAAGAGCACATTTGCCGTGTCTCTCATTTATTCATAAAACACATAATGAGCCAAGAATGAGAG
>BOPP01000152.1:782807-806123 GCA_017312745.1 Gryllus bimaculatus
CATTTCCCGCGCCCCGCCCCGCCCACGCCGCGCGTGTCGCACTCGCGTGTCCACTTGCACTACTGAAAGTGGAGGAGTGAGTGCACCCCAGCGCCCGCGGACGCGGCACCACCCTGGTGTGTATTACTTATAAGCCACCCTTGGGAAATTTATGGCGCGCTATCCGCGATGCATAGGGTCTCGGCGTATCACAGCAGCGGTTCAAATAGATGCTCAAACCTTTTTCTCAAAACTAAAGAAGGTAAGACAGACTTTGGCCTACAAGCAATCAATTGATAGCATTATTTCTCCACTCAGATGCTGAAAACAAACTTATGATCCTTGTCTAATTACAAGCCAATGAAATAAATATTGTATTCCTTTTTCTCTATAACCTTATAGATACACGGATACAATGATAACATTCTTCGTCATTATACAGACTCCAGGGCAAACATGAAGTAAGATTTGCGTGAAACTATTGGTACTGTTTTCAAATATGACGATTGAATGTAGTTTTTGCAGTATCTTCAGAAGGGTGAATTGGCCATATTTTGCTTTTGAGGGAAGTATTCAATTTGCTTATTCACTCTTAATTCTGACGGTGCGTGACGCTGTTCAATATCGAATCTTGACGATTTTTTAAAGTATTTTCTGTATCTCTTTATGGTTTGTTCAATATAACCTCTTAAATTAATTTGAATTCTGACATAGTGATTCGACCCATAGCCGAAGTTGTCGTATTTTGATATTTTCAGTTACTAATCACTATAAAACTAATATTTGTGAACTTAATATATGTGTTGCAAGTGGAAGTAATCACATTTTTTCCTCCTCAAAATTTTCAAAAATTCATGCAAGACCATTAATTCTATATCTAAAATTGTACTTTGATCATATTTTTAGGGTAATTTTACACCTCTGGCTGATTTGAAAGTTACGTGAGTTTTGGAATTCTAATCCTCGCCACGTTTATTGAACGCATTCAGAAAGGCAAAAGTGCATTGCTACGGAATGGATCCGTTTGTTCTGTGGCATCTCCCATTTCTTGCCATGTCATTCTCATCGTCCATCGATTTCTAAATATGACTGATGAGCTTTCCAACGAGGAGAAACTGGTAGACTTACCACTCCTTCACACACATTTTCGACCAATGCGATTTATGAGCGAAAGATCTCTAGTATTTTTGCTGGAGAGTAAGTTCTGGATGTAAAGTCATCTTTACATCTTTTGAGAGGCCCAAATTATTTTCAATAACGACAGATATGCAGATATGACGTTGAGTCGAAGATCTATGGTATTGTTCTCTTTATTATAAGTAGTCAATTAATTATCAGTTTCAGAAATATTCTTTTTATGTAACTAGAATACCAAATATAATTAATAAATAATTTATGATGTCCGTAGTTTCAAAAAGGAAAGAAAGATACATTTTTACTGACTCATATGCTATTCTTTTTACCAAAGATTTTCAAAATGAGTAAACAGTTCACTATTGATTTGGTACCATTACATGAAAAAAGAAACGTTTAATTGAACCCTTCTCTCTCGCTGACTGTCAAAATCTGAGAATGGATAGTGATAAAGATCAGCGCACGTCTTTTCAGATATTATACAAAAACTAGTTTTTTCACTTTCTATTGGTGGATAGTAAACACTTTAATAAGAGCCATTTAAGAGGTATAGCTATCTATATCTATATGTACATCTACATCTATTTATTTATACATCTATATCTATTTATCTCTTCTCTATATATATGGATACACATATTTTCATTGACGTTTTTTAAAATATGTACCAACCGGCTATAGAAAATAAAGAAAATAGATTTTCTATTCAAAATTTATAGTATAACTGAATATCTTTATTTATATATTTTCTACCAAGCTGCATTAGAATCGCTAGTGAAAATGGTAAAATTATTCAGGGCTTGTAATCTATATATAAATTTTAATAAAACTCGATATTATCTTTCTTAGATAATTAAAAAGAAATTATCTTCCACTATTAAAATAATGTATTTACTCTACATATAGATCACGCATACATATTTGAAAGTGTTTAGCTCAGTAGCATAAAGGATGAGGTAAACACCTCGAGACATGAATGTGTGATCTGTATTTAGTGTAAATATTATTTAATTGTATTTCTTTTTTTCTATTCATATGGATTTCCGCAATATTTCAGCGGTAGCTATCGAGTTTAGTGTATTTTTTGGGACAAGATTTACAACTAAACAGAAGGAATATCGCAGGGAAAGGTATTGTGATATTCTCAACATATAATAAATGTCTTGCAAATTAAATAACAACTCTTGAGATGAAAGTTCTTATACAGAAATTTGTCCGAAGAAAATTTTTCAAAGAACGGTTTTGGAGACAGTGTTATTATAGAAAATGCAGTAAAATATTGCATTTTTCTTAAGGCTAACATTTATGTGAATTTCTATTTTCATACTTGAAGCAAACGAAAGGCACCAGTTCTCCAGTAGAAAAATAGGAATGGTGTTATAGGGGCAGTATACCAACTCCACGAGGGAGCAGCTCTTGCAATTGACCGGTACCGTAATCATCTGAGGCCGTAGAATATGTGCTGTGCGTGTTCCAGTGTAGAAGGCTGTGGCCATTTCGGGCGGCGGGCTGTCCCGCATGTTCCCGGCCGGAGGCAGTAGGCGCGCGTTGCGGGAGGGGAGCTCATTAGAATGATGGTGCGTGGCGTGACCGGACGGGGCGGAAGCCGTCGGCTCTCGCTATGCGCCCTCACCCTGTGCCCTGCGTCCCTCCCATTCCCACGCCCCCGCCCTACGCCCCACCTAGCTCGCCGCCCTAACGCCCCCGCCCTATTCGCCCGCCCTACCGCCCGCCCTACGCCCGCCTACGCGCCCTACGCCCCGGCCCTACGCCCCGCCTACGCCCCGCCCTAACGGCCCCGCCCTACGCCCCGCCTATGCCCCGCCCACGGCCCGCCTACGCACCGCCCTAACGCCCCGCCCTACGCCGCGCCTACGCCCCGCCCTGCCCCGCCCTACGCCCCGCCCTAAGCGCCTCGCCTACGCCCGCGCCCTACGCCCGCCCTACGCCCCGCCTACGGCCCGCCCTACGCCCCGCCTAGCGCCCCGCCGTACGCCGCACGCCTACGCCGCCGCGCCTAGGCGGCCCGCCTACGCCCGCCTAGCCGCCGCCTACGCACCGCCTACGGCCCGCCACGCCCGCCCTACACGCCCAACACCCTACGCCGCGCCCTAACGCCCCGCCCTACGCCCGCCCTACGCCCCGCCCTACGCGCACGCCTACACCCCTTACGCCCACCTACTCGCGCCCTACCCCGCCTCACGCCCGCCCTACAACCGCGGCCCTACGTATCGCCTGTGGCGCGCGCCTACGCCCCGCCCTACGCCCTACCGCCTCGTCCCTCAATACGTTGCTGTTCACGTGCCTGCCTCACACCTCGCCCTACACCGTCCCTAACGGCTTACAAACTGGATAATTAAGGTATAAATATGTTTACACTAGATATAATATTTAGTCACAACCAGGAAAATTATTTGAATTCTTGCACAAAAAGTTTGTTACACGATTATTTTCGTGAGTTGGAATCGCGATGTAAGTTTCACATATAAAAAAAAATTCAAAAAACTTTTTCCCACAAAAAAAAAAATACCTGAGTATGTTCAGTCACATTAGCGATTTTTGGACCCCTCATTTGTGCCTTTGCCCGGATTGGGGACGTGGCCGGAGATCAAAAAAACGATGGCTAACGCCGAGACTTTACTGAGGGGCTCTTTGCATTGAAATGAAAGTATTTGATGTAGGTTTCATGGCAATGAAACTGGCCACTACAAAACTTTTTTTAAGTAATATTGATGTAAAGGCCTAATTCTGTGAATTAAAATTATCTCTCTAAGGCGAGTTTAATTAAAAGCGTGCTTGAAAGTAAACAACGCGGGCTCTTGAAATCCGATATTAGGGCGTGTTTCCATTTACATCCGTGTGAGACTTACTTCTCGCAGTTCCCTCGCATCTTGCTTTTCGAGCATGTTTAATATAATTTTACCAATATTACAGTTTAGTAGCGGTTAGTTAAACAACATAGATCCTCCTGAAACCTATCCGCTGACCTTCAACTACGCACTACTGCTTTAACAGCTAAAGAAGCTGCAGCCCCTGTGTCTGGCGTGAAGAAAGAAAGAAGAAGAACATTGAGAATTTTCGGGCCATATGTAACAAAATCGGCAATATGTAAATTGGGGACCATATAATCCCTTCAATCTATCTCGTGAAACCTTTTCTTTTGAATTCTACATGTAAATTAGAGACGCGGACTTTTCTCTGGCATATGTAAATTGAGGACCCAAACCAACCTCCGATAAGGAATTAGGCGGTGGTTAAGTTTTGGACTTTCGTATCTGGAGCCGAGGCGATGTTTGAGACTGGAATCGCTACGATTTCGTTTTGGTAAACATCAGCAGACCTAAAGTTGAAATTTTTAAAACCATTTGTTTATGCTATCTGTTATGCTTACGAATCCCTTCCATTTCAAGGTAAATTCCCATTTATACTCAACGCTTTCATCGTCCACTTTGTTTCGACTTCATTGACATTATGTGAAATCTTTCAAACTTGCTTTCTATACCCAAAATGAAAAGCGCAGAAAAGTACTAGAAGAGGGTGTTCAATTTTAATTTTCAGCGTTATAGATTATAAAAGAAAAATCATAAAAATGGAATGATAAGAATTTCCAATGATAAAATACAGCTGCACATCTATGCAGTGCATCAAAACATAGTGGCTATCTCCTGTGTAATTGATTAAGGTGTTATTTATACACGTCAACATTGAGAAATAAATAATGGAAGCTATCTGGTAATCAACAGAAATGATTTCAGATTCATTCAATCAACTAATGATTCAATTCAATCTGAAGACCAAACCAAAATGTGATGGGGTTAAAGTTGTCACTTAAGTGGGGAGTAAGAAGATGCGGCTTGCTTGTTCGTACCGCTGTATCACGAAGTTGATGCCACGATACACTCAGTACAATGAATAGGAAGTCGAAAAGTAAATGGAATTCGCGAGTGCTTTGCACTTTAAGGTGTTGCCTTCGAATATATCCTGAATCGTCCCAGATAATTTGAAATGTGGATTTCCCACAACGAGACGTATGCAAGGGCACATACGTTTATGTACAATTTTAAGTGAAGTTTTCTTCTTCTTTCTCGGGTTCCCATTATGCATTCTTGTTCTTATATGTGTAGTAAATTATTTTCTCTAACACTGTAGTCAGTCTCTCTGTAGTCCGAATCCTGTTTTGGATATTGATGACAAAAAATCTACTGACGGCATAACGGTCCTGTCCATCCGTCGTCAGTCTGTGGTCAACGTTGCTTCCTAAACGTTTCAGACATTTTCTCCAAAATTAATGTAACGCGCAAGATATTAAATCTTTCTTCCTTAGCATGAATTACTCGTTCATTGGAGAGCAATTCATCTTTACAACTTAAATAAGAGAGTAGATGCAAGCCTTTCCCAACACTGAATATTTTTTTTAAGTTAATACTAGTACTTTCACATTATATCCGCAACTACAGCTGACATCAAATTAATGTTTCTTATTGTTAGCTGGACATGGTGATTCAACAGACTATGGCTTTCGACACGCGAGTGACCAGTTGCGTAATATATGATACATCACGTTGGATATCCCTGTTTCATGAGAAATCGTAGCCGTATTCCGGGCGAGACTGCAAAAATGACGCGTACGTGGTAACAAAAATATGATACACTTGGGCTGTAGCCTAAGTTGGCCCACTGAATGATAATCTTCGCTGTGTTTTAGTAATTCCGACGATGTCTCAGGCATAAATGTGTCTTCTCAATGTATAATCTTTCAGAGGATTTATAGGCCTGGCTCTAGGTACAAGGGATGCAACTTTATCACGTAGCGTAAGAAATTTCCGAAATAATTTGTTTTTTAAAAAAGCGAAGCATCTACCTGGAACGCAAAACATATGTCAAACGGTGGACAATTTGTGATCAGTTACCGCTGTACGATAGCTGCAGCGGTAACACGTTGCGCCTACATCTTGTTGATCGGTCCCGGTGCGGTTTTGCCGACACGCAGCTACATCGCTGATGGAAATTCTTCGCACCAGTGGCCTCTGCTTGGTACTTTTCGTGTTTATGTCCTATCATACAGCACTATTGCTGACCTACATATATTTTGCGAGACCACATGAAAAACGTAAGTTTGTCGCGGGCTGGAAGCGGTGTCTTTTTTGAAGAATACCTGGAGCGGAACAACACACGCAAACCGACGTGTAAACTCGGCGCAGTTTATCCACTCACGTTCCGGTGGAGGAAGGGATACACCTACCCTCCCGAGATATAACATGCACTAACGGGTTCCAGACTAGTGACTTAAGTAGTTGACGCGGGAATGAAAACTCTTCCCTCACCTTTGATCAATTCCCTTAAATTGGTGCCGTTAGCAAAACTAGGAACATATGCAAGAACAACATAACATTTTATTTATCCGCGCATTTATCTCTTCTGCGCAAAATAATATGTGTATGTTATTTATATAATAATAATTTATATCAAATATTTGTACGTAAATGATAGTTTCAAGTGTGGTAGGGCACCGTTTTTGTTAAGAATAATTCCCTAAGAAACTGGACATAAATCGAAACTCGCATCTGTGCCTGACGATTGAAACTAACGTTAGAACATAATAGAGCTTTTAAGGGTACATTGGCGTTGACATTAGCGTTTGATGATCGTAACTTGTTTTTGTCAATTGTCGGTAGAGAAATTGTCAATCTTAGAAATTCCCTCCCTTATAAAGTGTACATTTCTGTATTCACCTCAGGTGCTCAGCCTTCCAAACTCTTAAAATACTGCAGTTGTTTTCCATTTTTACCCCCCACGCTTAAAAAAAATGTTTTTTAATAGGGAGATGCATTTTTTATAGACGAAAACATGTACGGTTGGTTGCCCTAACCACTACACTCTGCACCCATCTCTTATGTATGCGATCGCCTTTAGTTCGAATTAAGTTAAACAAAAATTGATTGGCCAGGTCTTCGAATCATATATTTCAGGGAAGATATATCAGACACAGTACGTTTATAAAACAATGTAATTATTTCAGCGCACCGGCGTCAATGAGTATTTTTTACCCAGGCTGGTGTAAGATGGTTTAATTTGAATTTACTATTCCAGAGTTTCGTCTGCATCATCCAGGCTGTGGAAATTGGTCGGAGACCCTTTCCTGGTGGTCTGCCGCAGGTCAGACCAGTAGCGCACCGTAAAGGTGTCCGACCATTAACATCAACGACGCTGCGAGGTCTGCTGCAGTGCCTCAGACGTAAACGTCCGGAATAGGGGCATCACGTGGACCACAGTCGGTCATCCCGGGAAAACAATTTCAACAAACATTTTGGTTTAATTATACTAATCTTCCTGTTTTTCAAAATTATGTATCGTCTCAATCAGTTTTATTTCACTGAAAATTTTAATTTTAACTTCTTTTTCCAATACCAACAAGTAGAACAACAAAAGATCTCCGCGAAAGTGGACAATTCATTCAAGAATGCTGTCTATGCAATCTAAGAAACTTGGAAATTCCGATCTGAATGTTGAGAGGCATTTAAATAGTCGTTAGAATATTTCATGTGGCAACATATATTTTTAAAAGAAAATGTTAACACAACGTTCATTGATGAGAAAACTACTATAACATTTCTTTGAATTGGCTTCTGTTAAAGTGCAGTCATCCTATCCGTACGGGGACGGCAGTAATGTGAAGGAGTGGGTACAAATGCCCGAGTCGCGTCCTCACGTCCAAGCCCACGTGGCAGGCGGTGGAGCTACGTTTTCTCAGAGACGCAGCCTCGCCCCCCTCCCTCTCCCCCCTCTTCGCTCTGGTCCGCTTCCGGCCACCTCTGGCCGCGATGCGCTTTCGCCTTGATTCTCTGTACGGCACAAATACCCTCACCCAATCGGATGGGTGCGATCGCTCCAACGTGTAGAGACTTTTCAGAAAAGAAATGCTACAATTGAGAGAATGGGCCGTTTTGGTAGGAGAACATGAATACCGGTGCCTTAACAGCATTCGCCATACTTCGTCGGATGTGGAATTTCCTGAGAGACAACACCATCAGGGATAATAGGTCGAAGGCCCTTCCTTGTGGACTAAGACGTCACTCTAACGAGCGCACCAGAAAGGATCTGGTATGCACTGAGGCCAAACTGAGCTATTAATACAAACAGTTTTGCAAGTTCAGTTTCAATATTTTGACAGGCTCTTTAAATTTTTCTGAAAGATAGATGAGTGCTATATTCGTTTGTAAGATACAGATGTGTTCTTAAGTAATTACGAAGATAAACTTCTTCACATTTCCATTACTGATTTAGAAGTTATTAGACGAGACATACAGCACTACTTTGGAATTTTTGATTGGAATTTTCGATTCATCAAAAGTTTTCGTAAAATTTGTGAGTGAAATTGTTGTATCAAAAAGTAAAAATTTGGAATCAAAAGTAATCTCAAGAAGCGTGCTCCTTAGCTTTTTAAGTAATTCGTGCTCAGAATAGAGTACAGTTACAATGAAAATAATCAGATCTTTATCTTCATTAAAACCCTTTGCAAATGTGCCCAAATGCGCAAGGTTTGTTTTTCAAACTTTAATTTAACATCTTTTAATATTGAAACTAATATTTTTTAATGTGTAAGTATTTCTTAATATTCAGAGACTTCAAATAAATTTCACGACCCTCTTCTTGAACATATTAGTAATTGTAGCGTAATTTTGAGTTCTTTGGCCAGATAATCCAGGGAGGCGAGGATTATTACAGATTCATCTTTAATATTATGAAAAAGCGTTACTCATTGAAAAGGGATTGAATGCCCTACCTGGTGAATATTTTTCTTGTTTTACGTTTTCATATCTACTTCGTAGAAACTGAGAGCTATGTAATTCTGCATGAAAAAAGTGACGATTTTCCGTCAAAAATCCCGTTTTGTTGGAATCCTGATTCCGAAATACTGTTTTTCTTCCAAGGTGTCAGTCCATCTATCGTAACGCCGGTATGTTTTGATGAAGAACACCAGTTGCCTAAACCGCACATAGATTTTTTACAAATTTGACAATTCCTCGATTTTACTGAACGACACATGAGCTCGAAGTTTATTAATCGACCCTTTTAATTGTGGAGAATACTTTGAAGACTTTTACAACGTTCTCAAAATTTTCTCCAAAACTGTGGCAAAGTTTTTCATTTTTTTTTGTTGAAAAAAGTACGTTTTATAAAAATAGATAAGATTTATTTTCAGTAAAAATCCTATCTTTTCTAAATTTAGATGATATGCCTTTTTCAGCGCTTCCTACAAGTACACTTAATCAAGATATATATTTTTAATGAACCTGTTCTTCACAATTAGCTCATAAAAATGCCACGTAATTGTCTAATAAGCAGTTCTGCGTAATTTTAAAATGTAATCAGGACGTTTAAATAAATTAATAGACGACGGATTTTCTCAAAATTGCTTAAACATTATTTCCTCTAATTATTACGCGAAATCAGAATAATATTTGTTTAATAAAATGGTACTGAGTTCTGTTGTCCATTAAAACTTATGCAAATTTGCTAAAAAATCTCGAAAGTCAAACTTAATTTTTTGCTGTGCGGACGTTTGTTTTTTGAAAGGTATCGGGAGACAAGGTTTAAGTGAATTAGTATGTTGTTTTGCGGAACGTAGGGGCTGATAATTTATTGAAAACTTTACATTATCATATTAGGCTAAAAGAGGCGCATGACATACGAAAGTGAGAAAATGAAATCCATGCCTAATTAACCAACAAGAACAATAAGACGCAGTAAATATTGCGAAGAGTCTTTGTGCAAATGCCATGTGGGCCAACTCCGAAAATACTTTTCGCAGTAATGCACGATTCGATAAGCTTCTTTGAAATATAATCTGGTAACACAGTTTTCAAATTGCCATACAAAAAGTTGTAAAACGGAAGTAACGATCGTTGCGTTACTCTCCAACGCTCAAGAACAGCATCTGGCGTCCGTGACATTGCGAGAACGACCTGCGTAAACAATGCTAATAGTAAATGCATAGTCTCGATGCAGGGGCGGCGGTGCATGCGGGTCGCGGATCGGATGCTCGTGGCGTGACTGCGCGCAAAGTGTAACTATGACGCACGATGACTGGCCAATCAGGACTTTAGTTACTGTGGGGAGACTTCAAGCGCACAACGCACGAACGGACTGTTTGTGCCTTTTCTCCGTGGATGCAATCTCGGACGCTGCGTTGAATGCCTCCAGTGGCAAAGGTGTACAGTTTTTATGCCTTAAAAATCAATTTCTGGCTGTATATCTGTTTCTCTTAATTAGAGATACACTCAAATAAAATAAATATAATGTTGTTTTAACATTGGTGGTATAATGCATTAGCTGCCTTTGTGCTGTAATAATATAAAAAATACTTAATTATGCCTATAACAAGTAATGTACCTGAATAGTCTGGGTCAATGACCTCCATGTCGGATCAGATTTCCCGCCCCTAGTTTCCCTGATTCATTAAGGCAAACTGCTAAGGTGCCCTGTTTGCTTCTGGACATAAATGTAAGGCCTTTCATATGCGCACGTTTTATTGGGCTTCAGTTTTTGCTAAGTTATGATAGGAGTAAAGCCTGCGGTGTGAATTGTTATTTTTGTTAACAATACTAAAATATCAAATGTAGTTTAATTTGCTGGTGTATAATTAATTTTCAATATCTTCTGGAATAAAAGTCCATTTGTCAAACTTATGCTAACCTCGCTTTGTTTGTACTTTATTATCATTTGAGTAATTATAGTTCTAAGATGAGGACGGGTTTCTGGAGGCTCAGGAAAATGTGTTCATCATTGTACTTCTTCCTCCGTACGAGCCGTACAGTTTTTACTGTTCTTTGACGAAAACAAAAATCAAATCAAAATCTTTAATGAATTATTTCGTCTCGTAACTGATGCACCAGTTGTTTTGAACCGTATGTTGTAATCGTAAATGAGTTAATTTCGATAAGCTAGATTATGACAAATGAAATCGAAACAAATAAAAGAAGGCGAAGAGCAAGTAAAGTAAGTAGAAATAGATGAAATGATACAGACTCTTTGGAATAAATGAAATTTACTTAAAACTTGGCCTGAAGTAATGCAAAATCAAATTCGCCTGGAAATTATTACTGCATTTTGATCTTGTGAAGAACAGTCATTAGCATGTATACTCAACGAAGACAAGTTTTTGTAAAATTCAATAAAATAATAGACCCCGGCTTCAAATGTCCTCTTTTCCGCGGTTCTTTTTTGACGCATCAATTTCATTTTATAACTGATTTCGAGTTTCTACTCTTTTTGATACTATCGTGTATTCTACGACACACCCAAAAATATTTAAATATTCAAAAGTATTAAGTTTTCAAAAAGAGTGTCATTTTGTAGAGCCACAACTATTACAGCATAATTCAAACTCGCACCTGCCCCGGCATGTTTCTCGGGATGTGCTACTTGTAACAATTTCCCATAACCGTCAGGCGCATGCCTCCTCGCAACGTACCCGAAGGTTCGGTCGCTTGCTCATACATTTTCCCATAAGCGCCTCGCATACATTCCAATACATTCCCGCTCCAACATGTTTCTCTACTAGTTTTCCATTTGTCGCTACATATTTCCGCAGTGGCCCGCTGCGTAATGTTTGCTTGCGTTATACCCTACGTATTCCCCGCATGTTCCTTGACATCTCTTTCATCGTGTCCTTTCGTGTTCTCCACGTGTAGTATTCTATGCATATTCTCCGCATGTTTACCGTATGAACTTAAGCCAAGCGCAGTATTGCCGGCTCTCTGTCCAGCGCCTCTGACCGCGAAGTCCTTGGGGTTGCGAGTACAAGCGGTCTGGGCTGCTGTTCGGCACTGGCTAATAGATTGTGGGTCGAAATTCAACCCGCTGTTTGGAGAAGAATGGTAAGCGCCGCCGCTCTGATCGGCCTCTCTGTGGTTTCTCGACCAATGCGTGCTGAGGAAGTAACCTATACAAAAAAGGCGGCGCATCGCCCGCGTGCTTTCTTTGCTCTTCTTGTCCTATCTCTCCCCTTACACTCATTTCACACATACACACACTATGCACTACAATACCACACACGGTTCGGAGAGGCAGTCATGATCTCAGAGCCTTGTCCGCAGCTGGGGGGAGATAATTGGGAAGGGGAAATCCCCAGCAAGCAGACGAGTAATTCGGCGCGGACTCTTTACCATCAAGAGGGAAGACTAAATAATTCACTACACAAACGGTTCTAATGGACATAGCAGTCCGTCGTCTCCGGAAACATTCAAGAAATCTGCGACATGTTTTCACCGCATATGTTCATCCACATGCTCTCTGCAATCTTTTCTAACCTGTTCTAACACCCTCACGTTGCTCCCCAGCTATTAGTCTGGAAATTGAACTGTAAACTCAAAAAATGTAATATCGTTTTTTCATTACAAAATACTTTGTAAACGTAACCAAGGGGAGTAGTACAGAAGGTTTCCCTGGAGGAACGAGACAGTTATGGAATAGAAGAGTACTGAGATGAGCGGAAACCCTGAAAATGGGAAAAAGAAGAGTCAAACGATTTTTCGTAAAAAAATTGCCCATCCAACCGTGATAACTGAGAAATGCAATTTCTGAAACATTGTTTTGAAAGTGAAAATGGTTCATTTGGAAGCCAACTTCCGATTTTTCTATGTATCGTTGGTAATACAAGTGAGGAAAACTTCCGAAAACGTAATAGACCTTCACAAAAAAGATAAGATTGAAATATATATAAAGTAATGAGTCACGTAACTTAGCACTCCGGTCCGTTCAATTGTTTGAAACGCGGTTAAAGATTATTGCAATACAGTTTTTCACAGATGATCACGAGGGAATGGACTAATTTTCATAGCATGGTCCATTTCTGATATTATAAATTGTATTTTGCGGAGGATATTTAAGGTTACTTTGGTTAGTTTTTTGGAATCGAACTATACATATTTTAGTCTATATTGATGAGCGTAAAATAAGAATCCAATGTGTGTATAATATATAAAATAGAAAAATTAAACTCTCAGAAAAAAGCACTATAGTTTTTTGTAAATTTGGGTACTTTTTTATTTTTGGTGCTAATTTTTTCCTCTCTGAAAATATGTTTCCTCTTTTTTTGTAGAATAACAAAAAAACTTCGTGCTTCTAGGTGTTTTTATGCTTATGGCATTACCACTTTTTTGCTTAGAAGCATGTTTTTATGCACAATTTGAATACTTATTGCGGCTCAACCATCCGAAATATTCAAGTAGTTTTATTAGGCAAAATGTAGTTAAAATTGTCTTAAGACAGCATTTGCGGAAGTTTCCAAAGTTTCCTTCGGACAGCTAATACATATAATGGTTCCACACACAAACGGCAAAACTTAACTTATATCCCACATGCGACATGAAATGTAAATTTTTGAAACCGCAAGACTCGTGCCGCTTGCCGTGTATGCACCAGAGTAAGTGTTGTTAAAGGGCAATGAGTGTAGCGGGTTGCATATGTGTTTGATTTCCACTTCTCTGCCACAATTCTGTGAAGAGCTGTTTTTTTTGCCGCCGTATTTTTTTATGACCGGATACTTTAAATTTCCTTGTCCAGCAATTGCACACTTCTGAGTTTTGTGTACACGAACTTCTCATAAACTGTCAAACAAACTTCATTTTTTAGGCCTAGCGTATTGGGCCGAGGGTGGAGATGTGGATTCTTGAACAAGGATGATTAGAGCGGTCGAACGAAGAGCTTTACTGGGGTGAAGGGTTTTACTAATTTTATTATATTTATCTTACCTTTGATTTGTCTCTTCAAAGCATTGCTTTCTTTTGTCAGAGACGATTCATGTGTACTTAATTTCAGCAACACGTCTTGATCGAGGAAGCCCAGTGATTAACTATAACAGTATCCACCTCCTAGATGTGGGAAGCGTTAGGACCGTGAATGAGTAATTCGCCGAACAAGAAGGACAATGTAATCTACCTCAACTTTTCGTTCATCGATTCATTCATTCATAGCGAGAGAGTGTTTTGTACTGTAGCACCGATATCATTTTAACGGTAAGTGTTCTGTGCATGATGTCATCCTGGAATACTGGTCAAAGTTCCTCCCCTCGAAAAGTGGGATCTGGCGCCATCCTACCGGTATGGCTTGCAGGCCCCCCTAACCAAGCCAAAATTCTATGAATTTTTACCTGGTTTTCCGACGTGTGTGATAGTGTAGTGCAAGTAAGGTGTGTGTTAGGGAGAGGAGAAATAAAGAGTGAGGAAGCATACATCCTCGAACAATAAAACAGCTAGTGGTCCGTGTAACAGTTCGTTGGGTACTGCTTGGATTTTCCTGGCACTGATCGGTTGAAACCACAGAAAAATACTCGATCAGAGCTAAAAATGCGCCTGCTTTAGTTAATAGAGATACTGAGATGGCTTGTTGTCCTAATATAATGTCCTCTTTTGAATTGGTAGAATTTGAGCAACGCCCTTCAGCTAATGTTTTGTAACAGAAAAATGCAAATACACGCTATTAAACATTATAAATGGAAAGTAATGAATCAATGTACGATGTTTTATACTTTATCGCAGTTTATGCACCTACTAATAAGCTTGGTCGTTTGATGGTACGGTAGTGGTTGCTTAAAAAAGCAATGAATTCTCTCTCAATGACACTTATATGCTACTGGATAGGGCTCACTGATTTTTTTCAAAGTATGGTGTCTATGAAATTGTTTACATTGGTACATAGTAGATCTAATACTGTGGGTTCTGAGTGTACTTGCAGAGAAATTTGGTGTCATTTTTCGTAGCAGGTGTTTTTTGTTCGTAGATTTTGTTTAATACCTTCTTCAAAGTTTGTGGCTGCCTTGCACTTAACGTTGATTATCTCTATATTGATAAACATGCGTGCAATTGAAACTCTACCTGCATTGAAACTTACACAACTATCAATCAGAATTCGAAAGAATAAAAATCGTGTTAATTAAGACACCATAAACAGATAGAGGTCACGTGTAAATTTTTAGTCGACCAATGAAAATATGAACAGAAATGTACTTCACAGAGTACGCTATCTTCAATGACCACGTAATAAAAGAATCGATTAATATAACTCATTAGTGAAGTATAGCGTTAATCTAAGTTGACTAGTTTATGTTTATCCGTTTTTTAAAAAAATACAGCACAACTATGTCAGACCGTGACCCTTTTTTCTAACTTCCGATGTTTATACAGGTTATATTTCTCTCTCATACCCTGGACTTCTGAGAGTAATTTTTAAATAGCTTTTGAGACTTTTCTAATATTTCACCGCGGAATAAGTTCATAGTCTTCAATTTGGCACATTTCTTTATCGGTTTGGTTGCGTAGGCTTCCGCGGCCGGAGTTACAATTGGGCTGTGCTTAATCCGGGGCGAGCCGCGTCAATGTCATGGGGGTTGACGTTTCAGAACAGCTGTTGTGGCCTTCTTCAGAGCGTACGTTATCCAGTAGCGCTGCTGAGAAGACCACAAAACGCTGGCCGAAACGTGTAGGCCACGATGTCCATTTGACTGCGGCCCGCCCCGGATAGCCGCAGCCAACCACCTTTGTTTATCTTGTATAGTCAGCCATAGTGATTATAGTCGTACAAAACGCGCGGCCCTCTACAGCAGGCCTTTTTCTGAAGCCAATATGGCGCCTAACAAATGTATACCTTCGAATGGTATCAGTTGTGCTTCAGAATTTCTCAAAATTTAAATTATTCTTAAATGTGGAACTCGCGGCCTGAAAATGTAGGCGGATTTTAACTTCGAATTGCAAAAAATGATTAAATTTCGTGTTTCCGGCATCTTCAACTGCTGTGGCCGTCAGAACCCATAAAGGGTTGCTAGTGAAACGTTTTACGCATGGGCGGTGATGTTTAACCGCTTGAATGCTGAGATCCGGCGCCGAACAATATACGTGGAACTGGCGAAGTTTCTCCAACTCAGGCTATTTCGCCAGCCAGCGGTGTTATTACTCCTACTGGGACAAGCTAAGAATCCGAATGGTCTCCTGACATTTGTAGAAGTTGTATGCCTGTAAGCTGTGTGAGGTTATGAGATAGAAGGAAGGAAATATCACTCTACGAAAGTAAAAGGAAGAGGAAGGAGAGAATAGAAGCGGTTCCGTCGACCATTTGGTTTGGGGTGACTGCTCCAGCATTCGGCTGATGTTGATCGCACAAAGACGGAAAAAACTATTGATGGCGAGCAGACGGTCGCTAGAGTTCTCCGATGGTAGTGGTTAAATTCGACTAGCTATCAAGCTAGTAATTGAAAATCCCTGCCACCTGGGGGACTCAAACCGCAAAAAAATATAAAGGTACATGCCCTAGTCCGATTCACTGCCGTGACACTCAGTTTGATGCTTGAGCCCCTCCGCCGGTCCCGAGCTATTCCAGGGGTCAAAGTGTGGCGGAGGTATCAACCCTCCGGAAAGAGGAGCGAAGGCAATGCCAAGCGCGCGACGTGGTGGAAGTGAAGTCTTTCCCAGCCCAAATAACGGTCGCTGATGGTGGAGAAGGGGAAGCGCACCCCGACGCGTGCATTTGCAACGGGCGGAGGAGGGGCCGCCAGAGAGAGGCCTGCTCGGGGCCCTCAGCCTGCGCGACACGCCGCTGCCTCCCGCCCCACTCCCTCATCGCTCAACACGCCGCCCTTCGGCAATGCTCCCAACCAAGGAGACGCTCTTCCTTTTCACATCAATTGTTTGGCTTCGGCCGGTGCTTCGAACAGACCTTCTCCAAATTACACCTCCAAGAATATTGGATGGGGGTTGCAGGCTTTCTTTTTGGCATCACCGTTCCTCTCTCCCTACGCACAGAAGAGTACATTGTTCCCTGCAATTAGATTTCTTTATTACATCGATTTCTCACATTATTTTTGCCCGGTAATTTACTTAATTTTATATTCCCCTCCTCCTTTTATATTTCCATCAGACTTTCATTTTATTCGCTTAGTCCTTGCCTGCGACGTCCTTTCAATCACCCAGGTCTCTGAAATTTTTTTTCAGAATATTATAGTGAATCTATTTTTTCTGCGCCTTAAAAATCTTCTTAAAAATCTCTTAAAAATCATCTATAATCATCTATTTAGGATGGCATTCATTCTGCAGATTTCTCACACCAATAATCTTTTTAAAATGTTAAAGTAAGAGAATTTCATGGAGAAGGGATGATGCAAAAAACTTGTTGAGTGTTATGAGCTGTTTGCAGAAGATGCGGCATCTTTACGGTGGTCGGTCGAAAATTCATGTTTGAACAGGCTTTGAGGCAGTTTGTGGAGACAACTTCAGAAGATACTAGGAAGGCGCATACTTTTTTACACGTAACTTAAACTTCCACAAGTTTCAGTTCATATGAGTGAATTTTTCACATTTTGTCACTTTTTCCGTTTCTTTTTTTCAATAATGTTGTGGCGAAAGGGGTAGCCCTATGTTCACCATGAACGGCTACGTTTTTAGTTTTTCAGTGTCATTTGATTTTCTGATTGTATTAAAAGTAACTGCAACGGTATGTGAGGACAGGCCGTACCTCAGTGCAGTAGGCATTCTCCTCTTAATTCTAATATTCGAAGGTGGGGGACTTTTTATTCTTAATTTCCCATTACTATTATTATTATTATTATTATTATTGTGTATTATTCTTATTATTATTGTTATTTATTATTATTATTATTATTTATTATTATGGTTGTTGTTTGTTGATATTTTATTTTTATTGTTATTGTTATTATTATTGTTATTTTATTTATTCCTCTAATTCAGCAACTAAAGACGTTAGGTGTCGGTTTTTTAATAATAAAAATCTACTTCCTGCTTGGCAATCACTTCTAGGAGTAGATCTATGACTTTGGCTGCTTACTGATACATTGCCACTTGCCTAGCACAATATGTTGCCAAATAACGCGATGCATTGCAATAACCGGGTCTTTTCAAAAGTCTGAGAGGTTTGAACAGTTCTTAACAAGCATTTTGCCGAAACAATCCTAGGCTCCGATCATTAAGAGATGAACACACACAGTCGGCTGTGAGCTCAAATATGCAACTCTTCTATGTTAATATTTTTAGGCCTTTTCTCTAGATGTTTTGTTGCATGGCTCAGAGGCAATCAACAAGTAGATTAACTATTTCTTTGTCCACAATGCCCGAATAACAATACACGATTTGTTTGTTAGTGTTGTATATCGGAATGGGTTTTGATCGTTAATACAGCTTTTGTGGACATCACTTTAATCGCTTTCACTAAACATTTAATTTTGATGGGTAATTAATTTTGATATGTAAGTTGGCTGTATTCTTGAATATATTTGTGGAATGATTTTGACGAATTACAGTAGGAGTTTTGATTGTGAATGTGAATATTTCCAAAATCACCGATCTCATCTCCTCGCTACAGTAATAAACAAGGGTCCATACATTTGAAAACCTCTAAAATAATCTGACAACAAATCTCTTCAGAGCGAATGATTTGTTTGATCCAGTATTGTTGATTTCCTTATAGCGATAGACAATCCACAATAACAGATTTGCTTGTAGTCATGAACTACTGCGCAGTAGACTGGAGTAGATGTAAATTTAATGAATCCTAACGAAATTTCAAAACTACATCACACTCACCATCAATATTATTTTCTAGGTTATATTGGCAAACATAAATGCAGGTCAACGCAGCTAAATTTCTATAATGTACCTAAATATCTCTGCATTCTAATCTAAACGTCTAGCATTCGATTGCCGTCAGCTGAATTGGCACAATTTCTAAGACTTTTCTCAGGAACGCTCTTAAACATTCATGTTCTTTCGACAAATCGTTAGCCATTTTAAATTCTCTTTGGGCGGGAAGAAAAGTTTTAGAATACTATTTCAATATAAATGGATGGAACTGACACAGCCAGTGACTGGCTGCATACGAACCTTTCATAAATTACTGCTGCTTTGTAACGGGAAACGAGAAGTATTTCCGATAGTACTGGTCACCTAAGACTTTAAAAGGTTAACTGAAGTGTTCTTTATATAAGAAACTCTAATAAGAAACGTTTATCTACTTCATATTTCGTGAGCTGGTTTAGCGGAACCATATCCCTGCGACAGCCATGCATGTAGCATTCTGACCATTCTGAGCGAAATGACGATCAAGATTATATTAAGGCGGCAATCAATTCAATAATTTTCATACTGTACTTGCTGCCGGCTTAAAACAGTTTCCAAATTAATAAAGAATGTTCAGACTGAGTCATTAGAGTGCATTAACTATTTGTTTGATAAAGATATTATCGGCTATTCCGAAAAAGTGAAGAACCAACATAGTGACCGTACAATATATGGAAAGAAATCTCTGCAACAAACGCAGACAAATTTTGTTAATGCTGGATTCCATTTTTACGCACCGAGTGTGAAATAAAATCTCGGTACGCACGTCTGATCGACTTCTTACATCGTACAGAATACGTTAGATTCACATCATCGCGATATTCTATGCAATCTTGAGAACGGAAACTATTTTTTTATTGCTTGTTCTCTGGAAATCTCGTGCCTTGCTTCTCGGTTGTCCCTACTTACTTTTTGGAAGGACTCTGGCATTAAAATTGCCGCTTTCTAACTTCTTTCGGTAAATATATCGGACGCGTTATGAAAACTTGTCAGACCATTCGTTGAACATTTTTAGTTTTTATTATTCTTGTACTTATAGAAATAATGGTTTGAAGAAAAATTCTTCATTACATTTTGTAGCAATTTTTGCTTGAAGTCCAATCCAACACGGCATCAAAATGGCATCACATCACCGACCGTCTAATGCATTCCATTCAACTGCAATTTTGTGAAGAGAAAGAAAAAAATATAAAATAGATAGTTTTTTCTGAGAGTGGACTGGTCCAATAAAGGTATATGTCTGTGGTCAATTGTTGAACGCTCTGTCCAGAATAGTTAGAACAAAATAAAACTGGCACAACTTCTACAAGCGCACATTAGTCTACAATGCGTTTTCGAAAGTTAATGAGTGTACGCTGTAACATGTAACGTTCGTAGCATATAATGTTGTAAGTTACTTTTCTCTTCTTGCAAAACATGGTTTGCGATATATAACACAAAACTAGTAAAGGCACTCTAACAAAACTTTGTCACACTAAATGCATAATAGACTGCTGCTATTCACTGACTGTTAATTTTGCACTGAAATTGACTAACAATCTCTATTAGAGTTATTCACAAAGCTTTTACTCTCATGTTACTGTTCATGATGACATGTGAATTTGGCCGTGAGGATTAAATAAGTTATAGGTTTGATAGACTATTCAGTAATGCCGCCTAAAGCATCCCGCAAATTTGCTATACGCAGTTTCGAAATCTGCGATTAGAGAAATGCAGTACGGTTTCATTTCCAGGCTAGTCTGGCGAATTTCTGGTAACGTTCATATTCACTTTGAGAAAAACTGCTTCACTCTGAGAATGTCCTTTTCCGTCAGCCTCTAGGACTCCAGCGTCAGCTGTTAAAATCTTCGTAGTGTTAGTTGCTGTACGTGAATCGTTTAGAGTTTAGAGATGTTTTCACGAATTTAATATTCCAATACTCGTTTAACAAAAAAAGTGGTTGGGAAGAATTCATACAATTGATATAAAAAAGCAGCTAAAGGATACGTATACATGAGAATTGAACTATCAATAGATGTAAACAGACTGATGCATGCAATACGGCGGGAATTTCAAAGGGTCGCGTTGCTTTTTATCGTCAACTTTTACTTAAACTCTCAATCACCAACTTCAATAACTGTAATGATGCACGGAACAATACTTCTTAAAGAAGTAAATTTTAAAAGTGTACTTTTCTTGCATCCAAGGCCCTATAAATACATAACATCATGTTAGAAACGTTTCTTGCAACATGCAAGCAACTGAAAGTACAGAGTTGACGCAACATTCGTGAAATGAAATATTAATGCATTTCGGTGTAAGCTCACGGACCACGCGTCCCAATTTGGTTCTCAATCAGAGACTCGAAAAAAACGCTCACGTGTGGGACAGCCAACTCCTCGCTGCTGGCAGCACTTTGGTTCTGCAGCGCGCGCCTGCTTCGGCGCCTTTTGGCACGAGAGACTAACGGGCGCTCATGGGGAAAGTTAAACGTTGACTGGGTGCCATTACCTCTTTTTATATTCACCACGTTCTTATCTTTCCTACGGCTCCTTTCAGGATCATGTTCAGCTTTTCTACGGCGCTGTTTGATTATTGAGGAAATATCTTATTATTACAGAAAAATATTCAGGAAATGCTTCAGATAAACAGCTCCAAAAATATGTGAGAGTGTAAATGTCTTCGCGTCGTGTAGTTACAGTTTTTCAGAATTTTGTAAAAATGATTATTAGACTTAAATTCGTATGTGATTATAAAACATTGTATATGTATATAAAACGTTAGAATCATACGTATTTTAACTATCGGAGAGCTCATTTCAATTAATTAAATTTAATTTGAAATGTATTTAAAACATTATGAGGAAATTGTAATTTGCAAAAAGGAGTATTAAATTATTTTAAAAACTAGTCTTAAACCTTCTTTTCATGTCAAAATATACACTCTGGCGAGATGCTTTCTGTAGAAAGTCTGTCTCGGAACGCAAGTACACATGCCTCAATGGTTCTTAAAAGACATATCCTGGCATTCATGACTAAAAATATTGGCATCTGACTCCAATCCATACTATTCTTGTTCGCGCCCGACCCATTAAGAAAGGCTAAATTGCTCCTATTGTTCTCGACTTAGTGGCTGGAGTGAGGTTCCGTCTCGAAAGCTGGTGAGCAAAATAGGAGCTGAAATGTGATTAAAAATTCTACTCCGTATATTATCAACTGTACATAAATGCAGATCAATATTCATGAGAGTAGGCGAACAACAGGCTTAGGAACATTGAAAAGGTCCAGAGTGTTATATATATATATATATAGTATATATAATATATATATATATATATAATATATCTATATATATTGTGACGTAACCTGGGAAGCGTACTGTTCACGAAAATAAATTATGACAACGGGGACAGGGTACATTTTCCGTGAATGGGTCTCCCAGGAATTTGGGCGCAGCATAGAAGATAATCGTTAATAAATTCTTTTGCATCATTTAATATATTATTTTAAATGATCAGAAAACACATTTTACAAATAGTAATTTTTACAAATGCGCAATGCGCAAGGCCTTGGAAAACAAGTGGGCAGCGGTTCAACGCTACCTTGTTGTTTTAAAAACCACACTGCTTCCTTCGTGGAGGCGACCGGGGGCCGTCGTGCAACGGCGGCGGTTTTCTTCAGCAATCTTCGTTCGCACGAAGTCGCCGGGAATTAGCCCTCCTCGGCGACCAACTCCTCTGGTCGCAACGTCGGCCGATGAATTCGGCCGCGGGGTCGCACCCAGCCGGTGTGAACACTGTCTCACGGGGTATTGGAACGTACGTTACGCGTGATTGATGTTCTCGGCTGGGTGTTCTAGTCTTTTCAAGCGGACCTTTCTCAAATTTTTGCGCGATGTTCCGTTACAGTACTGCCCACTGTATACAGGGCGGGACTTGACACGAGTCCACACGATTTCCTCCTGATTATTGGGTTTTTATCAGTTCTGGTGCGCAATTCCACTTTCACTAATCATCTGAATTGTTAATCCTTATCACCCTGGTTCCAACACTCACGGCCACACTCAGTCCGAACTGCACTTACAACGCCAGATTAAATTCTTGGTTAGGCGCACACTGCCGCGTCTGTGCTTCACTCGAGGCCTCTCCGCGCATACTCTAACCGTCGCTCGCCGTCCCGTTTACCCGCCCGATTTGCCCGTTGGTGGCGGGCGGCGGCGGCGGCGTTACTGCGCTGATCAACTCCAGTACTTTATTTTAATTATAGATTGTGATCAATTTTATTGTGTCTAAAATCAGAAACGTTTCTTCGTTCAATATTATATATATATATATATTATATTATATATATATATATATATTAATTTTTTTGTTTTCTAAATGCCCATGAAATCCGTTGATGGTGATGGTTTTCTTGTTTAAATTCTTCTTCATATCAATCGTGGCTCACTCGTCCTTGGTGGCTGTCTCCCATTGATTAGGCTGTAGCTATCGTCGGGATCAATGCCCGTCTTCTCCCAGCCTCCATTATTACTGAATAAAGAGCACATTTGCCGTGTCTCTCATTTATTCATAAAACACATAATGAGCCAAGAATGAGAG
>BOPP01000152.1:806148-820101 GCA_017312745.1 Gryllus bimaculatus
ACGTGCCCTGCCTCACACCTCGCCCTACACCGTGCCCTACGGCCTTACAAACTGGATAATAGGTATAAATATGTTACACTAGATATAGATATTTAGTCACAACCAGGAAATATTTGAATTCTTGCACAAAAAGTTGTTACACGATTATTTTCGTGAGTTGGATCGCGATGTATTTCACATATAAAATCACTTTCCACAAATACTGAGTATGTTCAGTCACATTAGCGATTTTTTGGACACTCATTTGTGCCTTGCCGGATTGGGGACGTGGCCGGAGATCAAAAAACGATGGCTAACGCCGGAGACGTTTTACTGAGGGCTCTTTGCATGAAATGAAAGTATTGATGTAGGTTTCATGCAATGAAACTGCACTACAAAACTTTTTTTAAGTAATATTATGTAAAGGCCTAATTCTGTGATTAAAATTTACTCTATAGCGAGTTTAATTAAAAGCGTGATGAAAGTAAACAACGCGGGCTCTTGGAAATCCGATATTTAGGGCGTGTCCATTTACATCCGTGTGAAGACTTACTTCTCGCAGTTCCTCGCATCTGCTTTTCGACATGGTTTATATCAATTTTTACAATATTACATTTAGTAGCGGAGTTGAAACAACATAGATCCCTCCTGAAACCTATCCCTGACCTTCAACTACCGCACTCAACTGCTTTAACAGCTAGAGCTGCAGCCCCTGTGTCTGGCGGAAGAAAGAAGAAGAAGAACATTGAGAATTTCGGCCATATGTACAAAATCGGCAATATGTAAATTGGGGACCATATAATCCCTTCATCTATCTCGTGAAACTTTCTTTTGAATTCTACATGTAAATTAGAGACCGACTTTTCTCTGGGCATATGTAAATTGAGGACCAAACCAACCTCGATAAGGAATTAGGCGGTGGTTAAGTTTTGGACTTTCGTATCTGGAGCCGAGCGATGTTTGAGACTGAATCGCATACGATTTCGTTTTGGTAAAACATCAGCAACCTAAAGTTGAAAATTTTTTAAACCATTTGTTTATGACTATCTGTTATGCTTACGAATCCTTCCATTTCTAGGTAAATTCCCATTTCTACTCACTTCATCGTCACTTTTTCGACTTCATTGACATATTGAAAATCTTTCAAACTTGCTTCTATACCAAAATGAAAAGCGCAGAAAGTACTAGAAGAGTGTTCAATTTAATTTTCAGCGTTATAGATTATAAAAGAAAAATCATAAAAATGGAATGATAGAATTTCCATGATAAAATACACTGCACATCTATGCATGCCATCAAAACATAGTGCATCTCCTGTGTAATTGATTAAGGTGTAATACAGTCAACATTGAGAATAAATAACTGGAATCTATCTGGTAATCAACAAAATGATTCAGTTCATTCAATCAACTAATGATTCAATTCAATCTGAAAAGACCACCAAAATGTGATGTGGTTAAAGTTGTCATTAAGTGGAGTAAGAAGATGGCGGCTGACTTGTTCGACCCCTGTATCACGAAGTTGATCCCACGATTCACTCAGTACAATGAATAGGAGAGTCGAAAAGTAATAATTGAGAGTGCTTCACTTAAGATGTTGCCTTCGAATATATCCTGAATCGTCCCAGATATTGAAATGTGGATTTCACACAACAGACGTATGAAGGGCACATACGTTTATGTACAATTTTAAAGTGAAGTTTTCTCTTCTTTCTTCGGGTTCCAATATATGCATTCTTGTTCTTATATGTGTAGTAAATTATTTTCTCTAACACTGTAGTCAGTCTCTCTGTAGTCAGAATCCCTGTTTTGGAGGTATTGATACCAAAAAATCTACTGACGGCATAACGTCTGTCCATCCGTCAGTCAGTCTGTGGTCAACGCTGCTTCCTAAACCGTTCAGACATTTTTCTCCAAAATTAATGTAACGCCAAGATATTAAATCTTTCTTCTTAGCATGAATTACCTCGTTCATTGGAGAGCAAATTCATCTTTACAACTTAAATAAGAAGTAGATCAACCTTCCAACACTGAATATTTTTTTAAAGTTAATACCAGTACTTTCACATTATATCCGCAACTACACTGACATCAAAATTACATGTTTCTTAATTGTTACTAAATGGTGATTCACAATATGGCTTTCGGACACGCGAGTGACAGTTGCGTAATGATATGATACATCACGTATGATATCCTGTTCATGAGAAATCGTAAGCGTATTTCCGCGAGCGCAAAAAATGACGTGGTAACAAAACTATGATACACTTGGGCTGTAGCCAATGTTGGCCCCAAGAATGATAATCTTCGCTGTGTTTTAGTATTCGACGATGTCTCAGGCATTAAATGTGTCTTCTCACATGTATAATCTTCAGAGGATTTATAGGCCTGGCTCTAGGTACAAGGGATGCAACTTTATCAAGTACGTAAGAATTTCCATAATTTTTTTTTAAAAAAGCGAAGCATCTACCTGGAACCAAAAACATATGTCAAATGGTGGACAATTTGTGATCAGTTACCGTGTACGATATCTCAGCGGTAACAACGTTGCGCCTACATCATTGTTGATCGGTCCGGTAGCGGTTTTGCGACACCAGCTACATCGCTGGATGGAATTCTCGCACCCAGTGGCTCTGCTTGGTACTTTTTCGTGTTTATTCCTATCAGTACCAGCACTATTCTACCACATATATTGAGAGACCACATGAAAACGTAAAGTTTGTCCCGGCTGGAGCGGTGTCTTTTTGAAGAGATACCTGGAGCGGAAAAACACCGCAAACCGACGTGTAACTCGGCGCAGTTTATCACGTTCCGGTGAGGAAGGAACACCTTACCTCCCGAGATATAACATGCACTACCGTTACAGAACTAGTGACTTAAGTAGTTGACGCGGCCGGAATGAAAACTCTCCCTCACCTTTGATCAATTCCCTTAAATTGTCCGTTAGCAACTAGGAACATATGCAAGAACAACATACATTTTTTATTTATCCGCGCCATTTATCTCTTCTTGCGCACAAATAATATGTGTATGTTATTTATATAATAATAATTTATATAAATATTTGTACGTAAATGATAGTTCAAGTGTGGTAGGGCACGTTTTGTTAGAATAATCCTAAGAAACTGGACATAAATCGAACTCCATCTGTGACTGACGATTGAAACTAGTTAGAAACATATAGAGCTTTTAAGGGTACATTGGCGTTGACACTTAGCGTTTGATGATCGTAACTTGTTTTTGTCAATTGTCGGTACGTAGACAATTTAGAAATTCCACTCCTTATAAATGTACAATTCTGTACTTCACTCAGGTGCTCACCGCAACTCTTAAAAATACTCAGTTGTTTTTCCAATTTTACCCCCACCTTCAAAAAAAGTTTTTAATAGGGAGATGCATTTTTATAGACGAAAAACATGTACGGTTGGTTGCCTAACCACTACACTCTGCACCCATCTCTTATGTATCGATCGGCTTTAGTCGAATTTAAGTTCAAACAAAAAATTAGATTGCAGGGTCTTCGAATCATATTTTAGGGAAGATATATCAGACACAGTACGTTTATAAAACAATGTAATATTTCACGACCGGCGTCAATGAGTATTTTTTTACCAGGCTGGTGTAAGATGGTTTATTTGAACTCCTTACTTCCAGAGTTTCGTCTGCATCATCAATGGCTGTGGAAATGGTCGGAGACGCTTCCTGGTGGTCTGCCGCAGTCAGACAGTAGCGCACCGTAAAAGGTGTCCGACCATTACATCACGACGCTGCTGAGGTCTGCTGCAGTGCCAGACGAAACGTCCGGAAATAGGGCATCACGTGGACCACAGTCGGTCATCCCGGAAAACAATTTCAACACATTTTGTTTAATTATAAATCTTCTGTTTTCAAAATTATGTATCGTCTCAATCAGTTATTTCACTGAAAATTTTAATTTTACTTCTTTTCCAATACCACAAGTAGACAACAAAAGATCTCCGCGAAAGTGGAAATCTCATTCAATGAATGCTGTCTAATGCATCTAAGAACTTGAAATTCCGATCTGAAATGTTGAGAGCATTTAAATAGTCGTTAGAATATTCATGTGGCACATATATTTTTAGAAAATGTTAACCAACGTTCATTGATGAGAAAACTACATAACATTTCTTTGAATTGGCTCTGTCTAAAGTGCAGTCATCCTACCGTACGGGGACGGCAGTAATGTGAAGGAGTGGCACATGCCCAGAGTCGAGTCCCTCACGTCCACAGCCCACGTGCGCAGGCGGTGGAGCACGTTCTCAGAGACGCACGCCCTCGCCCCCCTCCCCTCTCTCCCCTCTTCGCTCTGGTCCCCTTCCGGCCACCCTCTGGCCCCGATGCCTCGCTTGATCTCTCTGTACCGCACCAAATCCCCTCCCAATGGATGGGCGATCGCTACAACGTGTAGAGACTTTTCAGAACGAAATGCTACAATTGAGAAATGGTCGTTTCGTAGGAGAACATGATTCCGTGCTTAACAGCAATTCGCCAATACTTCGTTCGGATGTGGAATTCCTGAGAGACAACATCATCAGGGATAATGGTCGAAGCCCCTTCCTTGTGGACTACAGACGTCACTCTAGAGCGCACCAGAAAGGATCTGGTATGCACTGAGCCAAACTGAGCTATTAATACAAACAGTTTTGCAAGTCTTCAGTTTCAATATTTTGGAACACTCTTTAAATTTTTCTGAAGATATATGAGTGCTATATTTTCGTTTGTAGATACAGATGTGTTCTTAAGTATTACAAGATAAACTTCTTCACATTCCATTACCTGATTTAAAGTTATTAGACGAGACATACAGCACTACTTCAATGGAATTTTCGATTCCATCAAAAGTTTTCGTATAATTTTGAGTGAAATTGTTGTATCAAAAAGTAAAAATAGAATCAAAGTTATCTCAAAAACGGCTCCTTAGCTTTTTTAATAATTCTTGCTCAAATAGAGTACAGTTAAATGAATAATAGATCTTATCTTCATTAAAACCTTTGAAATGTTGAAAATCGCAAAGGTTTGTTTTTCAAACTTTATTTACATCTTTAATATTGAAACTAATATTTTTTAATGTTAAGTATTTCTTAATATTAGAACTTCAAATAATATCAAGAACACTCTTTTGAACATATTAGTAATTGTAACGTAATTTTGAGTTCTTTGCAAGATAACTCCAAGGAGGAGGATTATTAAGAATTCATTTTAATATTATGAAAAACGATTACTCATTGAAAGGGATTGAATCCCTACCTGGTGAATATTTTTCTTGGTTTTACGTTTTCATATCTACTTCGTAGAAACTAAGAGCTATGTAATTCTGCAGAAAAAAGTGACGATTTTCCGTCAAAAATCCCCGTTTTGTGGATCCCTGATTCCGAAAACTGTTTTCTCCAAGGTGTCAGTCCATCTATCTGTACGCCGGTATGTTTTGATGAAGAACACCAGTGCCTAAACCGCACATAGATTTTTTACCAAAATTGACATTCCTCGATTTTACTGACGACACAGAGCCTCGAAGTTTATACGAACCTTTTAATTGTGGAGAATACTTTGGAAGACTTTTACAACGTTCTCAAAATTTTCTCAAAAACTGTGGCAAAGTTTTTAATTTTTTTTGTTTGAATACAAAGTACGTTTATAAAATGGATCAGATTTTATTTTCAGTAAAATCCCTATCTTTTCTAAAATTGTAGATGATTATGCTTTTTCAGCGCCTTCCTACAAGTATATTACTCAAGATATATATTTTTAATGAAACCTGTTTTTCACAATTAGCTCATAAATAATGCCACGTAATTGTCTAAAATGCAGTTCCTGCGTAATTTTAAATGTAATCAGGACAGTTTAAAAAATTAATAGACACGATTTTCTCAAAAATTGCTAACATTTTTGCCTCTAATTTATTACCGAAATAGAATAATATTTGTTTAATAAAATGGTGTGAGTTCTGTTGTCATTAAAACTTATGCAAATTCTAAAATCTCGAAAAGTCAACTTAATTTTTGCTGTGTCGGAAGTTGTTTGAAGGGTATCGGAGACGAGGTTAAGTGAATTAGTTTGTTGTTTGCGGAACGTAGAGGCTGATAATTTATTGAAAACTTTACATTATCATATTAGGCTAAAGAGGCGCAATGAAATACGAAAGTGAGAAAATGAAATCCATCCTAATTAACAAACAAGAACAATAAGACGCAGTAAATATTGCGAAGAGTCTTTGTGCAAATGCATGTGGGCCAAACTCCGAAAATACTTTTCCAGTAATGCAGATTCCGATAGCTTCTTTGATATAATCTGGTAACACAGTTTCAAATTGCATAACAAAAAGTTGTAAAACGGAAGTATCCGATCGTTGCGTTACTCTCCCAACGCTCAGAACAGCATCTGGCGTCCGTGACATTGCGAGAACGACCTGCGTAAACAATGCTAATAGTAATGCATGTCTCGTGAGCAGGCGGCGGGTGCATGCGGGTCGCGGATCGATGCTCGTGGCGTGACTGCGCGCAGTGTACTATGACGCACGATGACTTGGCCAATCAGGACTTAGTTACTGTGGGGAGAATTCAAGCCACAACGCACGAGACGGACTGTTTGTGCTTTCTCCGTGGATAGAAATCTCGGACGCTGCGTTGAATGCCTCAGTGGCAAAGGTACAGTTTTATGCCTTAAAATAATTTCTGCTGTATATCTGTTTCTCTATAATTAGAGACTACACTCAAATAAAATAAATATATTTGTTTTAACATTGGTGTATAATGCATTAGCTGACTTTTGTGCTGTATAACATTAAAAATACTTAATATGCCTATAACAAGTAATGTACTGAATAGTCTGGGTCAATGACCTCCATGTCGATCAGATTTCCGCCCAGTTTCCCTGATTCATTAGGCAACTGCTAAGGTGCCCCTGTTTTGCTTCTGGACATAAATGTACCTTTAATATGCGCACGTTTTATTGGGCTCAGTTTTTGCTAGTTATGATAGGAGTAAAGCCTGCGGTGTGAATTGTTATTTTGTTAACAATACTAAAATATCAAATGTTGTTTATTTGCTGGTGTAAATTAATTTTCAATATCTCTGGAATAAAAAGTTCCATTTGTCAAACTTAGCTAACCTCGCTTTGTTTGTACTTTATTTATCATTTGAGTAATTATAGTTCTAAGATGAGGAATGGTTTCTGGAGCTCAGGAAAATGTGTTCATATTGTACTTCTCCTCCGTACGCACCGTACAGTTTTTACTGTTCTTTGACGAAACAAAAATCAAATCAAATCTTTATGAATTATTTCGTCTCGTAACTGATGCACCAGTTGTGTTAACGTATGTTGTATCGTAATGAGTTAATTTCGAAGCTAGATATGACAAATGAAATCGAAACAAATAAAAAGAAGGCGAAGAGAAAGTAAAGTAAGTAGAAATAGATGAAATGATACAGACTCTTTGGAATAATGAAATTTACTTAACTTGCCTGAAGTATGCAAAATCAAATTCGCCTGGAAAATTATTACTGCATTTTGATCTTGTGAAGACAGTCATTAGCAATGTATACTCAACGAAGAAAAGTTTTGTAAAATTCAATAAAATAATAGGACCCCTTCCAAATGTCCTCTTTTCCGCGGTTCTGTTGACGCATCAATTTCATTTTATACTGATTTCGAGTTTCTACTCTTTTTGATCTATCGTGTATTCTACGACACCCAAAATATTTAAATATTCAAAAAGTATTAAGTTTCAAAAGAGTGTCATTTTGTAGAGCACAACATATTAAACATAATTCAAACTCCACCTGCCCCGGCATGTTTCTCGGGATGTGCTACTTGTACAATTTCCCCATACCGTCTGCGCATGCTCCTCGCACGTACCCGAACGGTCGCGTCGCTTGCTCCATACATTTCCCATAAGCCCTCCATACATTCCATACATTCCCGCTCCCAACATGTTTCTCTACTCGTTTTCCATTTTCTCTACATATTTCCGCAGTGCCTCCGTATGTTGCTTGCTTATACCCTACGTATTCCCCCGCATGTTCCCTGTGACATCTCTTTCATGTGTCCTTTCGTGTTCTCCACGTGTAGTATTCTATGCATATTCTCCCGCATGTTTACCGTATGACTTAAGCCAAGCGCCAGTATTGCCGCTCTCTGTCCAGCGCCTCTGACCGCGAAGTCCTGGGGTTCGAGTCCAAGCGGTGGCTGCTGTTCGGCACTGGCTGAATAGATTGTGGGTCGAAATTCAACCGCTGTTTGGAGAAGAATGGTAGCGGCCGCCGCTCTGATCGGCTCTCTGTGGTTTCTCCGACCAATGCGTGGCTGGAGGAGTAACCTAACAAACAGGCGCCATCGCCCGCGTGCTTTCTTTCTCTTCTTTGTCCTATCCTCTCCCCTTACACTCATTCACACATACACACACTATGCACTACAATACCACACACGTTCGGAGAGCAGTCATGATCTCAGAGCTTGTCCCAGCTGGGGGGAGATAATTGGAAGGGGAAATCCCCAGCAAGCAGACGACTAATTCGGCGCCGGATCTTACCATCAAGAGGGGAAGACTAAATAATTCACTACACAAACGGTTCTAATGGACATAGCAGTTGTCGTCTCCGGAAACATCAATGAAATCTGCGACATGTTTCCCATATGTTCATCCACATCTCTCTCACATCTTTTCTAACATGTTCTAACACCCTCACTTGCTCCCCAGCTATTAGTCTGGAAATTGAACTGTAAACTCAAAAATGTAATTCGTTTTTTCATTACAAAATACTTTTGTAAACGTAACAAAGGGGGAGAGTACAGAGGTTTCCCTGGAGGAAACGAGAAGTTATGAATAGAAAGAGTACTGAGATGAGCGGAAACCCCTGAAAATGGAAAAAGAAGAGTCCAAACGATTTTTCGTAAAAAATTGCCATCCACAAGAAATAGCAATTTCTGAAACATTGTTTTGAAAGTGAAAATGGTTTCATATTGGAAGCCAACTTCCGGATTTTCTAGTATCGTGTAATAAAAGTGAGGAAAACTTCCGAAAACGTAATAGACCTTCCAAAAAGATAGATTGAAATATATATACAGCATGAGTCACGTAACTTTAGCACCCCCTTCATTGTTTGAACGGTTAAAGATATTGCAATACAGTTTTCACAGATGATCACGAGGGAATGGAACTAATTCATACATGTGTCCATTTCTATATTATAATTGTATTTTGCGAGATATTAAGGTTTACTTTGTTTTGTTTTTTGAATCGAACTATACATATTTTTAGTCTATATTGATGAGCGTAAAAATAAGAATCCAATGGTGTGTATATATATAATAGAAAAATTAACTCAGAAAAAAGCACAATATTTTTTGTAAATTTGGGTACTTTTTTATTTTTGTGCTAATTTTTCCCTCTGAAAAAATATGTTCACTTCTTTTGTAAATAACAAAACACTTTCGTGCTTCTAGAGTGTTTTTATGCTTCTGCAATTCACATTTTTGGCTAGAAAGCATTTTTTATCAACATTTGAATACTTATTGCGGCTCAACCATTCGAAATATTCAAGTAGTTTATTAGGCAAAATGTAGTTTAAATTGTCTTAAGAAAGCATTTGCGAAGTTTCCAAGTTTCCTTTCCGGACAGCTATACATATACACACACAACGGCAAAAACTTAACTTATATCCCACATGCGACATGAAATGTAATTTTGAAACCCAAGGACTCGTCGCTGCCGTGTATGCACCAGAGTAAAGTGTGTTACAGTGCAATGAGTGTAGCGGGTTGCATATGTGTTTGATTTCCAATCTCTGCCACAATCTGTGAAGATCTGTTTTTCGCCGTATTTTTTTATGACGGATACTTTAATTCCTTGTCCAGCAATTGCACACTTCTGGAGTTTTGTGTAAACGACTTCTCATAAACTGTCAACAAACTTCATTTTTTTAGCCTAGCGTATTGCCTGAGGGTGGAGAGTGGATTCTTGAACAAGATGATTAGAGACGGTCGAACGAAAAGCTTACTGTGAAGTGGTTTCACTAATTTATTATATTATCTTCCTTTGATTTGTATCTCAAAGCATTGCTTTCTTTGTAAGAACGATTCATGTGTACCTTAATTTCAGCAACACGTCTTGATCGAAGGAAGCGCCAGTGAATTAACTATCAACCAGTATCCACTCCTAGATGTGGGAAGCGGTTAGGAACGTGAATGATGGTATTCGCCGAAAAAGAAGGACAATGGAATCTACCTCACTTTTCGTTCATTCATTCATTCATTCATGAGCGAGAGTGTTTTGTTACTTAGCACCGATATCATTTTAACGTAAGTGTTGTGCATGATGTATCCTGGAATATGGCAAAGTTCCTCCCCTCTGAAAAGTGGGATCTGGCGCCATCCTACAGGTAGGCTTGCAGCCCCCCCCCTAACCAAGCCAAATTCTATGATTTTACCTGGTTTTCCGACGTGTGTGATAGTGTAGTGCAAGTAAGTGTGTGTTAGGGGAGAGGAGAAATAAGAGTGAGGAAGCAAACATCCTCGTACAAACAGCTAGTGGTCCGTGTACAGTTCGTTGGTGTACTGCTTGGGATTTCTCCCGGCACTGATCGGTTAAACCACAGAAAAATACTGATCAGAGCATAAAAATCGCCTGCTAGTTAATAGAGATACTGAGATGGCTTGTTGTCCAATATAATGATCTCTTTTTGAATTGGTAGAATTTGAGCAACCCTGTCAGCCTAATGTTTTGTAACAGAAAAAATTGCAAATAAACCTATTAAAACATTATAAATGGAAAGTATGAATCATGTACGATGTTTTATAACTTATCCATGTTTATTCACCTACTAATAAGCTTGGTCGTTTGATGGTACGGTAGTGGTTGCTTAAAAAGCAATGAATTCTCTCTCAATGACAACTTATATGCTACTGGATAGTCACTGGATTTTTTCAAGTATGGGTGTCTATTGAATTGTTTACATTGGGTAAATAGTAGATCTACTGTGGCGTTCTGAGTGTACTTGCAGAGAAATTTGTGTCATTTTTCGTACAGGTGTTTTTGTTCGTAGATTTGTTTAATAACTCTTCTTCAAAGTTTGTGGCCTGCTTCACTTAACCGTTGATTATCTCTATATTGATAACATGCGTGCAATTGAAACTCTACCGTGCAATTGAAACTTCACAACTATCAATCAGAATTCCGAAAGAATAAAAATCGTTTAATTAAGACACCATAACACAGATAAGGTCACGGTATTTTTAGTCGACAATGAAATATGAACAGAAATGTACTTCACAGAGTACCTATCTTCATCGACCACGTATAAAGAATGATTAACTATAACTCAATTGGTGAAGTATACGTTAATCTAGTTGACTAGTTATGTTTATCCGTTTTAAAAAAAATACCAGCACAACTATGTCAGACGTGACTCCTTTTTTCTACTTTCCGATGTTTATACAGGTTATATTCTCTCTCTTACCTTGACTTTTCCTGAGAAGTAATGTTTTAATAGCTTTTGAGCTTTTTCTAATATTTCACCCGGAATAAGTTCATAGTCTTCAATTTGGCACATTTCTTTATCGGTTTGGTTGCGTAGGCTTCCGCGGCCGGAGTTTACATTGGCTGTGCTATCCGGGGCGAGCCGCGTCAATGTCATGGTGGTTGACGTTTCAGACAGCGTGTTGTGGCCTTCTTCAGAGCGTACGCTATCCAGTACGCTCTGAAGAAGACCACAAAACGCTGGCCGAAACGTTAGCCACGATGTCATTGACGCGGCCCGCCCCGGATAGCCCAGCCAACACCTTTCTTTATCTTGTAAGTCACCATAGTGATTATACGTACAAAACGCGCGGCCCTCTAAAGCAGGCCTTTTTCTGAAGCAATATGGCGCCAACAAATGTATACCTCGAATGGTACAGTTGTGTTTGAATTTCTCAAAATTTCAATTATTCTTAAATGGAAACGAAAACATTTAACGTAACATTTGGATGAAGGGGTATAATGGCACTCGTAGTAAATAAGAAAACTCGCAACTATCCTCGCTCGTTTATTTAACTTACAACATGCAATTATACCCCTCTTTATCAACTCGTTTCGTTAATTACTATAATATAAATTCTCACGATTTTATTTAACGTAATAGTTTATTGTAGACGTGATAAGCCCTACAGAATGAAATTTTGTTTTGACTCACGATATCCCTCGGTTGGTTCGACTCGGCTTTCGTATGTCGTTTTCTTTGGTGAGTAGACGCTGGACGTTTCTTCACTGAAGATTCCTGTGCGGAAGTGACGTCTTTCTCCTACGGCAAACTTTGCCTTCCTGACAGAACTCCAATGAAGTAAGACCCGACTCCATGTAATCTCGTGGTCCTTGGGAATGGATTATACTTCAAAATTGATACCATGTAGTTCGTATTTTAGATAAGAGTACGAAAAATAAAAAATAAACGTTGAGTAAGTATCATAATTAGTGTTTCTATTTTTACAATCCCTTACAAAGTTAGCCCCGCCATACGGAATAATCTCAAATGCTGCGTGGGTGGCGTACTTTAATTCGAATATGTTTCATTGTAATTTCAGAGATATTTGCACGTTATTTTTTAACATGATGGTATAATTGAGATTAAAGAACAATTTATCTCTTGAGGTTTTCCGTATGCAAATATAAATCTTACGTGATGTCGTTCTTCTCCGTACGATCACTTGCGTAACATACCGTTCCCATCAACGTTCAACAGGAAAATGGACGACCTCTCTCGAGCCCAGTCCGTTAACTGCTGTTTTTACGACCGAAAAAACTGTAATTGGTGCGGCGCGAGTTCAAATACTCGCAGCCTGATGTAGGCGACTACTCGAATGAATGATTATTTCGTGTTTCCGGCATCTTCAACTGCTGTGGCCGTCAGACCCATAAGTGTAGTGAACGTTTTACCATGGGCGGTGATGTTTACCGCTGAATGCTGAGATCCGGCGCCGACATATACGTGAACTGGCGAAGTTTCTCCCAACCAGGTATTTCCCACCAGCGGTGTATTACTCCTACTGGGACAAGCTCAAAGAATCCGAATGGTCTCCTGACATTTGTAGAAGTGTACTGCATGTAAGTGTGTGAGGTATGAGGATAGAAGGAAGGAAATATCACTCTACGAAAGTAAAGGAAGAGGAAGGAGAGATAGCAAGCGGTCCGTCGACCATTTGTTGGGGTACTGCTCCAGCATTCGCTTGATGTTGATCGCAAAAAGCCCGGAAAACTATTGATCGGAGCAGACGGTCGCTAGAGTTCTCCATGTAGTGGTTAAATTCGACCTAGCTATCAAGCTAGTATTGAAAATCCTGCCACCGTTGGGACTCAAACCGTAGGACATCCCTGTCAGATTCACTGCCGTGACATCAGTTGATGCCTTGAGCCACCTCCGCCGGTCCGAGCTATTCCAGGGGGCAAAGTGTGCGGAGGTATATAACCCTCCGGAAGAGGAGTGGAAGGCAATGCCAGCGCGCCGACGTGGTGGAAGTGGAAGTCTTTCCCCAGCTTGTTGAGTGTATGAGCTGTTTGCAGCAAGACTGCGCATCTTTTACGGTGGTCGGTCGAAATTCATGTTCTGACAGGCTTTGAGGCAGTTTTGGAGACAACTTCAGAAGATACTAGGAAGGCGCATACTTTTACACTACTTAACTTCCACAAGTTTCAGTTCATATGAGTGATTTTCACATTTTGTCACTTTTTCCGTTTCTTTTTTAATAATGTTGTGCGAAAGGGGTACAACTATGTTCACCATGACGGCTACGTTTTAGTTTCAGTGTCATTGATTTCTGATGTATTAAAAGCAACCATACGGTATGTGAGGACAGGCCTACCTCAGTGCAGTAGCATTCTCTCTTATTCTAATATTGAAGGTGGGGGACATTTATTCTTAATTTCTCATTATTATTATTATTATTATTATTATTATTATTATTATTATTATTATTATTATTATTA
>BOPP01000152.1:820118-852692 GCA_017312745.1 Gryllus bimaculatus
TTATTATTATTATTATTATTGTTGTTGTTATTATTATTATTATTATTATTATTATTGTTGTTGTTATTATTATTATTATTATGGTTGTTGTTGTTATTGTTGATATTATTATTGTTATTGTTATTATTATTGTTATTATTATTCCTCTAATTCACAACTAAAGACGTTAGGTGTCGTTTTTTAATAATAAAATCTACTTCTGCTGGCAATCACCTTCCTAAGGAGTAGATCTATGACTTTGGCTGCTACTACAATTGCCACTGCCCTATGCACAATATGTTCCAAATAACGCGATGCCTTGCAATACCCGGTCTTTTCAAAAGTCTGAGAGGTTGAACAAGTTCTTACACAAGATTTTGCAGAACAAATCCTAGCGCTCCGATCACTTAAGAGATGACACACACAGTCGGCTGAGCTCAATATGCAAACTCTTCTATTTAATATTTTTAGGCCTTTTCTCTAAGTAAGATGTTTTGTTGCATGGCTCAGAGGCATCAACAAGTAGATACTATTCTTTGTCCAAATCCCGAATAACAATACACGATTTGTTTGTTAGTGTTGTACTATCGGAATGGGTTTGATCGTCATACACTTTTGTGGACATCACTTTAATCCCTCTTCAACAAACAATTATTTTGATGGGTATTATTTTGATATGTATTGGCTGTACTTCTTGAATATATTTGTATAAATGATTTTGACGAATATACAGTAAGTTTTCGATTTGTGAATGTGAATATTTCCAAAATCACCGATCTCATCTCTCGACACAGTAATAAACAAGGGTCATACATTTGAAAAAACCTATAAAATAATTGACAACAAATCTCTTCAGACGAATGATTTTTTTTGATCCAGTATTGTTGATTTCTTATACGATAGACAAATCCACAATAACATTTGCATAGTCATGAACTTCTCAGAGACTGAGTAGATGTAAATAACTGATCAAAACGAAATTTCAAACTCATCATACTCACTCAAATTATTTCTAGGTTAAATGGCAAACAATAAATCAGGTAAACGCAGCTAAATTTCTATAATGTACCTAAAATATCTCTGCATTCTATCTAAACGTCTAGCATTCGATTGCCGTCAGCTGATGGCACATTTCTAAGACTTTTCCTCAGGAAGTCTTAAACATTCATGTTTCTTCGACAATATCGTTAGCACATTTTAAATTCTCTTTGGGCGGAAGGAAAGTTTAGAATACTGATGTTCACGATGAATAAATGGATGGAACTGAAACAGCCAGTGACTGCTGCACGAACCTTTCATAAATTACTGCTGCTTGTAACTGGAAAGAGAAGTATTTCGATAGTACTGGTCACCTAAGACTTTAAAGTTAACTGAAGTGTTCTTTATATAAGAAACTCTAATAAGAAACGTTTACTACTTCATATTTCGTGAGCTGGTTACCCGGACCATATCCCTGCGACCAGCCATGCAGTACACTTCTGACCATTCTGAGCGAAATGAAGATCAAGATTATATTAAGCGGCAATCAATTCAATATTTCAAACTGTACTTGCCTGCCGGCTTAAAAAGTTTCCAAATTAATGACAAGAGAATGTATCACTGAGTCATTAGAGTGCATTAACTATTTGTTTGATAAAAATATGTAATGGGCTATTACGAAAAAGTGAAGAACCAATATAGTGGCGTACAAAATGAAAGAAAATCTCTGCAACACAACGCAGACAAATTTTGTTAATGCTGGATTTCATTTTTACGCACCGAGTGTGAAAATAAAAATCTCGGACGCACTCTCATGCGCACTTCTTTACATCGTACAGAATAGTTAGATTCAACTTCATCGCGATATTCTATGCGATCTTGAGAACGGAAACTTATTTTTTATTCTTGTTCTTTGGAAATCTCGTGCCTTGCCTTCTCGGTTGTCCTACTTACTTTTTGGAAGGACTCCTCATTAAAATTGCCCTTTCTACTTCTTTCGGTAAATATATCGGACGCGTTATGAAAACTTGTCAACCATTCGGTTGAACATTTTAGTTTTATTATTCCTTGTACTTATAGAAATAATGGTTTGAAGAAAATTCTTCATTACCATTTTGTACAATTTTTGCTTGAATGTCCAATCCAACACGGCATCAAATGGCACACATCACCACCTTCTAATGCATTCCATTCAACTGCATTTTTGAAGAGAAAGAAAAAATATAAAATAATACTGAGATGGACTGGTCCAATAAAGGTAATATTCTGTGGTCCAATTTTGGAACCTCGTCCAAATATTAGAAACAAATAAAACTGCACAACTTCTACAAGCGCAACATTAGTCCTACCATGCGTTTTCGAAAGTTAATGAAGTGTACCTGTAACATGTACGTTCGTAGCATAAATGTTGTAAGTACTTTCTCTCTCTTTGCACAAAATGGTTTGCGATATATAACACAAAAATAGTAAGGCACTCTACAAACTTTGTCACCCTAATCATAATAACTGCTGCTATTCACTGACTGTTAATCACTGAAATTGACTAACAATCTCATTAGAGTATTCACAAGCTTTTACTCCATGTTACTTTCATGACTGACATGTGAATTTGCCGTTGAGAGAACATAAGTATATAGTTGATAGACTATTCAGTAATCCCTAAACATCCGCAAATTTGCTATTCGCAAGTTTCGAACATCTGCGATTAGAGAAATGCAGTACGGTTCATTCAGGCTAGTCGGCGAATTTCTGGTACGTTCATATTCACTTGAGAAAACTGCTTCACTCTGAGAAATGTCTTTTCCCGTCAGCCTCATAGACTAAAGCGTCAGCTGTTAAAATCTTCTAGTGTTAGTTCTGTACGTGACGTTAGAGTTTAGAGATGGTTTTCACGATTTCAATATTCCAATATCGTTACAAAAAAGTGTTGGAAGAATTCATACAATTGATATAAAAAAGCAGATAAGGATACGTATACATGAGAATTAACTCATCAAATGGATGTAAACAGACTGATCATCAATGCCGGATTTCAAAGGGTCCGCGTTGCTTTTTATCGTCACACTTTTAATTAAACTCTCAATACACCAACTTAAATAACTGAATGATTCATGGAAGCAATACTTCTTAAAAAGTAAATTTTAAAGTGTACTTTTCTTGAATTCAAGCCCTATAAATACATCAACATCATGTAAACGTTCTTCAACAGGAAAGCAACTGAAGTACAAGTTGACCAACGTTCGTGAAATGAATATTAATCATTTCCGCGTGTAACTTACGGACCACGCGTCCCAATTTGGTTCTCAATCAGAGACTCGAAAAACGCTCACGTGTCGGGACAGCCAACTCTCGCTGCTGCAGCCCCTTTGTTCTGCTGGCGCGCGCCTGCTTCGGCCCTCTTTGGCACAGAGACTAACGGGCCTCATGGGGAAGTTAAACGTTGACTGGGTGCCATTCACCTCTTTTATTTCACCCACGTTTATTTTCTAACGGCATCCTTTCAGGATATGTTCAGCTTTTCTACGGCGCTGTTTGATTATTGAGGAAAAATCTATTATTACAGAAAAATATTCAGGAAATGCTTCAGATAAACGCTCCAAAAAATATGTGAGAGTGTAAATGCTCCGTCGTGTAGTTACATTTTTCAGTATTTTGTAAAAATGATTATTGACTTAAATTACGTATGTGATATAAAACATTGTATTGTATAAAAACGTTAGATCATACCGTATTACTATCGGAGAGCTCATTTCAATTAATTAAATTAATTGAAATGACTATTTAAAACATTAATAGGAATGTAATTGCAAAAAAGGAGTATAAATTATTTTAAAAACTAGTCTTAAACCTTCTTTCATGTCAAAATAACACTCTTGCGAGACTTTCTGTTAGAAAGTCTGCTCGAACGCAAGTACAACATGCCTCAATGGATTCTCCTAAAAGACATACTGGCATTCACTGCTAAAAATATTGGCATCCTGACCCAAATCCAACTATTTTTCTTGTTTCCTGCCCCGAAACCATTAAGAAGCTAAATGCTCCTATTGTTTCCTCACTTTAGGTGGCTGAGAGTGAGTTCCGTCTCGAAACTGGTGAGCAAAATAGGAGTCTGAAATGTGATTAAATTCTACTCCGTATATTATCAATGTACATAAATGCAGATCAATATTCATGAGAGTGGGCGAAACAACAGGCTAGGAAATTGAAAGGTCCAGCCATCAGTGATGATACTATATTATACTATATTAATATAATATATATATATATATATATATATATATATATATATATATATATATATATTATATATATATATATTGTGACGTACCTGGGAAGCGCGTACTTTCACGAAAAATAAATTATGCAAGGGACAGGTACATTTTCGTGAATGGTCTCCAGGAATTTGCGCAAGCAGTAGGAAGATAATCGTTTAAAATTCTTTTCCACATTTAAATATTTTAATGATCAGAAAACACATTTTACAAATAGTATTTACAAATCGCAATGCGCAGGCCTTGGAAACAAGTGCACGGTCAACGCTACCTTGTTGTTTTAAAAACCACCTGCTTCCTCTGGAGGCAGACCGGGGCCGTCGTGGCAACGGCGGCGGTTTTCTTCAGCAATCTTCGGTTCGCACGAAGTCCGCCGGGAATTAGCCCTCCTCGGCGACCAACTCCTCTGGTCCAACGTAACGGCCGATGAATTCGCCGGGGGCCACCCCAGCCGGTGTGAACACTGTCTCACGGGTATTGAACGTACGACGCGTGATTGATGTTCGTCGGCTGTTCTAGTCTTTTCAAGCGACCTTTCTCAAATTGCGCGGATGTCCGTACAGTACTGCCCACTGTTATACCAGGCGGGAATATGACACGAGTCCACACGATTTCCTGAATTATTGGTTTTTATTCAGTTCTGGTGCGCAATTCCACTTTCACTAATCATTCTGATTGTTAATCCTTATCAACCTGGTTCCACACTCAGCGGCACACTCAGTCCGAACTGCACTTAACAACGACAATTAATCTCTTGGACGCAACACTGCCCCGTCTGTGCTTCACTCGAGGCCTCTCCGCCGCAATACTCTAACCGTCGCTCGCTCGCCGTTTACCCCGATTTGACCGTTGGTGGCGGCGGCGGCGGCGGCGTTACTGCGCTGATCAACTCCAGTACTTATTTTAATTATAATTAGTGATCAATTTTAATTGTTCTAATACAGAAACGTTCTTCGTTTCAATATATATATAATCTTTTTGTTTTCTCAATCCATTGAATCGTTGATGTGATCGTTTTCTTGTTTAAATTCTTCTTCATATCAATCGTGGCTCTATACTCGTCTTGGTGCTCCCATTGATTAGCTGTAGCTATCGTGGGATCAAATGCCCGTCTTCTCCAGCCTCCATTATTACTGAATAAAGAGCACACTTGCCGTGTCTCTCATTTATTCATAAAACACATAATGAGCCAAGATGAGAAACTGTTTGGGACAAGTAAACAGTGTGAATGCAGAAGAGAACAACTAACTTACTATTTTTAAAACAAAGATTCTTCTTTCGCGTTTTGACATTGTTTAGTCTCATAACGAAAAATGTTATTATATTTTATATCAAGATAAATTAATTTATTTCCAATTTGAAAGTGTTTCATCTCAATATGAATGTGCTTCATGTCATTTTGTCACAAAGTTTTTTCTAGAATCGTATAAAAATTAACATTTCTAGGCACCGGTAAGCGTGCGTGAAGTTCGTATTTTATTAATACATCTAAAAATGATGACGTAATGCTGCTAAAGAGACGTTTACTGGACTTGACTGTTTATCCTTACTGTCCGATCTCGATCTCCCGGTCCCGACAAAACAAACTTCAACGTAGATCGCACACTTTACAATAATGTCCCATGTTTCAAATTAAAATAATTATTTTTTAGTGCTTATACATTTTTCGTGATGAATACATTCTCTGCTTCGTTGGAGTTAAAAAATTCCTTCAGCAGACGAGTTCTGTTTAACATTGGGCGACTCAATCATAAAACATGACGAAAATCGTTATGTCATAAGAAAAGATAGTTACCTCAGGTAGCCCCTTGATTAGCTTCTCGACATAAATGTAGCTTCACTATCTGTACACGATTTCTAGAGCTCACTGGGGTTTAGTTACTGAAATAATCGTTGCTTATGTTTTCGCGCAGGATACGGGATGACAGACCAAAACTGTTGTTGATTTGCCTTCGCAAATAGTTTCTACTACACGCGAATATTTTCTAATAAAATCTATCTTTGTAGAGTAGGGATCCCAAAACTCAATAATTGATTGTTTAGTGATTGTGTAGTTCTTTTTTGATCGTGTGGTGTCGGTGGTCTTCCCCCGCTCTATGGCGAGATCCGGCGCCAACTTACAGTCGGCTAGCGTGTTTTCCCAACCAAGCACCACCCCAGCTGGGATAACCTCTAAGCTCTCGACAGTCCCCCGGCATTTGTGGTAATGTACTGCATGTTAGTGTGTAAGTGTGTGTGTGTGTGTATGTGTGTAAGTGATGAGGATAGGACAAGAAAGAGAAAGGAAAGATAATGGTACGTTTGTAAGGGTACTGCTCCGGCATTCGCCTGGAGTTGGTCGGAGAAACCAAGGAAAACTACCGATCAGAACATCCGGCCACCAATTCTCCTCTAGATACTAGATAGTGACTGAATTCCACCTAGCTCACAATCTAGTGTCGTCTAGAAAATCCTGCCACCGTCGGAACTCGAACCTAGAATCCCGATCAGAGGTATTGAAGTGACATTAATTAATGTCCTGAGCCATCTCTCCCGGTCCCAGAATTTAAAGCAACTATACATTGCACTTCTGCGTATAGTAGGTCACTTAACTGCTTTTTATGTTATATAAGTAATAATAATAATAATAATAATAATAATAATAATAATAGTAATAATAATAATAGTACTTTTAAAATCTGTAAAATATATGGACGACCGTCAAGGCGACAGAAAGGGTAGCAGTGAATGCATGGCGAGTTGGTGTGTGTGTTTGTGGGGGGGGGGGGCGGGCCATTAGACGCTGGCACCTGAACGTCAGTGCAGCCAGCACCGGAAACAGACGGCGGAAGCTCTTCATCACCGTTGGCGGCTGAGACGCAGGCGCCTTCCTTTGCGCCGACCCCGCCCGCACCAAGAGCGTCACAGCCTCCAGAGCGCCTTGCAGGCGGCTACTGGCCACTTCCTAAGGTGGGTAGGGATAACTCATTGATTGACGTCGGAAATTATATTACTCAAATATAATTTATTTTCTAAAAGCCCATATCTATACTTTATTTATATTTTCATCAATTTCAATTGTTTTCTCAGTCCATTACATCGTAGTTTCTGTTTCTGTTGCTGCCAGGTTTCGGTTAATTACGATAAATACAAATATGTATTCCACTAATACATTACAATGGAAAGTGGTGTTTTTTATATATTTTGTGTGACCCACGAAAGGGAATCACTGCGAATGCGCAGTAGTGCGATTCATTCGAGCTACGGATAGTGATCGCTGAACAGCATGATCAGAAATTGGTCGTGCTTGCGATAGTCATTTGTTTCTTTGGTATGCTTGTGTGCTTTCTTCCTCGAAATGTAAATGCAATACAGTACAATCTTACAAATTCAAACCCCGAAAATCCAAATTTCAGATTATACCAACAAAATTCGGGATGGAGGAAAGGAAAACAAAATAAATAAAATGCTTATTTGTAGTGTGAAGAAAGGACTTTATAATTACTGTAGAACTGAACAATTATTTATTGAAACACAAGTTGTCAAAATGAAATATTTATTGGGCTGGTAACTACGGTGTATATCACATGTTCATGTAGCAGTTATTTTCACTTAGAGAAACAGGCAAAATCGGTAAGCTTCTTTTCCTGTTAAGAACATAATCTGTATGATGCGATGTGATGACGTGATGATGCGATCGCAACACTACACTGCCATTTTCTCACGTCGCACGTGGTATTATCTGGTAATCCTTTGGATGTATTTGTAGGACGTGTACGGTACATGTTTTCGGATAATCCGAACATTTCCGAATCCGAACAGATCACCCCCCCCCCAATTAGTTCGGATTACCTGGGTTCTACTGTATTATTATGCCGGGACTGTCGAGGAAGTCAATGTTTCGGAGACGGCATTTAGTGTAGCCGGTTCCGTTAACTAACACGTCGAGCGAACACAGCTTTCGAACGTGAACTCCCCCCACAGGGCCTTCAGTAGAGATGGTAGCGGTAAACTGTTATTTATAATACTTTTTTAGTAAATAAGTATATTAATAATAGATTTTTCTTTTTAAATATTGCAATATACCCCAGTTTTAATGAAAAAATGAATCCATAAAATTCATAGAAAGACCAATCAAAAATCAATGTGTAAAGATTAATTTACAGAGGAATGTATAAACTGAATGGTATTTCAGTATTGTATGTCATAGGACGCGGTGAAGTAGCAGCGCGTTGGCAATCTCGGATAGCAGGGCTGCGTTTCTAAATCCCGCTACATCAGAGACTTTTATTCTGCGTTGTGATATGGTGGTCTCACTCATTCACCTTGCAACACCAATTTACCGTCAACCTATACTTCCTGGCCGATCTGACCCTAATGGTCACAGCTGCTTACAGTGCTACATCGGCCCGTGTCCCCCTATTCCGGTTACACAAGATCAAGCCGGTAGAGGCCTGCAGGGTTCGGTTGAAGGTACAGCCAGAACACACTGAGTATTGAGGGAACCTGTGAGGGATAGTGGTAGGCAACTGGAGGGCAGGCAAGGCCCAGAGGAGGGGGGGGGCGGTGTACACAAGAAATAACCACCTCAGCAGTGGCACCTAGAGAATCGCAGAGGTTAAGACGTATATTGTCATACATACTATATGGTGATTATTACATACTCATTATTCTTTTCACCACAATTCTCATTTAATTTGGTTTTATTTTCAAAACAATAACTTTTTCATTAGGTTGAAATTACAAAAACATTTTTAATGCCTTTATATCTGAAAATGTTTAACCTATTCCGTCTACTAACTATATTTATCTTGTAGGAGAAATTCCTTTGTTTCCTATAAAAGCTATGCTACGATTTTGTATTTTTGCTTTTAAACTTCCATAAAAATCATATTTATTGTTACAAAAACATGAAGCATTCACTCCCAGTTTCATACTCACATTAGACAACTCACCTGTCCATTGTATTTATATTATGACTGTAATTCTCACATCAAATGCAACATCATATATTTAATGAAAGCTTGCTTTGTTATTATCAAATAAAGAATTTCACATGTGGGTACGTCAAGTAAATGTTACATTACGAATAACAATGGGAACAACAAATTGTTACCGAGGGCATTTCCTTTAAACTAAGTGAATAGGCAACAAAGTAATTAGAAATATTTTTATAACGATGGAACAGATGATTATATTAATGACTGAAACACATGACATAGGCAGTCTCGTGTCATTCGATTCAGCGGAGCGATTGAGGCACGTTTCACCTTATCATCGGAAGACTGCGAAGTTCTTGTCTCTGTGGGAAATGCCCAGAAATTACTTGAAACTAAGGTGGGGTAATTCGAAGTGTATTATAGTGCAGACTTACCAATATAACTTAGTGCTACCAATGCCACAGCAGCAATGTAAAATCGATAATGGGCCAGGAGAAAGAGCCACAATTTGCAGAGCAAACTCGGTCTTTTTCTTCCTAATCGGTCCGTGCCAATCCGTTTTCAGAATATTTACATAATTGCATTCTCATTTACCACGAGTAAACCGGTGCTGCAGAATCACTATGTGCGCATCAAAACAATAGCTGAAGGACGACATTCTCCTTTGAGTGCGGTGAACACACTTTTCGGTGGAGGTGCGTACGAGAGTTCCATATGCGTGAGCTGACATACTCACTCATCCCTATAGTGGTGGGCACAGGCACCGGGATCGTCTGTCCAGAGAGTTTACAAGGGCGCAAGCCTCCACCCTTATCTATTCTCGGAAGTAAATGTGGTACACTTCACAAATTTTTTTTTATTTATGACAAAAAACTTACAATCCATTTTTTTACAAAATAATAAGTAAATCTGATGTTTTAGAATTGTTAACTTCACATATGACGTCAAGAAAGCAATTTACTCGCCGTATTTGAAGACGAAAATATTTTCACAAACTTTCTCCTCCAAAGCAACAAAAACAATGTCAGTATTTGGCTCTCAGGATTGCCATCAAATGATAGCTAATAATTATCATGTAATAATAACAACAACAACATAATAATAATAATAACAATAACAATAACAATAACAATAATAATGGATAATAAGTATATAACTAACATGCAGGTTTTATTGAACGTGTATTTCAATTAATGGAAGTGAACATAAACTAGTTTGAAAGCATTACGGATATTAAAACATTATAAAATAGGCATTTGTTCGCCTAATATGAAATTTGTTGAATGAAAGTATTAAATAATATTTATGAAAATATTCGGAATTTACAAAGAAGCATGGCGTCAATTAAGACTCAAGCCTCCTTTCATAAAACGTTCCAATTTGTAAATGTATATTTTACGTTACTTTTACTAATTTACGTCCGAAATGGCAAATTCGCGAACTAGTGGGTTAATGCGCATATTAGCCAGGCGGTTTGGATAAAGCTGTGCGAATGATGATAAATGGATCATAATATTTTTCTAACGTTGGCACGAGTCACAGGATGATGGCAAAAGACGATTGTTCGAGTCTGAGACGTCTTGTGTGTGTGTGTGGGGGGGGGGGAAGAAGTATTTTGGCACAAAAAGACTTTGGAAATTATGCGTTGCACAGACTCAAGATTGTTTCATGTAAGTTGCGAAGGACATAGAGCGGATCCTTGTCACTTCAACTCATAAATGATTTCACTCAGGTATAGAGTGAGATTAGGTTTGATAGTATCGGATACAAATATATATGTGTGTGTGTATGTGTGTGTATGTGTGTGTGCTGTGTGTGCGTATATATGTACGTATGTATAGAATGTCCGGGGAGGAAACGTCAAAATTTCGAAAATAACCTCTTAAGACAATTTTAAGCATATTTCGTCTAATAAACTATTGGGATATTCCGAATGGCTTAGCCGCAATAAGCAATCAAAATTTGGTTAGAAAAAATGCTTTCTAGGCAAAAATTGGTATTGCACAAGCATAGAAACACTCCAAAAAGTGTAAATTGTTTATTATTTACAAAAAAAGTGAATATATTTGTTCTGAAAGAAAAATTAACACAGAAATAGAAAAGCAAGCTGCAATGCTAATTTTTGCCTCGAGAACATTTTTTCAAACCAATTTTTGAGTGCTGATAACGGCTTGGCCATTCTGAATATCCAAGTGGTTTATTAGACAAAACATACTTAAAATTGTCTTAAAAACTTATTTTCGAAGTTTCCTTCCAATACTTCATGGATACATAAGGCGATGGTAGAATATTTGCTTTGAAATGAATTTCGATTAGCAATAATAATGACAGTGACTCTCATTCATTATTCGTTCAAATCGTAATAATTATGAACACCTTTATTATGTCAGAAGAGTTTGCACAAAATAGTGTGCATATCTTTGGCAAAGTAGCGCATTTTAACCAGCTTGACTCGTAAGTGGTGCCTGTATATCGATGTCAGAGTGACGTGAGTGAGTTGTGAAACGTGTGTGACTATCATAAGAGGGCGTGCTAATGCGCTGGTTGTGCTGAATTAGCGAGACTGAAACATCACACTCCAAAGAGAGAAAGTTCCTTTTTTTATGATAAACAAACAAGGAATCTTGACGTGTTTATGAACGTAATTAAATATATTATAGCTAATAACATTTACGGATGAAATAATGTGAGTAATCTTTGTCAACTTAAATTTATGATAAGAGGACGGATTTGCCATCATCATCATTCTAGGAGTAGATGTGGAAGGAGACAGATCTTCACCACCAATAGGTGGCAAGATGGTTGATAACGGCAAAGGAGCCGAAATAATAAATTTAAGTCGAGCAAGAAGACTTCTATTACTTATTTCACGCAAAAATAATGACAAGGGCACCGCATTAGCATCCCCACAACAATGCCAAGCAATTGCCGGCCTGGGGGAGGCGGGCGGGCGGGGCAGCGCGTCGGGCGCTGGTGAAATCGAGGCCCGCGGCCGCCAGTGCGCCGCGCTTCCACAGGGGATCGACCAGGGTCTAAATTTGGGAGCTCTGGATCACACGACCATCTGGTTTACTTCTTTTACTCGGAACGAAGGTGTGTGGAATGGTTCACGCCTAAAGACGTGCGTTCTCTTCCGCGTGGAAGGTAACTTTGTGTGAAAACACACACCTTCCTCCTGAATTTTCTATCTAATGTTTGTATTAAATCCTACTGAATCAATATACTGATTTTATCATGTGTGAGATACTCAATAACACTGAAATGGTCGTGCGGCTTTGCATCTGTTTAGTTAGGAATGTACACATTGGTCTTAAAACATCAGCATATAAATTCTTCTCAATTAAGAATTTTCATCCACCGAGTTGGCGTAGTAGGTTGCGTATTACTTAGCTCCTAGAACTACTGAGCGGACTTCAGTGTAGTGCGTTTATTGTGAATATTTATTGAGGAATACAATGCAGTTCAATAAAAATATAACAAAAATAAAAGCTACAACTAATGCACAATTCGGATTGAGAAACAAACAATTAACAACTAACAATTATCAACTGTCGAGACTTACTGAGTACATGGCCAATGGTTTTCATTATGAAAAACATACATTAGCAGTTGCCGGCCTGGGGGAGGCGGGCGGGCGGGGCAGCGCGTCGGGCGCTGGTGAAATCGAGGCCCGCGGCCGCCAGTGCGCCGCGCTTCCACAGGGGATCGACCTGGAATTGAAAATGCGTTCGACACGATGTGTCACCCAGCGTTGTTATTTAAACTACACCACCTACTACGTATAACAAACTACCTTTATAAAAACCTCCACTTTTTTTCAGATCATTTACTTGTGAAAATCAATTCTATGTACTTAAGCCTGTATCAAACAAGTGCCGTTGTCTTCAAGGTTCATGCCCCACTCTTTTTTTATTCAGTATATAATTATCGTGAATTCTAAAACCAAACGACTCGGACGATACCGAATTATTCACAGCTCATTAGGTCGTACTTTGAACCAACGGCATCTTGCAGAACCGCATAAAATGTATAGTCTGTCCTGATCAGAAAATTGGAGAATAAAAATAAACTGGAACAAATCCCAAGTAAACTCCGCCTCGAAGACCACCGACAACTCCTCCTCTTAAAATACAAAATGATGTAATAAAAAGGCCCCCAAGCGAACCCCATTTAAATATTTAGAATTGACGCTCGATACAAAATTCACTTGCAAAAATTGTACGCATGCAAAAATTGTCAAGCAGTTTCCTCTGCCAAGCTCTTCATCAGCACTAAATATTGAATGTGACACCCTAATATACAAATCAATAAATGACCCTCATTTACGTATTACTTGCCCAGTGTGATATAACGCTGCAAAAACATTGAAAATGTCAAAAAACTTAAATAAAAGAACTATGGTTTCGTGTTTCATCAGTGTCGAACCGGCTGAGTTTATCTCAGATCCAGCATTGCCGCTGTCTCTGCAGCAGTTCTGGTCGGGGGTCCTAGGCTTCGAATCCCGACGGTGGTGGATTTTCGATACTAGGTATATAATTCGCTCGAATCCAACCGTTGTCTGGAGAACAATTCTAGCGACCGGCTGTTCAGTTTTATAGTTTTTTGTGGTTCCTTCTGTGAATACCAGGCGCATGCCGGAGCAGAACCGTATGAAACGGGCCACGGACTGCGCGGGATATTTCCTTCCTCTTCCTTCACCTATCCCTTTATTACGCAGAATTACACTTCCACGCACTACATTACTACACATATCAGGAGACCATTCGGGAGCTGAGAGGTTATCTCAGCAGGGGCTAACCCTTGATGAGTAGGTTTCTAGAGCAGGGAAACTATGCAAGCCAACGTTTAGGTCGGTGCCAGATCTCAGCACCAGCGGGAGATTATCGCCACCTCCAGACATAACAACCAATCACTACACTAACGGGAATAATGAGCATAGCAGTTGATGTTACTCAATCAGTGAGAAGCAATAGCATAGAGTTCTGCAAATAGATCAATACAAGAACACGTACTAAGAACATCGCATGCTTATTTCAATTTACTTTAAGTATCACGGGCCACTCCCCTTCTCAAACTCAACAAAATCTATTGAAAACCGAGCGGAATATGCTCACGCTTTCCGCATCTCCATGAATCATTCAACAACGACATTTACCATCATTAATAATATTTACTAATAGCGAGTACTTTAAATGATTAGCTTCACATATAAATTTTACATCAATTGAATTTAATATTACTACTAGTCAATCAAAAGAACAGCTGGTAAAAAACACGGCAAATAGCGTAAAAATGGACAAAAACATTAATATGTACTGTTGTTAACAACATTCAAAGGAAGCACGGTCGAATACGAAGAAATAAAAAAAAAGAATATAATGTAACCGATCATCGGCACCATGTGTCGTGAATAAGTACATAGCAAAGAGATGAGAAGTTTCAAACACTGACCAGAGGTTCCCAAAGAAGTTCGGTATTGACTCCCTGAGGTCGATGAAATGTTGAAGGAGGTAAATGATGATTGAGGGATCGATTAGACGTTAGTAGTCGAATATGAACGGGCGCTGATCAGGATAATCAAGATTCCATTTATTACAAAAAAATAAGAATGATCTTATTTTAGGTAATTGTATTATGATATAAAGCAAGAAAACTCATGATAATGAATTCCCCCACCTTCTTTCCTATTCGTCATTAAGCCATAGGAATTTCGATGTTTAGACCACTGAAGAAATTATAACTATGTGTTCACAACGATTCTCTATCGCGCATGAAAGTACTCACCGCAATACTCACTAGAATTATATAAGGGCCAGTTCCTGAAACACACCCAACAATTTGTAATCATTGCATTTAAATGAAGATTAGAGACAACTATATAGAAGCGTCTTCGATTGAAATATCGATATAATTATAAGACTATTGTTGGGGGAAATTGCAATCTTCAAGGCATTTATGTGCAATTATTTGTGTCAGTATGGTTGCTGTATATTACAGATAAAATGTAAGGGGATCGATGAAGCGCATAATTCGTGTGCAAAGGCCCAATGAAAGGAAAAGTTTGTAAGTCCTTAACCTACACAAACACTGCCTTGTAAGATTTGAGTGCATTGTGCAGTATTGTTTATTATCTTATTTACGAAGCCATGCCAAAAGTGAACATCACGCTTTACATGCAAAGATTACCCATTGTTTGCAGAAGGCCAAATGTAGCAATTGCTCCGTCTCCGGAAGGGTGCCACCAAGCCCCCCGCCCATCAGTGGAAGAAGGGGTCACGGAGGCGAGAGGCGGGACGCGCCTGGAACGATGGAGCGCCTATCCCGCCCGCTAAACTTCGCACAGTCAGCGGCCAAGCGGGCCCCGGGGGCAGGGCGGCGACCAAGGCGGAGGCGGGTAAGGGTCGGGTGGGGCGGCGGCCGGGCGGGCGGCGGCGTGGGGAGTTGTGAGGGGCTGACCGCCGTGGAACTGCGGAGCTGCCGGCGAAGCCAACCGGATTCTCTCTTTCGGTAGTCGTTCGGCTTCTTTCAAAATTACACTCCGCGTTTTCATTCAAGCAAGACTCCGATGGTTTTCTGTTCTTGATACTTGAGTTTAATTTTAGCGATCAAGCGGCGGTCAGGATCTTTACATATTGCTACTCTTCTCATCACTTCCATTCAAGGCTTTGAAAAAACATACCCATAAAACTATTATTAAGTAATATTACATAGAGAATACTGAAGCACTGTCTTCGTAAGGCAAAGGTACAAAAATGCAGAGAAGAAGTTTTCTAGGGAAATAATTGAACTACCAATTACATATAATTCAAATGGAATAAAGAAGCTACAATTTGAGGTGCGCAATTTACTGATAGAGCAACTGCAAACAGCACAGGCATTTAAATGGTTCATTTATAAATCTGAATGGTTTTAAATTAGTACAAGAGTATGGAAAATGGGGAATGGAAATAAATGTACAAAAGACTGAATAAATAGCGGTGGGAGGTATGCCCCATGATATGGAGACTGGTATAGGAATAATTAAAGGTAATACACAATATAAGTATTTGGGAGTCACAACGGGATTAACAACGGATGGTAGAGACGAACAGGATGTGAAAAATACAAATATAAGAGAAAAAATGGCCACAATACAGTTGAATCCATTGCTATGGAACTCAATTATTTCAATGAAGACAAAGAAACGCATATGAAGCTCCTTCATAGAGAGTACCACATTCTATGGGTCAGAAGTCACACTAAGAAAAAATTTGAATGACAAACTTCACCATCAGAAATAATGTTCTGGCGTAGATGTTGTAAACTTTCTCTGTTAGACACAATAAGAAATGATGAATGATGGAAAATGATCTTGAACGAGACGATCGAATTGAAACAACTAAAATGGTCAGGACATATGAGAAAGTTGAAATCGAATAGACTTCCACAATAAGTTTGGGAGTGGATACCAAATCGAAGAAGATACAGGGGAAGACCGAGAAGAATGTGGAACATAGCACTAACTAAAGCCATGGAATAAAGATAAATGGAGGAAAACGATATATGGGATAAAGGCATGGAAATTGGGATGCGGAAAACGGCCAAGGCTGTAAACAACCGCTATATAGATAGAAAGATGTTTATAAAAATAGATAATAAATTTCCTTGTAAATAGTTAATTATAATTACAGTTTCCAAAGTTAAAAACAATTATTGATTTACGGTTAGGCGTCCGTTGGTAAGTCAGGACCTGACCCATCTTGGCATTAAATACTGCGCGCCAGACAAGTCTCTCCGCAGTGGCGCTAGTACCCCCTTTTTTGTTACCATCGGTGCCCAACAATTCCAGGTTTTCTATAGGAAAATTTCAATTTCCGCCCCAGCGTTACCATACTTTCTCTTTATTATGCAAATGTGAAAGGCAAGAAAGTAAAATTTTGAGCTGTTTTACAACATTTCAAATATATCCTTACGGTTTCGTGTAAAGAACTACCAAAAATAAAATATCGTTTTCAAATCGGAGATATCGTGACATCAAGCAGACTGATCTGGAGTAAAACTCCTATGTAGGGTTGTTGAATTGGCTTGTGTGGTTCACACACCGTCGGACGAGCACACGAAGTTCACCTTTTTGGTACCACGGGCTCACAAAACGTGGGTCCTCTCCACATCACGTATTCCAGAAAGTAATTTACTTCATAAAGGATCAAGACGAGTCCACGCTTTTACTATGAGAGAGTAACAAAAAATCAGAGTTTTTCCGTTGAAAATGTTATCTTCCTCTGCAGCATTTCAATGCTTTCTTTATATTACGAAAACTGCTTGTTGGAAATATTGGGTTGAGACAATTAGAGAATAAATCTCTAATATCAATATTAAGGGCGTAGGGAGTATGACGTATCTCTGCGATTTGAAAACAAATTGAACACGGTCACGGTATAGTTCAAAATGTGGTAAAAATACTAATATTTAGAAACAGTTTACAAGACATAATTTAAGTATTCAATATTGAGGAACAGATTGCATTGTATAAAATATCAAGTTTCAATATTAAAGGTGATGAACCGATTCTTAAAAAAATGAATTGTTGCAATATTCAAAATTTAAGGAATTTTAATCGAAGTTGATCGTCTTATTAGCAAGCGGTGTTTATTTGATCAAAAATCTAGAGAAAATAATTGGAGCTGTTTTTAAAATAATCTTGTTAAAAAATAAAATATCCGTTTCAAATTCTAGGATCTGTGACATGAGCTACGTCGATCTGAGCGTATCAATGACGGTGAAAACCGTAAGAACGGTTTTGATGTTAGTGTTTTCCACTGACAGAAACGAGCAGACAGACGGATAGACAAATGGGAACAAGTTTTGAAAATCCATTTTTCCGGTACTCCTCATATACTGCTCTACGAGAAAGTAACAATAGTCAATCAATCGACGGCGAATCGCGATACTAGCAACATGAATGCTCTGTTCGCATGTTCTTTCGGCAGTGTTTCTAATACCTTATTTCGTGTACATATAAAAAACTGTGATATAGTCTCTTCTTCAAGTGTATTCTGTGTGTAGCTGCTAATCGAAAGAGTGGCAACTATCGTCAATATGAATACACTGAACAGCAAGGAAAACATAACCTCGAACGCCCAACAACAACAATAGCATGGATCAAACTTAAAATCTAATTCTGGAGCTGTGACAATGGACATTTTCCGTCAAAGAATCAAGCTATTATTTTAGAAGCCCACGAAGGACTTACAATAAAATATTATGTGAGTAATAAATCAACTTTTATCAATCAAAGTGATTCGATTTGTGTCGCGTAGAGAGAATAATAGGATTTGTGTGTTCTTAAGTACCAAGAAAATCGCTAATTACTTAACTGATCACCATCAAACGTTCACTTTTGAAGACATTGAAGTGAGTGTTAGAACCTTATTAAGCAAACATGTAAGAGTTATAATATCCTATGTTTGTCCAGTTATTCCACACGAGGCGATAAAAAATGCTCTTAAATAATTGAATTTTCACACTTCTTCTAACATTACTTTAACAGCAGATCTACCTGAACCAGGTATGTCCGATATTATGAGCTTCAGGAGACAAGTATTTGTCCACCCAGTTGAAGTACATAAATTACCACAGCCACATCTAATTCTACATGAAGATACAATATATAGATTATTTTTCACAACTGATAACATCACCTGTTTCAAATGTAAAAATTAAGACCATATTGCCAGCAAGTGTTCAATTAATAAAATTATCCTTTCACTAATTATAAACAGAGCAACAAATAACAATAATGACAATATTTTAGTAGAGATTCCCCCTCCAGAACAACCAAGTGCCAATGCATCTGACTCGGTTGCTATATATAATACAAACTTCCCCCCTATCAACAAGAGAAGTCTACCTTCTGAATCATCCTCTACACCTGAGAATATAACCCTCAAAGTAAAAACCATGTATACCCTCAAAGAAAAATAGGGCAAAAATTGAAATAAAGAACCTGCTTTTCAAGACAATTTAACTAACAGGTCAATAGAAGATCTGCTCCCAACCAAAACTTATATTGATGCCAGCAAAGATAAACTTTCTCACTCATACACTCAATTCAAATCATTCCTTGAAAACTCTTTTGGAGTATCTGACCCCATTTTTATAGTGAAAGATTATTCAACAGATTTTAATGTAATAATTGGTATGCTGAATGTAACATATAAACTGTTGAAAGAAACATCCTTAAAGGCTGATTTACAAGAGTTATCAAAAAATGTAGAAAAAATATTCTTAACAGAGAGACCTCTTACTTAGAATTCAGTTCAGACAGTACCTAAATACTGCATGTACTTATAGAATTTAAATCACGCTGATACAACTGAAAGTATAATATATTACTAAGAAGAATCTATGATAGTTCTGCAGTGGAAGCAACCTATATATTCCAAAAATCGATTCCCAGAGTAAGTCTAAAAATTCAAACCGACATTGAATTTGTGGCAATTAATATTAATTCAGAGAACCCCATATGTATAGGAAATGTTTATATCCCTAATAGATACCCACTACAAGCAATCGAAATTCATGATATTATGAATCAGATAAAAGAGCCCTTTATAGTGCTTGGGGACTTTGACTGTCCATACTTCTTGTGGGGAATTGATAAAAGAGGCAGAGTATTGGAAAAAAGTAATTGACAACCATGACAGCATTATCCTCAACTATGGAGATCCTACACATATTAATATGAGTAACAGCAGACTATGTGCGAGTGATGTTTCAATAGCTTCTCCCACAATAGAAAAGAAATGTAACTGGAATGTTATCGATTTTCCCTATGATAGTGATCATTTTCCAACACTGATTGATATCCATGAACCAAATGCGTCTAATGGCGCAACCAATCCCTAATTACAATAATATTCATTGAATGGACTACCAGGAAAAATCGATGAGTACCTCAATAAAGAATATATTTTCAAGGACGATGACAAAATTGACCAGATAGTAAAATCATTCTGTAACATTACATGCAATGCTGCTAACTCAATAACATAAACGCACCATGTCTCTTCAAAGTTCAAAACCGTTCTCTGGTGGAATACTGAATGCAATGTCGCTATTAGAATCGCCAAACAAGCATTTAACCTGTATAAAAAGACTAGATAATGATAGTCAAATTAATTATGAGAGAACTAGAGCTATTGCCCACAGATCTGTAAAAGTAAACAAAGGTAGATCGTGAACCGAATACATCTCCTCAATCAACAGCCAATCGAACTCAACTGAGAGCTGAAAACCCATACGTGGTTTTAAGGACAATATTACACACTTCCTGCGGTGTAATGACCAGATAATTAGCTACCTCAAAATTATTGCTGAGGCATTTGCGGAAACCTTCATGAAAATTCCAGCACTTCTAATTACCAAACGGAATTCATCACAAATAAAGAAAAAAACTGAAAATGAATCAAATATGACACCTAGTCAAGACATCAACTATGATAATGACATGAATTCTCCAATTTTCATGCAGGAGCTACAAGTTTTAAATAAGATCAACAACTCGTCTCCTGGCCCGGATAATATTCCAAACTGTCTAATTAAACATCTCCCAAAGAGTGTTACTGAAACTTTATTAAAAATGTATAACCATATATGGTTAAATAATGTAGTTTCTCAACTCTGAAAAACTGCCTCAGACATTGCAATTCGCAAGCCTGACAAAGACCACACAAATTGCGACCAACCTCACTGACGTACAACCTATGCAAAATATTAGAAAAAATCATTAATAAAAGAATAAAGTGGTTCCTTGAATCTCGACATTTAATAAAAGACAACCAATTTGGTTTCAGAACTGGACACGCCACCACCTCTCATCTTATCAGCACCACAACGATAATCCATGAAGCTTTCTTTACGGACAACATGTTATTGTAGTAAATCTACACTTTGAAAAATCTACGCATGGTATGGACACACCGTATAGCTACTAAATTGCTTAGTATTGGTATCAAGGGAAATCTGTTTAAGTTTCTTGCTAACTTTATTAGAAAAAGAAGTATTCAAGTACATATAAATAACAATTTATCAACATTTAAGACACGTAATAATGGTCTACCGCAAGGTGTCTCAGTGTGTCTCTATTTTTGATCGCCATAAATGACGTTGATGATGATATTGAAAACCCAGTTGTCGTGCGGAAATACGCCGATGATATGGTGTTACTATTGAAACGTAGAAAATTCGATTCAACCAATGAAATAATGCAAACTGCAGTAAACTGTATTTACAAATGGGCAATGAAAACTTGTTTCAAATTCCACCAGATAAATCAGAATGTATGATTTTTTCTGAAATACTAATCCCCTTCTGGCCGAAATTATTCCTGGGCAACAAAGCTATCAAGTCACACGAACAAAAATCTTGGTCCTTTTATTTGACCACAGGCTCACATGGCAAGAAGATATTTCTAAAATATACGCTGAATACACAAACATCACATCCTAAAATGTCTTAATCAAAATAACTAGGGATTAGACAAACATACCTTACTACGTACATACAAAATCTTAGTAAGAAGTAAAATAGATTACGGATCTATTGTATATAATTCAGCTTGCAATTCAACTCTCAAAATATTGGACACCGCAAAACTGCGAACTCAGAATAAGCACTGGTTGTTTTCACACAAGCCCATCTGGTAGTATCCTCATCGAAACTCATCATAATGGAAATCATCATTACGGGAAAAAATAATGGTTGAAATATTATATTATGGTAAGCCCGCTTGTGTCTCTCGAGCTGATGTGTTATGATCCTATCTTGATGCATGGTCATGTTACGAGAATGTAAGATAAGTAATACATTGTAATTATCAATATGTTGCGATGATTATGTTAAAGTAATGATACGTAATTCTCGAAATGATATGTTATGACCCTCTCCTGATGATATTGTGTGATGATGACCCTGTAAGATATATAATATGTGAAACTGTACTATGTTATGACCTATGCATTGTGATATTTATATTGACGTAATGGCGGGTGAAATCATAATTGTCTGTTAACACCTGCTATAAAAAATTGTAGTAGCTATTAACCATAGACGTTGATGAGACTAAAAACAAAGTGGAAAAACAAACAATCAATGCGTAATAACAGAGCTCCATGAACATGAAAGAAATCAAAAAGAGAGAAAGAGAAAGAGAGAGAGAGGGGCGAGTAAGGGAGACAGGTAGACAGAAAATATATTGTCGGGGCAAAATGTGGGAAATAGGCGGCGAGCATTTTTACAATCTCCACTGACGTAACTTTTGCGCAATTGACCGCACCTCAGGCGTTAAGTTCCCGCGGAATCGAGGGCCCATCGCCCATCAGCCTCATCAGAATATTGTGCACACACCTCGACTTACTTTACATACGAGTAATATAAATATTGTTAATATTTCGTACCCCAAGAAAATATCTTGCCTTATCAAATATGTTGTCTCACTCTTACATAAACCTTGGCTACATCCGTGATGGCCTTTACTCTTTTCTAAAAAACTCACCCGACAAAAAATAAACCAATGTTGGATTTACGCATCATCACAAAAACGTTCGCAGTTTCGAAATAAGAAATAATTGTATTTGAGCGCAGTAACGTTCTCCCGAACAAAGGCAGGCGGGCGGCTGGAAGCGGCGTGGCCCCACGTGCCGCCGCCCGCGGCCGCTCGTAAAAGCGCCATCCGCCGGCGCTCGGCCCTCGGCCCGGCTCCGCCCCCACTTCCGCGCCCGGACCCGGGCCTCGGGCTCCCCGGGCCCGGGCTCCCACTCCGCGGGCTCCCGCCCACGGCTCCGGCCCGGCCCTTCCTCGGCCCCGGATACCGCCAGGGCTCCCCGCCCGCCTCCCCGCCCGGATCCCACGCCTCGCCACCTACACCCTGGTCGCCCCCCAGGACGAGACCGCCCCCCAGACACATAAAAGAATAGCCCCAGCCCCGCCCCGCTTCCCCGCCCGGGTCCACCCGCCACAGCTACTCCGGTCCCGGGTTCCCCGCCCTGGCTCCGCGTGTCGCTTTACTCGAGTTGCGTCTCCTGGATGGCGGCCTCGCCGTTCTCTTTCTGCGCCTCTTTTAGTGCCTTCAGTGCAACGAACCTCGTCCTCCTCGTCACGTGCGACAACACGAATATAGGCGCTGTCTGAAACGCGAGCCACCGACGTGTGGAGCGCGTCGGCCGCTGAAAGCGCTGGCCGATGGCCTCGTTGAGCGGAACCCGAGCTTGGCACCGAACGGGGGGCAAGAGGCTGCGTGCAACATGTGGCTGGCTGGCTCCAGCGCGAAGCGTCTGTGGCTGGCGTTCAACCGCGTAGCGAGAGGCTCTTTCCGCAATGGCTCGAAAGGCGAATTGCCGTTTAACGTAAGTAAAAGCGGATAAGCAAGAAGAGGTCCACCTAATTAGTTGAACTTCACGCAAAGGCCAAGAGAGTCTAATCCGATCGTTTGACTACTCTGTTCTTCTTTCCGCCGCTGTGCTTCAATCTTGCGTCGCCCGGGTGAAGATAAAGTACTTCTTCTTCTGCTTCTGCCTTGTCAGGATTAGTCCTGAAGCCTGCTTGGATCTCATCACATTTTCCTCGGTTCTCCCACACATCTCTTGCCATATGAATAATAATGCATTGCTTTGCTTTCGAATCGTTTCTGGTAGCATACGAAAGACATGCTCTCTTCACTTATCATATTTGGTTTTTAGACATTTTCATATCATTTATTTAATAAACATGAAGGCACATGAATAAACATTCTGAGTTCTCGTAAGTTGCGTTTCATGGGCATATATGTTACCTTTGCATTTCGTGCCCTGCTCTGTTCTCTGGTAAAGAAATAACGTGCGTAGAAAAATGTTTCATCATTCCGCAAATATAATATAATCGCAGATATTCCATCATAATTTATTTTTTATGGAAAGACTACAATCGAGGTTTTTAAACACTTACCTATCACGAACGTATCCACTGAGCTCCGATGGAAAGAAGACGTCTTTCTCCAGTGAAAAGTTGCTTGAGTGACTGCATTTGATAAGAAGGGACACATTTTTCCGCTGCACCTGGGATTTAGAAATCAATGGCATGAAATGTGACTCAGTGATTATTACATTCGTAGAAAACTTAAGGGGCCATGACACAGTATTATTATTATTACTACTATTTTTATTATTATTATTATTATTATTATTATTATTATTATTATTATTATTATTATTATACTTAAAATTCTTTGAAATGCCTGGTAATCTTTCTAATCTCAGAGTGTGAGATCATGCATCGATATATTTTGCAAAAGATCATGATGTCTTACAGCGCATTTCAAAGTTTCCATACTTGGCTAAAGTCTATTAGAAACGAACTGAAAAATGTACGTTTGCGATAAACGGGGTTCGACATAGTTTAAATCTGTAATTTTATATGATTTTCAGATTGCATTACATCACCTTTAATAATGCGATGTCTCCTTTAATAATGCGATGAAAATCAGAACAAACCAGTCTTGTCTCACTTGATACCAGAACCGACTGAGGTGGCTCAGGGACTCAACTGATGACACAGCGGTGCCTCTGACCCGGGACCCTAGAATTCGAGTCCCGATGGTGGTAGAATGTTCAACACTAGCTATATATCTGGGTCGAATTCAGCAGCTGTCTAAAGCAGACCGCTCTGATCGGTAGTTTTCTATGAGTCCTCCGATAAATACCAGGTGAAGGCCGGAGCAGTGTCCTACCAAACGGACCCCGGCCCGCGCGCAATCTGTTCTTCCTGTTCCTTGATCTGTCCTCACCCCTTACTTACACACACCTACATGCACTACATTACAACACATGGGAGACCAGTCGGAAGCTAGAGCTTGTTCCGGCTGGGGGGGGTCCTGATGGAAGATGCCTGGGGAGTAAAACACCGCAAGCTGACGTGTAGGTTGGCGCCGGATGTCACCATTCTGCGTGGGATTAACTCCACCACCGCTCTTCACGAATGACCATACTAGTTGACACGCCCGGAAGTACGAAAAAATCAATCAATTTGGTATCACTCATCCTTTTCTTGAAAATAATTGTAATTTAATGTATGTATATGGAATTTTTTATCAATTGTCGCACTTTGCCGGCTAGATAATGGTGTCCATGCCTGGATCTAGTTTAATTCCCACGCATGTGGGAATAAGAGAGACTTATGGGAAATACGTATTCCCTTCACCGCCCTCAAACTATTGAACTTACTGGAACAGCTACTGGATCTGAAACGATTTGAAAGGAATTTAATCAGTATTAAATTATTTAATAACTACCAATAAAATAATTAAATAGAATTTGTAATTTGAAGTCATTTAAAACTTTTTAAGTTTAAATATTTGCAGTATATAATATTCCCAGTAAAAATAGACACATCAGGGCATTTTGACTCTCAAAAGTTTGATGGTTTCACAGATTTTGTCGTGAATTAATTCATAGTCATCTGCAATCACAATGCAGATAAATGTGTTTTGTGTAAATGAACAGCATCAAACAACTCAGTCATCACACATCAAGCAAGTATTTAGATTGACAAAATCCACAAAGCAAATTACTAAGAAGTAGACCGTGTTATATACAAGTCCAGTTTATCCCTAAGCCGGCGCTAGGTAGGTTTCCTAAGCTTCTTTATTCTTTCAACCTGCACCTTTCAAAGTCGATTGATGTAATAAACGAGTATGGGGGCTACAAGTGATAGGGATTTGTTTATATATTTATGTATTAGTATATTTTACGACAAAAAACATAAATCTGCTGTAACGTAGTATTCGGCAGAAGTGGAATGTGCACTTGTTTCCTTGAGCTCAAGTTCAATATTGTGTTGTAATAAGTAAAACAAGTTGCAAACTAACATTTGCACGATTCCGCTAATCATTTCCTCTTGGAGGTTAGCTAGGTAATCTTATCTCCTCCACATATTTCAACATTGTTAAATGTGATAAATAAGGTTATATGTGATAAATAAGGTTTATTTTCTCACAATAATGATATTAAATTCTAATTATTAAATCATAGAATAGACTGATGACACATGACGCAAGCTCCGAAGAATATTTTTGTCAGAAAATATTTGTTAAATACTCTGACAATTTTGTTGTGACATTCTCATTTCTCTCTTTTCATAACGTGTTACGTTGTTACGAATGTACTCAAATTAAATAAAAACAATAAACTTATCTAGATATCAATTTCCGTAGCACCTCTATTTCCTCAAAATTGATCCCCAATTACGATATACTTTTAGGATAATTTCAGACTATAATAATGGGCTATACCTCATCTTCTCGAAAAGTCGATTTCAAAAAGGTGTGGTAGCTTGTTGATCAAAATATCGATCCAATTTCATCAAGTCTAAAAAAATTATAAAAAACAAGTCAAATTTGAGATTACTTCAAATCTGTTTTTAAATGCTCGCAAGTAAGGAAATCAAAGTTAGCTTTGTGGTTATGGATTTTTAAGACTATTGAAATGGAAGTCTAATATAATTGAATCGGGCAGATGAGAAAGTAAACGACACATTTCTCTGCACTTTTCAGAAGGAAGGAAACATTAAATAATACTCACATGTGTTATATTATCCTGTCCAATTTTTCTGTGTTCACTATAGTAGTATAAACATTGTTGTGACGTGATTATTTTCTTCATAGTACAATTTGCCTAGCCTTAAAGAACAATTTTCCAACATAAGAAAACATGAGTTTTGTGCTTGTCCCCTTTCTCCTCATGCTGATTCAATTTAAATTTCATAAAATTATTTTTCTTATTTCATAATTTCGAAACTGTGAAGAATAATATCAATTTACTCCCAATTTAGCGTGTTTTATGGGTTAAAATATTTTGAGTTTTAAGAAAGTGGATGTGCTTTCTTAATTATCACGGTGGGGTGATGAGAGGTAGACCACATAATTTTGATGTCTGATATTACCACAAAATTGTGCCAAAATTACGGCGCAAGGAATGTTTTGTTAACACGGTTGACGTCTAGTCTCCATCACAGTCTGTGAGTTCCCTTTTAGGGGCACCCTCAGACACCAATTCGAAGCCTGGTGAACTAGCCTGTGGCCTGTAAATGTAGTTTCCATTTACTTTCCAGCCTTACAATTCTCACTATTTACCCTGCTTCTCATTAAGTCTGTGTCAACTACAGCAATTCATTGTGAATTCAGTCACGACCAACTCTTGGACAGATGGTCGTTTTCGCATCGGGAGCGATGGCTCAAGGCATCAACTGATATCACTTCAGTCCCTCTGACCGGAGGTCATGAGTTCGAATACAGACGGTCGCAGGATATTCGACACTAGCTTTTTAACTACGTCGAATTCCGTCGCTGTCTGGAGGAGAATTCTAGCTGCCGGCTGCTCTGATCGAAGGTTTTCAGTGGTTTCTCCTATCAACACCAGGCGAATGCCGGAGCAGAACCCTAAGAAACGGACCGCGTGCGATCTCACCTTCCTCTTCCTTCTCCTATCCTCGCCCCTTACATACACACTAACACTAACACTCACTACATATTCACTCATTCACATCCCGGGAGACCCGTCAGAAACTAAGAGCTTATTCCGGCTGCGGCGGTGCTCGCTGGAGGGAGATACCTGGTTGGGGAAAACCTCGCTAACCGATCTCGCCATACAGCGGGGGGGGGGGATATCACCGCCTCCTCCTAAGCAAAAACATGCATTACACTTACGGGACCAATGACCCTGGTAGTTGACGTGCCCGGAATCATCAATCCATCAATGGTCGTTCTCGCTGAATATTATCGATGGAAGCCCGTACACTCCGCCAACCATCGCTGCACCCGCAAGCCAAAAATTAGGCTCTTCCCACGGAAATGCTCATTTCAACTCGGGAAGATGTTATCAATGACCGCTTTTATCGTGGACGGCCAGTCCCCCTGCAGAGGAGCAACGAACAGGAGGGATCCCGCGCCGACCTGCCGGCCCGTCGAAAGTGCAAACGCGTCTTGTTGGCAGGTGCCTGCTTGTCGTTGGTGGTGCACAGCTTCAGCGACCCGCATCTCGGCGGGCGCGTCGCCCCGGGGCACAGACAGGCTGCGACATTGTCTGCGCTCGTCACTCGGTCCACCGCCGCTCAGCCCCGCCCCCGCCCCCGCCACATCCCGCCTGGGCCCCGGCTTCGACGCTGCCCCTTCCCCCGCTCCGCCCCACTCCAATTAAAATCTCCGCCCCCCGTTTTAATCTTGTGACTGTTTCGTGAGTCATAGGCGCTGTTAATTAGAACGCCGCTCAGGAAATGTTGGCGCCGAGTTGAGCCCAGCGACGCGCTGGTAGCTGCATTCGCGATGCACATCAAGGCTACTGACAGGGCAACGCTTCTGCCTCAGAGGCTCCTCGGTAGTCCGTGGTTTATTTATTTCAATTTCGGTTCAGGATATCTGCCACGAGGCGGCCATGTTCTACACTACCATGTCCAATCCTTTGCAACTTCTCCCCTAACGCAGCTCTACAGGATCTCTCGAGCAGACGCGGGAGCGGTCTCCCAGATTTGAATCGCGCCTTAGATGTGACTCTCTTTCCGTATCACAGTTACCAGTGTTAGCTGGACATTTCTAAGCTCTCTGATTGGAAGAACGTGAGATTTCATTAAGAAAGGTTATTACGAGAGGCAGTTAATTTTTTAAATGTTTTTTCATATAACATAAGCATAATTCAACACCGCGTATTTTACGTTCTTAAAAACTGCACCACCTCTAGCTGGGATTGAAATCACGATTTCGAGTTTGTCTGTAATAATACTAGGTAGCATACCATTGAAGTTGCCGCCGTTATCACTTCTCTCAATGGTTAGGGAAGTAGAGCAAAGGTTTGAAAAAATATACATGGAGACACTGCACAAACACTATCTCACTTAAGTATACATATGTTATATATATATATATATATATATATATATATATATATATATATATATATATATATATATATATATGACAGAACACGTCAATGTCACTAAATGTCACTACAAGTATTAATTATGCAAAATTATTTAAAAAGATACTGACATTCAATCTTCCGTTGCACATAACGAAGCAAGGTGCTATGCAAGGGGGATGTGAGGAGGATACTAACCAACAAATCGTTGTCCATGACCACGAAGCGATCACGACCAAATGTGGTATCTCTGATTGCAAAAAAATGATCAGCGGCGAAACGCCGCTGATCATTTTTTCATGCAATCATTTTCATGCAATAACGCAACAAACAGTTGAACGCAATATGTAAATATTTTAAATGAATCAAATGTACATTATTTGCTTCTTACTTTCACCTAAATGCATGTCAATACCCAGCATTCGATGAAACAAAACTTCACTAAAAGTCACAAGTTCTTATCCTGAGATTCTGTAATGTTCATAGAAATGTGAAACATATCGATTGTGTCAGAAATAACAATTTAACAAGATGCTTGATGGGTTCCGATCCTTCCAATAAAAGTGAGGCAACGCATAATCATAGCGGTTCCCGTGTCCAAGGAAACTTCCTCCTTTTCCAAGAAAACTTTCTACTTCATTTCTCCGCTAGATGGAGAAAGGATCGTAGCGAAATTTGCATGGTCAGACGGAAGAGCGGGCCTGATGGCCAGAGTCTCCCCAATATAAAATATGGCATCAATTTAATTCAATAATTGGTTGACGGCAAAACGTCTGTTCGTGCATCTACGTGTATGGTCAAAGTTGGCGCTTAAACAATCCAAACTACTTTCTGCAGTTCCGTCATCGATCCGGCCGCACTCAAGACCTACAGAGTTTAAAAAGGATATTTTAATATTAGAGATAATTAATATGAATCTTCAACAATATTTTTAACGATTCTAAAAAATCTTCAAAATGTTTGTATTAAACTTCGTCTTTGGATAGCGTCAAGGATCCTTACAAAGAATAGCATAGATCTTATTTTCAATAAACTCTCTGTTTGAAAAATACAAAAAAAAATTCGGCATATTTCTACAACTGTAATATTAAAGATAGATGTTTTTCCCTTAATGAAATGTCCTTTAAAGACAGATCTTGAAATAAATGTTTTCTAAAATGCGAGTAGGTTTTGGGCAATTGTGTGTGAAAATAGGCAATTTTTAAATGGTTTTCTTCTAAAAAAGGCTTGATTTTTTTCTCGAATAGAGTAAACGTAGGGTTATAAAAACTGCATAGATTTTATTTTCGGTACGGTCTCTGTATTGTCGAAAACTGTAAATAAATAACATTCGAAAAATGTACTTATGACATTTTTTTGCTTTCTCACCCTTATTTCGTAAGAAAAAGTATTATAATCGTGCGCTGGAAAACCGCAAACTTTCGACTTTTATCTATCTAGCAAAATATATTCAGCAAGCAAATTTACCAGAATAAACTTCTACTTCATTTATCTCAAACCAGTTTTTGAACTTAGTGGGATTCACTCGATATAGTTAACACTAGTCGGATTCATTCATTAATAACAAATATACAGATGACTCACAATAAATGTTACAAACTTCTAGGACATATAGTGGGTCACAGGGGATCACTTTTCTCGATGAACATATGGTGTGAAACTTCATATAATGCACTTACACATATGGCATTTTCCCCTGATTGGTAGGCAACTCATTATGCGCTGTTTCACAGGTCACTCTGAATCTGACGGAAGAGATTTCGTTTATCCACCGAATACCAAGGTATGGCCAATGTTGGGTACAGATCATGTGTAAACCTTCTTTATGCAAAATTTCCCATATGCTCAATTCAGAAAGTGCAATTTTCCCACATGTGAAAAAAGTGAAAACATTCGACTTTCCTATATGCCCTAGAACCATACGAATATTACATTTTGAGAATTCTTGTATAGAAAATGATTGTATATATGATTATTATAATCAATTCTGTGAAATAATAAATGAACTCGTGGCAGAAATCTTAAAACAACTAGCAATATGTTTTGTTGAAAAGAGAACCACAAGGCGAACTGAAAGAGAGAAAGAGAGAGATGGAGATACTTTCTCCCGCCGACGATAATCCGTGGAGATGCGGCCGTGATGTATGGCGTCGTAAAGCTGCCTGTCGCAGCGCCTCAGGTGCCCATCGAGCAGGCGACGTCTCGCAGGGACAATGGCGTCTGCCGCTGGCGTGGGCCTGCTAAGCCCGGGGAGCTTACAATAGGCGGCGCAAAGGAAGGCGAGATCGGCGGAAGCTGGGATGTCTCCAAGCACTTGTTGGCATCGTCAGAACGAGATAGGATCGGTGGAACAAACAACAGAACGTTTGGTGTGTGAACAACACAGTAATGACATATCTGTCACTGAGTACATAACAGATTTATTATATCATTGTAAAGTATTTTAAGAGATATATTCATTATAATTTGAGGAATTGTGCCATTGATGTAGTTTATTCCATAGTGTTCTTTTCTAATTTTTGTTATTGTGAAATATAAAAGAAAAGGTAAATAAATTTTGAACAACCAGTTTTTTGCTTTCCTGTCTTAGGGAAAGTACTGTGATCGTGCGCGGGAAATCGGCGATTTTTCGATAGAAAAACTGTTATTGCCGGGCCCTGATAACGAAAAAGAGAATAAATCTTGTGAAGATAATAATATGTAGTAAATTACTTTCTCTAACACGCTGCGTAACCAAAATCCCTGTTTTCTGACCCAAAATCGATTGACAGCAAAACGTCTTTCTGCCCCCCCCCATCGGTCTCTTTTTTTCTTTCAAATGGAAAGTAAATACGCTCAATTGTACCATTATAGACTGAACCTATTGACTAAATTGGCGTGTATCCTAGAAGTCAGTTTGATAGGGCAGAGAAGAACATATAAGAGGCGGCACGGTTCCAAGAAGTAACAATTCAAAATTATAAATTTTGGGATACTGTCGTTTTAAACCGTAATATCGCTTCGAAAATGTCAGTTATATCACTTGAACTTGAAATTTAGTATTAGTTGTGTACTGTTATGCTATAAATTTCAAATTTAAGTGATGTAAACTAACATTTTCGGAGAGCAATATCTGAAAATTTTGAATTTTGAGGTGTTGCCTTTTCGATCTGTGTAGTCGATTATAAGAGAGACTAGGAATCTTTCCCACGAGTATTTTTAATTACTTCCTTTTGAATTACAAAGTCATCTTGCATACACGAAGCATTTATGTTTCTATGAAGATACAAATTACTTTTTTCAGCGTTTCTTATGCGAAGAAACAATTAAACTAGTGCAATCGGTTTTCGACTATCTCACCAGCAAGGTATTACATATTTTAAATGCACTGCGATGAAGCTTCAGTCAACAAAGACAACAAAGTTAACACAGTCAACAAAGTTAAAGATCCATGTCATAGTAGTAGTAATAATAATAATATTAATAATAATAATAATAATAATAATAATAATAATAATAATAATAATA
>BOPP01000152.1:857180-878718 GCA_017312745.1 Gryllus bimaculatus
AGCACCCACAGCGCAGACACTCCCACCACTCTCCTTCGTAAACAAGTGTCCTTTGCTATGTTTTGCCCTGAATATTGGGTCAATGGAACAGTGGGAGAAGGGGAGATGCAGTTATAGAAAATTATCACACACGCACATTGTAAAGTACCTCTTGTTCTACCTTTCACTTCTGCCTTTCATTCCATTCCAGTTTCTTTCATTATTGTGACACCTCGGCTAAAACACCGGCTGCGACAGCATAATGGCAACAATGTTGCCTGTGCAACTGCATTGACAGGAGGTACAAGTTCCAAGGTTCGAGTCCCGAAACCCACCAGTGACATCGTTTCCTCAATCAATATCCGGCGTATGTCTGATCAGTACCTCAGGAATCGTGCTAAAAGCCGCGCACGATCTTTCCTCCTTCATCCTTGCCCCTTGATTTCCCCGTAAACGCAGACTTATACTTTGATGCATTACAGTATCAAAAGGGTCTGGAGCAGAGAGCTTGACCCTCGTAGAGATGTACTTCCAAAACTGAGCCACCGAAAGACGAAAACCCGCTAGTTCGGCGCCTGATATCACGTTCTAGACGGGAGAAAAAACCACTGCCTCCCGGGATATAACACGCACTACGCTTACAACGCCAAAGTCCACAGTAGTTGACGCGCTCGATAGCACTAAATACTCGCACTTAAACCTCTATCACAAAACATTAATTGGACAATCCGGTGAAATGACAGTTCCTGCTTCAATCAATAAGCGTATCATACGTGAGAAGTAATACAAATCTAAAATGAAGTTAGAGAACTAATTTAATTTTACGGCACGGATAAATGGAAGTAATTAGCATGGCTTACGAGTATTCTAATTTTGTTGTAATTCAGTTATATTACTAATTTTCGGCGCTTAAATAAATTGAAAGAAAACTATTGAGAGGGTCTCTTGAAAGGGTGTATGGGTTTGTGGGATACCCAGGAACCCAAAGAAAATAAAAACCATCTGTATTACTAATTTCCCGTGCGTACGGAAATTGAAAAAAAACTATTTACATCCGGCCTTTTGAGAGACCATTTGTTTCGATACATACTCAGAAACTCGTGAAAAAAAAACAAAATATAGAAACAGCCTCGATTTTGACTAAAAATGCAAATACTTGATAGGGTTATTCCGCATATTATCATTCTGCGAATACCGACTGACTTCTCATACGGTGTGCGTTACTGCTTACGATACAATTGACGCCATGCGAGACCTAAGCTCCAATGGAGAGGCAGCACGCCAATAAATACTTGCTATACACTTGTTGCATTATGAAACAGCAACCGTTTTACATTCTTGGCGTGTAAAGAACTGTTGTACTGTACATACACGAATACTAGACTATGTGACAGCAGTATTCGTGAAGACTGTTTTTGTTAAAATATTTATTTTATTCTTGTGTTCCATGAAAATAGATTATTTGTTGTTCATGAGGGGTATGCGTTCTATTTTTTAGAAAACAATTTTGTGTGTCTGTTAAGCGGTTCAGTTTTACTGCTGAAGGCCGCTAGTATGATTTAAAATTATAAAAACTGCTTCAATAAAATCCTGAAACTATGTGTCATATCACTGACTCACGTCACAGAACAGACAGGATCAATTAATAAAACACGTTTCCTCCTTTTTTCTTGTTCATTGTTCTCTCCGCAGTGTGAACCATCTTGCAATACGTATTATTTTGCAACTGGAAGCAAAGGAATCGACCAAAGTGACGCCAGTATGAATTATGCATGCAAAAAGGAAGCCAGGATGCACTCGCAACACGAACGTAATGGGGAGGGGAACGAGGGCGCAAAGCAAGTGCGGCAGGCGCGTAGGGTGTGGCAGTGCAGGCGGGCTGTCCATGTGGTGGACATGGGCGTGCCCCTACGCGAGTCCTGGAGGCTTTCAGCCGAAGCACCCTGCGCCTCCCCTGCCCCTCGCCTAGCCTGCCCTTTACCTAGCCTGCCCTTTACTTAGCCTTCCCTGCGCCTAGCTTGTTCTGCGCCTAGCCTGCCCTGCGCCTAGCCTGCCCTTCGCCTCGCCTGCCCTTTACCTAGCCTGCCCTTTACTTAGCCTTCCCTGCGCCTAGCTCGCCCTGCGCCTAGCCTGCCCCGCGCCTGCTGGCGCTCCGGCGCTGCATATCTGCTTGCGCTCGTTAGCGCCGACAGCGCAGAGACCACTCACAAGTATCAAATCCTGAGTGCACGCCGATGTCCATGTTATTCTTCATTACCTAGAGATTGATTAGAGTTAATGACAGGTTTATGCTCGGAGGCCATTAAAGCTCTTCATCCAGCAGTTTATTCCATACAATCAATTTCGTTCAAAATAAAAGACGAGGAGCGCTTGCACGAGGCGAGCGCCGCCAGATTGCAGCGGGGAGAGTGGAGCGCGGAATCCCGGAAGTGGGTCGTTCGAACAACACGCACGCCAAAGGGGAAATAAAATTGGTTTTTCCCTCGGAAGAAAACCCGTAAGTAGGTCGCTCCCTATCTACGCGATTTCATTGACGTTAGGAACGTGTAGAAAACATAGCTATTTGAAGAAGAGATAATGGATAAATAGATAACACTGACATTTTCTTATTGAATATGAAATAAAATGAATTTAAACGTGTTAACGACTCCGTTGACGTAATTATTTGTTATATCCTCTTTAACTATACTGGCTGTACAGTACCGCAGTACCCGCAGTACCGCGGCGTGCGTGAGATTAAAATGTAACGCGTAATACATTCGTTAAGTAAATACAGAACACAAAGTATTAGACTTAGTGAATAGTTTCGTGAACTTCACAGTTGTTCTGTCGATATCTGTAAGGCCCATGATCATATTATCGTGGACAACCATAATTATGTAATGGACTGGATGTAATTTGAAGCGGCTGTTGATTTGTGGCAAAATAGGGAAGAAAGAACTAGTGGATCGTAACTAAAACACTCAGCAAGAGCAGATTGTCATATTATTTTCAATCTGACGTTTAGTGAAGATAAAATTTGACCTTTTTAAACACTTGAAACACTATTTTTTAAATTTACCTTTGTGGGCAGCAATTTTGAAACAGTTGAAAAAAATGTATACTTCTTTGTTATAAAATTGAATAAATTGTAAACTTAATTTCACATTGCAGTACTAATTTTGTAACACATTGTATTACTTATTGTTATAGTAACAGTTGAGTATTGAACATTACCTTTCTGATTCAGGCTATGTGAGAAATTAAATGCAGTCTTTTGAACTTCCATAACCTATTTTTTAAAATTTCGGCTCTCAGGCTTCATAAAATTGTGCATCACTATGTTAATAATTGCAAATTTTTTATTAGTATTTTCTTAACGATATTACTTCTACAGAAGTCTGATCATACCTAAGTGTTATTGGAAGCCTTAAATACCAAAAAAGAAATATTAACAAAATTTCTATTTTGGCTTTGCTGTTATCGGATTCGTTAGCTTTTGTAATGGTGATGTCTAAGTATTGTAACTTCAAAATCAGTACAGTTCAAGCGAGAGGCCCGCGTGGCTTGTCCTGGCCCAGTAATTATCTGCGGATAACAGGTTTCGCCTGCTGCTTATTACCCTCTCGCCTACTACTTACTTACGTTGTACAGAGAAAGCATTTGAATACTGCAAAAAATATCGGTGATATATCGACGACAATGTGAGGTATTGTTTGGTCTTGCTATAGAACACGTGAATACATCTTGTGCCTCTATGTAGTAAATTACTTTCTCTAAGTTTTTTACGAAGCCAGCAAGAATAAAGCGTCATGGCGAGATCAAAAACTTCATAGAAAGGAAGATGCTCCGGAAATTGGACACCGTGGTGTCCACCGAAGCCACTTTCTCCGTTGCCGAAGGGGTTAGACTGAAGATGACTGTGAGACTGGTGATGGGGTCCACGTGGTCGATGCGACTGTTTGCCACGAGAATGGGTCAAGCCTTCTGAAAGCAGGGAAAGAAAAGGTGGTAAAATACTAACCAGTCATCCCCTAGCAGCCCAAATTCATGGAGTACCCAACGCCAGAATCCTGCCAGTGTTCGTTGGAAACACTGGGGATATGAAGATCTACAGTCAGTGCCCTCAAGACCCTGGGGATCACGTCTCGAGGCTCTCTACTGACTATCTTGTAAACTGTTCACAGAAACTCTTATTAAAGTATACCCACAATTTTTAGGTATGTAGGTAGTAAATGTAGGAAAGGAACTTCATTGTTCCGTGGAGAGTCTAGAAAACCCAGGGGATCCTAAAATGCCTAGGGATTACGTAGTTACCATGAATTTAATTGGAAAGTGTATGCTATTTAATGTATCATATAGAAAACTGTGTAGTCAGTATCTACGTTTTATGGGTCCTTGATAATGAAAAACTGGTTGGCGGCAAAACATCTGTTTGTCTGTCCGTTTGTAGTCAAGGAGAGCACCTATGCCGTTCATTTGATTTTCTCAAAAACTGATATTCCCCGATCGGTCCGGCCAAAAACGAGAAATTCGAAAATATGAGTCCTTTTTGCGCTGTTGTGTGCCAAGTATAGGCACTTTTAATATTTTGTCTATAATTTATTTCTCGAAATAAATGAGCAGTTTGATTATACAATGGTGCAGTATAATTTTCGGCGAATCCCGTGCTTGCGAAAATTGTAAAAAATAACATTGCAAAAAACGTTTGATTGAGATTTTTTTCTTCATTGAAATGTTCTAAAAAATAGATTTTAAATTATATCTTACAATATTTTCTCAGAAAACGAGTAATTTTCTCATAACGTTTCTTTTAAGGCTTTTCTAAGGTAATTTATAAAAATAAATTTCAAAAAGGTTTCAACTTTCTTATTTCATTTTTTCGGATATAGAAAGGAGCGCTTAAAAATGTCGGGAGTCTCATATTCATTGAACGCTCTAAAATCTCTGAAACCTTTAAAAAAGAGAGAAACGAGAAAATTTCATTAAAAAATTGCAATTGCAGTACCACCAGTGTGGCCGGTGACAGTGGAATGGAGTGAATGTGCTCGGGCACGATCTGACCTAACCTAGTGAAAGGCGAGTGCAGGTGGCCAGTGCACTGGGCCACCACGGGAAGGCTGGCTGTAATTATTGCGTTTGAGTAGCGCTGTGCTAACTGAAACGCCTGAGTCTCGTTTCTTGCACACGCAGAAGCTCGCAGAGGACAGACACAGAGTCTGACCCAGAACGCTCTCCCTTGCGATGCGAGCGGACTTATAACCAGAGCACTTGACGTGCCGAATACATCAGTCAACTTCGCAACAACATCAAATTTTCTCAACATGACCCATTACAATCCATGAAAACCACTCGAAACGTCTACTAATCACAACAAATAGTGTATTTACCTGTATACTGTTTCCCACATTATGAACTGAAGGTTGTTCATGTGTGTTATTCTAACACCCAATAGAAACTATTGTAACCAGAAGTGAACATTGTCACTTTCAGTGGGTATATCCTCTGGACCTCACATTCAGAACGGTAAACGCGAATGACGAACCTGATCTCCGTGGACACTTCGTACTGCTCCGACGTCGCAAGCATGCACATGGTGAAGATACCTCGAGATGTTGCATTTGCTACGCGTAGAGTTTCGACCGCTTCTCCTCCTCCCTTAATCCGATAATATTGATCACGATAGTACATCTCTCTTCATGTATTTTGAAACATTCATTCACTGCTAATAGCTGATGAGGTGAGGGAGTGGCTAATGCACTACAGAGTACACCTTGCATTTCGTCGTGCTGCCCTCGCCTGTAAAATACTCCTGAAGAGGTCTTTTGATGTAAACGCCTTTGATCCAGTAACAACCTCTGTGTGCTATTTTTGTTTTACACGTCTGTATCGTTTGGCTTTATTGTACTTTTGTTAGCACACACTTTTTTGTTGCTTTTTTTCCTTCGTCGCAGATCCAAAAACGTTTGGAAAGAGTTCCATTCAATTCTTCGCTCTTCGACGCTTCTTGATGCCCCATTAAAAAGTGGCCAAACATGAGAATGAATTGACGAGCTCACTCCGTTTTATTCTTTTTTTCGTTTATTCCCGAGACTCGATGATAAATGTCACAGGTCGCAATGGCGTTTAATCAATAGGCGGGGGTGGAGGCGTTGGCAACAGCCCCTGCCCAGGGCGTGACTCGGCAACCCGCAAGGATTCATTTGTCGCTCCGTCGCAAGCGCTCGCTCTGCCATCACTTTCAGTTTCTTCTTATGTTCATATTTTGTTATTAGTTAAAATCGACTCGTTCCTATTATCCAGCGCACAAATAAGTATAAAAAGTTCAAATCGATATCAGAGATGTTTGACGTTCTACAAACATGTCATATCTATTAGATCTATAAAGTATGCCAATATCTATACATACCCAAATGTGTTTGGAGTAGTGTTTTCTTGTAGATCGTTGTTTACTAAATATTCCTCGCCTATGTAAATTTTATGTTACGCCAGCAGTTCCTTTTATATGGTGGTCTATTTATATTATATTAGTGTTTTATAATACATACCTCTGAGTTCTGTGCCGTGAGTCGTGCTTTTTAAGCCCCACGCCCTGTCTTAAAATAAGTCTTATAACATGTAAATAATGTTTAGTTTTGTATCATAACATAATATATTGATCTAGCGTGTGCTATATGGTAGTTCCCTTAATACTATTTTTAGGCTTTGAGCTCATGCATTACAATTTTGCATTCCCATTCCTACGGAATTCATGGCGTTGCCTTTGACTGAATATCTTCATGCCTTAAATGGCAATCAACAACATAGTTACCAATTGGGAGAATAATTATTTATTCATGATCCAAAATTCTATACCGTCAATTCAGTACGGTGTCTCCATAGATTTTATTTTGGCACTTTTTTCTTCTTTCATATGCGACCGCAAGATCCATATTCGCGTTACTTCAATATGTTGTGACAGCATGAATGTCTAACTACAATGCTAATAGAAGGCAATAATTCACTCTCACGACAAATTGTAGGGTGGGATACTGTGATCTCGTGGTCTCAAATAAACTGATTAGTTAGTAAGAGTCATAAGTCACAATTTTGTGTTCGACAAACATTAAATGCACTACTTCTCAAATCTGTGTGAGTGTGTCTTATGATTATGCATTACTGTAACTTTCTTATGTTATTTTCCTAACTCGTCCGCAAACGAGAAAACCTTTCAGTTTCAAGACGTTACAAATTCCTTCGTAAAATATAAGGAATAGGGAAGACTATTTTTCCTTGCTCATAGAGTATCTTGAAATAACCTACATTAAAGGTCAATAGCAACAGCTTACTCCAAAATCCACTTACAATACACGTGCGTTATTTAACAACACATTTCCACTCGACATTTAGCAATTAAACTCAATACTGTAGTATAAATAGTAGGTAAACTATTTTACGCTTCATAACTGATAAAAACTTAACTAGTGATGCTACAACAGCATATACTTTCTCGCATAATTTGTAACTGCTTCGCCATTTTGTACTACTTCATGAACCTGCAAAAGTGTTTTCAACCAGCAAATATTTTTTTCCGCGCTGATAATCGAACTTTCGAACTCAGGTTTTCTTCTTACGAAGCAAGTAAAAACTGTTTTAGACAATTTAAAATTATACTGAAAATTTTAATGAAAATAGTATATGCTTTACTAATGGCATAGTTACAATTTAGAGTTTGCATTAGTTACCATTGTATTGTATTATTGCAAATGTTAAATATGTTTCTAACAAATATTGAAATCATCTTCTGGTTCAATCATCCCCATTCCCATAAGGTTTTTTGATTTATTGAGTATCCCTTGATTTATTGAGAACATGCCAAAATGGTCCCTTGACTTACTTCTGGACTTCACTTCCTTCGCAGGTTTCCTTAAGCTCTCTTTTTGTGACATGTGGAAGAAGCGAAGGGTAGTTGGTAATTACAACAGCAGTAACTGCAAATATTTTTTTTCTTTCTAATCGACCTAGATTTTGGAAAGTTTCGGCTATCAGAGTGTATAAGGTGACTTTTGGTAATTTTAATCAAATTCTATTGAATATATTGGCTTGCCCGCGAAGATGAAAAAGCAGCGCTTGAACAGAATAGCAGCAAATAGAGTAATAATTTGTTTAGAAAAGGTTTATTAAGTAGTCTTTAATACAGGAGATTTGAAGCTCAGGGTGCTTTTAGCTATTTGGGATGAATTAGTATGTGATAAGGAGTCTGCGGAGGCATTAGTTGTGAAAGATGTGGATTGTGTGAATATAACTGGTTGCAATGTTCAATCAAGCTGGGCATGCATTTGCTGTTGTGTGCATGATACTTTCTATATAGTTGTAATTTGCTTTCTATATTTCAGGAAGATGGTGAACTGGTTATTGCGTTCCCTTTCATGACTTATGTTGTTGCGTTTTATACACTGGACTTAACGTGCGATTTTCCAAGGTAGCGTCAATTATTTACGTTGGTATTTGACAGAAAAAGGATTGTTCAGCCAGAGAGTTGGGACTTGTTAACTGTTAATAGTGGTGGATTATCTGTTTTTCCGATGGTGATCCTTTTGTGTTTTGCTGAATAATTTAATCTATATTTATGAAGCCAGTTGGAGATAATGTGATGACATGGTTGAATGTGATAATGAATTGCACCGCGAGAGATGGCTCAGGTCACATCACTGTATATCACTGTAGTCTCTCTGACAGGGGGGTTTTAGGTTCGAGTGCAGACGGTCGCAGGATTTTTGACACAAGCTTGTCAAAGCTAGGTCGAATTCAGTCGCTGTCTAGAGCAGAATTCTAGCTGCCGGCTGCTCTGATCGGTAGTTTTCCGTGATTTCTCCAATCAAAACAGGTGAATGTCGGAGCAGTACCGTAACAAACGGGCCACGGACTGCACACGATTTTACCTTCCTCTTCCTTGTCCTATCCTCACCATTACACACACACACTTCCACTAACATGCACTACGCTACAACACATGCCGGGAGACTGGTCGGGAATACCTGGTTTGGGAATACCTGGTTTAGGAAAACCCTGCTAGTTGACGGTAGGTCAGCCCCGTATTTCGCCATAGAGCGGGGCAAAGAACTCCGCCACCTCCCGAGCGAAAACATGCATTTCTCTTACGGGACTAATAAGCCTGCTAGTTGACATGCCCGGAATCACTAAATAATCAATCAATCGACAATATATTGTATGTTTTGATGGCATCTATATATTTCTGTATCATCTGTATATAAGGCTATTATGAAATCTGATATTAAAAGAAGAATATTGAAAAGAATGGAGGCACGTACTAAGCCTTGAGAAACGCCAGCATAGATCCTTTGTCTTTGAGTAGGTCTGTTTCATTTTAACTTGAATTGTTCTCTTAGTTAAAAAGCTGTGAATATTTTTTTCTGGGTTACCTATTTGTTGAATTTTGAAAAGAAATCCTTTGTGTAAAATGCTGTCAAAGGTTTTGCTAATGCCAAAGGATGATATCGAGTATTTTCTGCTATAAAAGCTGGTGGCGATATTTCCAATTAACCTGAAGTGAAAGAGTTATTGAGTAGTCGAGTTTGAAGATAAATTGAGTTTTATATATGACGTTACTAGTGGTGAGAAAGTTAGTTAGACACTGTAGTATTCGTTTTTATATTTATTAGTAAATTATTTATTATTTAGCATTTTGTACGAAGAGAACGTTGTGTAATCGTGGGAAACAAATTTTCGGCAGAAAAACTCTTTTTGTGGTGCCCTGGTAACGAGAAAGTGGAGAAATCCTGTTGTAATATATATATTGAAAAAATGTTCAGTTGGATATATTGATTTTCAAGGGTACATTAATTGATGCCTCAAAAACATTTTTAAAATTTTCTCAAAAATCGTTCCTCGGATAGCAGAAAGGACGCGTAAGAAAATAGTACAGGTCTCATTTTCGTTAAAATACTTGATTTTTCGAAAATTGCAAATGTTCAATTTTTTCAGTCCTTCGACAACTGTAATATTGAAGATTTTTCCTCAATGAAATACGTTCTTTAAAAACAGATCTTCAAGTAACTTCATGTTCAATTCTTCCAAATTATTAGTTATTTTCGCGTAATTTTGTGTAAAATACAGGCAATTTTCAAATTTTGAAACATAAAATTTTCAAATTTTTCTCAAAAACAACTCCAATTTTTTTAAAGGAAATTTCTTGTCATATGTTATTTATAATAGGTCGGAAAAGGTACTGTCCTAGTCTCATTTCCGTCGAACTCTCCGTATTTTCGAAAACTGCAAATAGTTAACATTTCAAAACTACAATATTTAAGATGTTGTTTTAAAAAATCCACTAAAAATCAGCTTTTAAAAAAATTTCATATAAATTTTTTTTAATGAACAGGTAGTTTTTCGAATATTTTGTCCATGAAATTTACACAATTTTAAATAAACAATTTCTCAAAGGCCATTTTCGTTTCATTTATTAATGAAGGTAATTGGTTATGAGTCTGAATAGCAATAACATTGATCATACGGATTGAACACATCAATAATCTGTATCTACGTGTACTTTGTAAATTCAAAATCTTCTACAGGTTGCAGGAATCTTCTACAGCTTTCCAAGATGCCGATCTATTAACTGTTGGTGTTTCCACCAATACTCAGCTAATTTTCTGTGCAAAATATAGGCTATTCGATACAACGGGCTTTAACTTCCTAGTGTTTGGGATCACTTGTGAGTTTGGATAAGTTCTTACTTAAATTGTACGGAATCAAGCCCAAAGCTCCTATAACTATGGAGATGACCTCTGTCCCCTCTCCGCCCACATTCGTTTGATCTCGATTTCCAAACTCTTGTATTTAAGACGTTTCTTTGCATAATTGGTATCGACGTTGTGATAGAAAGGTACAGCAACAAGAATGTATCATTTTCTCTAAACACCGAATAAAATGATCATGTTTATCTTCGATACAGAACGATTAGTTTGGATTTGTTGGTTGTACAACTTTGCACCAAGTCTAATGAACATCATCGGTGATTGGTCGTACGATAACTGGTACGAATAAGAATGAATTAGCAAATGTGTTTGGAACTTTGGGAGCGTTGGGGACTATAGTTAGAAATATTCGGTCTGGTCGATAATGATGACAAATGCAGTTAGTTACTTTCTTGAGCGTGATTGTTGCTTGGATGCAGGGTGGAGGAAGGATGATTTGTCTGTGAAGGTCTGTGACTGAAATATATTGTTAGGAGAGTGTATCTTGCGGGATCATGATTTGGTTGGTTTGCAGATAGTTCTGTATACATTGGGCATCCTTTGTAGATGGCTGTGGGATGTTAGAGGCAGTTTACACAGGTGGATAGTGTTCCTTGTTTGGGAAGTTTACATTGCGAATTGTGGTGTTTTCCCCCGATCTTTGCGACTCAGACCCCGACACTTTGCGCTCAGACTCGTAGATGACTATAACTTGGGCATTTTAACACTGAATTGGGTCTGTAGTATTTCTAATAAATACTCTAAATTGCAATAAAATAATTCTTACAAATTATTAATAATCTAGTTATATCATTGCCTAATATATCAATAGCATGGGTGATATAATTTTTTATTTACTCTGGAACAATATTCACTCGATTTTTTAGTTATAAGTTTATAGTTAGTTATAACATTATAAGTTTAGCATTTAGTTATAATTTATTGCTTTTTCTGAAAAATTGGTATGCACATCTTTATTATCACTAGTCTACAAAAACGGAACATTATTACGTTATTACTGAATATCGTAGTTAATAAAATAAATCGAATTATTGCTCGAAATAGAATACTCCTAAACTACTACACAATGGATAAATGGAGTTCTGTGAAACTTTCAAAACTACTTACACCTTTTAATTCAACTGTTTAGAATATTTAAAATTGTTCTGTGTAATAATTAGTGGGGGGAAATGCTAGATTTATTTTTTGCAGTTAGGAAAAAAGAACCCCAAAAAGGTATTTTTATCAAAAATTCGTTACTGTATTATTTCACGATTATATGTACTTTTTCTAGCCACATTATGCTTCCGATATAATGCTAAAATCCAATCACAACGCAAAGTGGCTGTGGTTTTGTCTATGTTGTGTAGTCGCGTAACTGATGCCCAGTAGGTGCGCTGTCTTTGATGCCACCGACAGAACACACAGTTAGACGATTAGCACTCTGTGAGGTTTCTCTCCGTGTTGTACTACGGGAATTAAATTATGATGAGCGTTCACTACTTGTAACTGCACTAACTATGCGGGAAGCAGAAAGATTCAGTTGCATTATAATAGATAATAGATGTACAATAATTATTTCGTATGCCTTTGCATTGTTGTCCCTTCATTTTATGGAATGCTAGGGTTTAAAAAATCGCGATATACTATAAAAGTATCGTATTTTTTTAATTTATGTTGTATGTTTTCTCAGTTATTTTTAGTCGCATAACACCAAGACAATTAATGACTCACTTGCGGATTGAATTATTTGATACAATATAATACAAAAATAATAGTTTCAAAATATCTACATTTAAGCAGGTTATGTTTATAAAGAACTACATAACACACGTAAATATTTTTTCTAGTAGTCAATTGATAAACAGGTTTATTCCGGGTTCATATTTATAGTTCTTTTGTCAGTGCTGATTTATCAGAGAAAACCGGTTAATGATATGAAACTTTTTATAGGAATGCATGTTGGAGCCTAACGCTTCAATACTGAGTTATTATTTTACAGCCCGGCATTGCATGTCTTAGGATATCTCTGCGGCTAGAAACGTCTGGGTCACGTAGAGTTTATGTTTCCTCTGTTGCACTCTAGGGTTGGGTTTTATATACATTCACGTAACAGCACGTGCGTATGCGGTATATACGGCCTGACAAACCCACATAACGACAACGGACGGGCGGACATTTCGCCGCCAACCAATTTTATCGGCATCAAGGACCCACAAAATTTGTATTCTGAGTACGCAAGTGTTTGAGTAAGTGATTTATTACATAGAGAACAAGATTGATCCACGTTTTAGACAATGTGCCCCTCAATACGAGTTTTTCTCTCAAAAAATCACTAATTTTTGCTTCGGAAAAGAGAACGGTATGGAATTTTCCCACCAGGAAAGGGGAAGGAGGCTGGGGAAGGGAGTGAGGGAGGGGATACGAGACGGCGGGAGGGAAGGAAGTTGCCCCAGCGATTCCCCGAGGTATTTAAATACAGCACTTTGAGCAGGCCTGATGGACGTTGTGTTATCGTAATTCTCTAATTCACACAATGAATCGAAGTATTGGAATGATGATCAAACATTTAATGATCACACACTCACAAAAAATATAATTTTTACAGTTATTTTTATTTTAATGGTATAGCATGTTATTCGCAGATACACTTTATGTAGGTTACCGATTTTGTTACGTTATAAGATATCCGTAGTCACACATGCAATCCGCAACTTACTTTATCATCGTGCGTCTGGGCCTCTCAAATAATGATGTCTACATTTTTATTAGATTGAAACCTGCAAAACAAGATCTTTTGGGAACTCCTGTAACATGTTTTTGCGTTTATCCCTTCTAAGTAGTCCCATTTTCGGGCATTTCTCTACGGACAACGGCCATTGAGCGCTTCTTGAAACGGGTTAGATTCATCTGGCACGGTGACAGTAAGACAACTGATTTCGCATCAGTGACAGAGTTACAAATTGATTGCTAAAATATAGTATAATTGTTGCTAAAATGCTAAATATTGACTGGTCTATTGATTGTAATTCTGGACGGAAAATTCGTGCTCAGAAATACTTTTTCGTCATGGCATACGCGCAGGCAAAATCTCTCCTTCGGTGGGGAAAGATGACGATAATTCGCGATGCGTTACCTATCGAGGCCTCCCCCGGATGGAAGGGTGCCGAAGTTAGGGTAGACGGTTGGAATCTTCACCCGCTGATTCTTATGGGGAGAACTTTACATTGCATTGTTCTGTGAAACAAAGACACAGCTTTTAGTGACGAAGCGGCGAATGGTTTTATCGACAGCATTCCATGTATTTGTGGTTTTACTTGTGCGTAATTTCTCAGGCCGCTTTCTTGGGATGTGGGTATTTGCGGAGCTGTTTGAGAAGCCAGTGCGTGGGCGCCGTGTCTTGTGCTCCGCTGCCGAGCTGTCGCTTGTGCCAGGCGTGCGCCCTGTGTTGCTCGAAGGCTCTCTGGCCGCGTATAAAAATAAAGCTGTGTCACGTGCGTGCGCAGGCAAGAGGGCACGGAAGCGACGGGGAAGAGGAAGAGGAAGAGGAATAGGAAGGGGAAGGGGAAGGGGAAATGCGGTTGGAAACAAAAAACGCACGAAAGGGCTCGCGACGCGCACTTCGTGGACAAAGCGCGCGAGTGGCAAAGCGACGACGCACCTTCTAACAAAGAGCGCGAGATAGACCTCGCGAACGGACGTAGCGGGAACGGAACACACAGGACTCCACGCTGCGGCCATACTGGCTTACAATTACATCAGTTTACTCTTTTTCTTTTACTTCTTTTTAGATTTAGCGCTCCTATTACTCTTTTATTTGTGAACTTTCAGTGTATGGGATTAATGATTTCACTAGGCAACAGATATTGGTTTTCTTTTTGTGCATCTATTCTCTCTATGAGAGGATTGCACCCTAAAATGGATGCAATATATCCTGGGCATTATATGATGGTGGCCATTTATTTTTGCGGTCAGTGAATCGTTATAGAATTTTGAAGAGCCAAAAAACTGGTACAGTCATGCGTATTGAAATAAAGAGATCTGGAACCAATCAGAATACGGCGCTCCGGTCGGCAACGATTATACTCTGGTTGTCTTAACAACCAGAGTCTGGCATAGTTTTTAAATCGGTTACTGCTGCTGCAATGGCAAGTGATCACTATTTAAGCGAGTTTGAACGTGGTGTTGTAATAGGCGGATGAGAGATCTGCATCTCCGTGGTCGCGATGAAATTTGGATTTTTCCGTATGACCATTTCACGAGTGTATCGTGAATATCGGGAATCCGGTAAAATATCAAACCTCGCGCATCGCTGCAGTCGCAAAAATATAGTGCAAGAACGAGATCGCCGACGACTGAGGAGAATCATGACATGTAACAGAAGTGCAACCGTTCCGCTAATTGCTGCAGATTGGAATGCTGGGCCAACGTCAATTGTCGGCGTGCGAACCAGCAGCGGCAAAGGTGTAACGGTTAGCGGCGATAGTGTAACGGTTATCGTATCGGACTGTTCTACCCAAGTTTGCGTAATTTTGTAAAAACCCACAAAACATTGGATTTTGTTGGAAGCTAAATTTTAAGATAGCATTTTGTGTACGTCTTTTGCAAAAAATATGTGTGATGTAATGAAAATGAGAAGTCAAGGCCACAGCCGTTAGGCTCCCCGCTGTTCGGGGTTGACGCTCCATCCTCCTTCCTCATTTACTGTTGCCCGGATGTGGCGCAGGGCAGCCGGTGCCAGAACCCATAGCGAACGCAGGCGCAGATCCATGCAATGGCCTCTGGATGCCCGTTCTATTTGCGAATATCTCAGGATGAGTCTTTTACAAAATCACTTACGATAGGAAACCCATGCATCTCACTCATTGAGTCCATCGCTCGTTCACAACCTGCGCTAATGGGTTTTGTTCCCACGAATTTTTTTCTATCGGTCGCTCGCACAGCAATCACGGCTCTTTAAGAGCGCTTATAACAAGGCACTATTTCAGCTGCTTCGCAGCTTAAAACACTTGCAAAATTACTGAACTCTCTTCGAGAGAACATCTCTTACAAGCGTTCACGAGAAAATTTCATAACAAAGACTAGATATTTTAGTAGTGAGCATAATCACATTTTCTTGCGGAGAGACTATGATCTAAATATATTTTCGAAGTGTCCACAGTTGAATTTATCATCAACGTGGCTTTGCCAGAGCTAATTTCTCATTCAAGTGTTCACGATTGATAATATTTTCCCAATTGTCTCCGGTTTAGAGCGTTTTGCAAAGGAAGCCTCTGTTTCACACGGTCAACCTACGTTTTCCCGCTCCGCGTATTAAGATTTTTTATTTATAAAACTAAATTTTAATTGTAATAAATTATTACAAGAACGTGGAAGAAATGCAATTCACTGAAAATATCGTTCAAATACAAATAATAAATAACTACGAGAACAACAATAAACAACTTTAAAACTCATAACTACAAAAATACAAATGTGCTACCTAAATAAATTGGTAATACAATATCTTAAAAATCCACAAAATTCTCTGGATTACGTTGGTTTTGATTAATTTTTTCAATGTTTCTCGTGAAGGTTGTTCACGTATCTTGAAACAGTATACCGGTTTTCCAGAAGGTAAGCATCAGGTGTACAAAATTTTTATCTGGCAGATTTTTCAACCATATAAAACGGTACGTGATTCATCGTTGTTCTAAAAACCACACTTCTCTCTACCATGTTCTGCAAATTATAAAACCAAATGCAGCCAATTTGTTTCCTAAGTTTCTTATAAATTTTTATAGATAAATTGTCACTTACGTCCCTCTGGCGCCAACTAATGGACGCGCACGGGAAAGTAGGGGATATTGAGTATTCAAAGTAATTTATAGATCACGTGACCACATATACAGCCCTTCAATATTTTTTCTTGGTTAAACCCAAAGTTCTTGGTCCATTTGTCGAAAGTCTGTGGTTGCCGTGCGTCCCGTCATATTTTTCTTGGTGAGCCTTTCATATGGATAACTTTTCTCGGAAGGCTATATAGGAATCAACATCAGATTGAATTATTTTTCACGCTAGGAAGAAGTTTGCAGCTAACATGTTGTGACAGATCGTAGTTTCAGACTTTAGAAAAGACAGGAAAAACGAATTATGTAACAAAAGGCTGGTGAGCAATTGGAGCAAGGAGTTTTATTGTTTTGGAGAGGGCGGTAAACGATGAAAATTGATGCAGCCTCTGAGTTGATGTTCAATAATGTATCAATGATATTGAGCGCAGAGGCAAAATCAAAAAGCATTTTGGGTCTGTGGAGCGCATTAAGGAGCGCGAGGTTCGGTGTGTTGGACGAAGAGTGTTTTTAAAGTACACCAGTAGTACCTATGAAAGGAACATTAAAGTGGAGGGTCGATGGCAACATATTTATTGATGTAATTATGGTTACAGTGATCTAGTCGCTTAGCTGTAGAACGTTAGTAGGGTGTATAACTAATTAAATTATTTTAGGTTGTAGGGTGAATAACGTTTTTGAGTTGTAAAGTCAAATGGGTTTAATTCTTTTCCTGTGTATCACTGTCGCCAGGGGTTTACGCTTTTTGTATGATGATAGATCGTGCAGACCCTTATTCTGAATGCGATACATTGAATGTGACAATAATAACCAAGGGCGAAGAAACTTACCACCGCGCAGCCTTTATAGACAGTGTAGCCATTGTTACAGCCAAGGTAAGCAAAGGTAGCTGTTTACATCATTTTGGAAGCACCGTCTATCATTTACAATGGGTTTCATCCTACGAGTATGTGAACATCATCATCATCTATCAGCTTAATCTTGAACTACATGATTGCGGAAATAACCTGTTAGATATTAGTGGAATACAGTCGCTGTCTGTAAGAAAATACTTGCGGCCTACATTTCTGATCGGAAATTTCCCCTGGTTTCTCCGATCATTACCAGGCAAATGAGGAACAGTGCCCTAACAAACGGGCCCCGGACCGCGCGCGATTTTCTCTTCCTTACCCTTGACCTCTCCTTCGCCCTTACACACACATCTACATGCACTACCCAGCACACATGCTGGGAAACTAGACGAAAGTTTTGAGTTTGTTCCGACTGCTGAGATGTTTCGTTGATGGAGCTTCCTGGAAGGGGGCAGCCCGCAAGGCGACGTTTATGTCGGCATCGGATCTCATGTTCAAGATGGGGAGGAACGCCGCCACCTCAGCGATTCTCATATAACATGCACAACATTCACGAGACTAATGACCTCAGCACTAGACGCGCCTGGAGACAAAAAAGCAACCAATCGTGGGATAGAGAACGCCCCGGCGCTGGAAAGTGATAGCCTCGCGCTCCACGGCATGCAAGCGCCGGAGCTGCCCTTTGCCGAATGCGGGCGCGCGCCCGTCGGAAGAGCGTGGCGGTGCATCGGCTAATGAGATCAGACCTAGGCGTCGCCGCACACGACACATGCACACCGGACATGCATAGCCCAGGGAGTGCGTCTTCCGACACGCGTACACACGCCCAACTGCAGCCAGAGACGCATTCGAACTACCGTAGACTGCTTTTTACTCAAACGCAACCTCAACACTCTTTGCATTTATTTTGTATTTTCATACATTTTATTGACCACTTAAAACCGGCATTAATTATTATTGTAAAAGTGTTTTAGTTCCCGTCAATTATTTCATATACAGGCTTATATAATGAAATTGGTAATTTTTCTGTCTTCATTTACAAATTATAGTCTGGTACATAAATGTACCGTTAGGCACTTACACCGTTATTTTGTGTCTTTCAAAAGAATGTTACACTAATAGCTCTAAATGGGTCAAAAGGTTTATGCTTTCCCCGCCGCTCCCGCTACCTCATCCGCCCTCCTCGTCATTCGCCTCCGCCTCTACCTCCCCCCTCGCCTGCAGTCTTGCCTTCGCCCACGCCCAGGGTGCCTCTCCGCTCGCTCGCGCGACCCCTTGCTCATACTCGCCTCCGCCCTCGCTCCTCCCTCTCCCTCACCCCTACGCCCGCCTTCAACTCAGTCGCCGCTCTCACCTCACCCTAGTCTCCGGCCCCACCCTCCCACTGCAACGACTAGGCCGATTGACACTTCAAACTAGGAGTGAAACAAACGCCGAAGGAAACGAAACCCAATGAATGCTATACCAGTTTTGTTTTTGATTCGTATAGAAAGCTACTTCATTCCAGAAAAAGTTATCTTAAAACGTGAAAGTGAAATACTACTTTTTCATCAGTTGTAACCTCTTGCCCCCATGCTGAATGGGCAATTACGTGTTAAATTTAAATGTTCTGCACAGGAAATGGATGCTATGATGCAACCTCGTATCGATTTCAATCAAATATTTGTGCTCATTTCCATATTATGTAAAATGCGGTTATGTTTTCTTTGATATTCCTCCTCTTCGACAATGCAGCATTACACTTTAATGTCGTAAAACCTTTAATAAATGAAACGTTGCTAGACGTCCACTGTTACCGTGACAACTCAAGTTACAAATGTCACCAACAGGAGTGCCAACGTCAAAACTCGTAGTTGCCTCTATGATATTTTTTTTTAAATTATCGACCGTTGAACATTTTCGTTAATCTACAACTACAAATAGTGGAGCTGAGTGTAAAAAACATTAGCAGGTGACATAAATGAAACGTAATGTGTTTTTACGCGCTTTTTCAACATCTCAAGCAGAGACAGTGGAACCGTCAATGGTCAACCTCCCTTCCAAGAATTGCCCAGAAAATGCAAGAACGAAATAGTTTACGCACATGTGTATGTATGTGTGTGAAAATTGGCACGTCGTCATGACTACTTTCTCGCAGATAAGTGTTTCACAGGCGATGGAGACGATGGAGAGTTGTCAAAGATGTAGGAAACAATTTGCGGTGAATTTGTTTCCCTTCTTATGCACTTTTTAAATTATTTGCGTCATATGTAAGCACTTGTCGAAAATAGGTCTATCGCGGCAATGATAATTGTTTCACGCACTTATTCACTTTTCAAGTTTTTATTGTCTAGTCGAAATTCCAGCAGAAAAAAGTATTAATTTTTACTTTTTCCATACTACTTAAGTAGTATAGAGAAAATATTGTAATGAAAAGGGTGCTTTTCCTACTATAAAGCTCACATTGTGGGGTGGTTTTCGTTCACCAAAACCAAGAATTTACCGGAAATGGGACCTGTATTATTTTTAAGCACCTAAGGCTCTATCCGAAAAATAAAATGGTGGAAGACATTTTTGAGAAAATAACTGTGGAACATTGCCAACACTTGACGCAAAATTATGTAAAAACAAATACTTTCAAAAAATTGTACACTACCTTATTTACAGATCTTTGAGTAACAGACTTCATTTAAAAAAATCTCTATTGTCAATATTGTAATTGCAGAAACTCACCGAAATAAAAAATTGAACTTATGTAATTTTCGAAATTTCAAGTTGTTTAACGAAAATGAAACCTGCACCAATTTTACGCGTTCGTAGTTGTATTCGAGGGAAAATATTCAAACAGAATTTGGAGCCATTTGAGATAATTTTGAAATTTTTATTTAGGCGTTATGTAAAGTACCCCCAAAAATCAATTGTTGGGTTTCAAATTCGGTGGGGTCAATCATATCAATCGGAGAATAGGAAATTTTAGAGAAAACGTCTGAACGGTTTATTCGCTATCGTTGTTCACAGACCAGAAAGACCTGATATACACATAGACACACAATCATATGTTTTGCCATCAGTCAACTTTATCGGTATAAAAGTTCCACAAAATGTGAATTTTGACTAGAAGGAAATTAGGGGAAGTCACTTACTCCGTATAAGAACAAGATTTATCTAATTTCTCGATATCACGACTGCACAATACAATTGTTTCTGATAAAAAAATTGCGATTTTCTGTAGCAGCATTACAATACTTTCTGTGTGCTACGTAAGTAAGTAGAATAGTAAAAATTAAGCGAAAGTTTTATGTCTTGTGGCAATCTACATATTGAATTCCGCGGTCCGTTTGATTTTTGTATCAGAGCCGTAGCGCCGGTCGATATCTCTTCCACGCGACCATTGTAATGAACCGAGGAGACGCGAAGGCAGTGCTTTGCCCGGATCTGATGTGTGTAATTTTTCTCCAAAGAACGTCGGTTGGGATCTGCCGTTATTATCTTGTTCCTCCATTTATATTGTGATTTTCACTAGCACACAAAACATGCATTCATACTACACGTGTTAGAGAAAGTAATTTACTCTACATAGGGAAAAGATGTATTCATTGTTTTGTTACCAGGACTCGGCAATATGTTTTCTACCAAAAATTTGCCGTTTTTTCCGAAGCATTACAATTCTTTCTCTATACTGAGTAAGCACTAACGAGAAAGTGAAAGGATTGATTGTGATATTCTGTCTATTCGTATACTACACACATCGACTGAATTCTCATACTCCATGCGCCCACCATTAAATATTTGATATTTACGTGTTGCGTTGTTAAATAGCTCGTTCAATATATTCAGAGGAGATGTTCAACTTTTTTATATTCTAAAAAGAACTGTTGAGCAGTAGACAAAATTTTTATTGCAGTTATTTGTTACCTGTTTTTTATTCAAATATTTAATGTATTGCAGTGTTATATGAGTGTATTTTTTGTTTTTCTTTGGTGTGCGTGTTTTATTTCTTCATTGGTGTGCGTGCTACTGTTTGGAAAACATTTTGTGTAGTTTTGTGCAGGCCACTAGTTGTGCACCTATAAATGTTTGTGTCCTAAATGCGTGGGCAATTGCCTGTCTTGAGTGGGAGAGTCGCGCTAATCCGCCATCGGTGTGGGCGTTGGGTGCGACGGCGGGGGGGGGGCGCGGCGGCGCT
>BOPP01000152.1:893270-907856 GCA_017312745.1 Gryllus bimaculatus
CTTCTCTCCCTCCTTCCCCACTCCTCTTGCCCCTCCCCCTGCTACCCCCTTCTTCTCCTCCTCTTCCCCTTCCTCCTCCATCTCCTGCAGCCACCCCCAGCGCCCTCTCGAGGCACCACCTTACAAGGAGAACCTCAATTAGCAACATTTCTTCACAATTGGCTGACAAATTCAAGACACCGCTTTTCTTTTACGGATTGTCGCTCTCTCCTACAAGAGCACTTTTCGCGCGATTTCACCAGATGTGATATCCTCTGAACGGCAATGTTTTTCGCAGTGTCATTTATCAGCACTCCTCCGTGGAAATTCAATGTCGGATACAAATCATCTCGCATGACTGACTGCGGGAGCCTTTGATATCAATGGAAGATAGATTGAACTATCTCCGTACTCTGGGAACGGTTCTTAGAATGGGTATTTTGTCTACTCGATTCGCCAAAGCTGAATACATATACCGAAAGATTTTCTCTTATTGTTTCTGTTGTTTGCATGATAAATATTAAAGTGTATTCATTTCATCAACTTAAAAATTACCGAAAACTTTTTCAAGTTTGGAAACAACTGAGTAGGATGTGTCGAGAACACATGCTTTAGGGTTCGTGGGCCTGTACATAATACAGAGACTGTGTAGGTACGTGGATGTAACGAAAACTTACATTGCAAACATATGAGACAACTATAGGTCTTAAGCTGCAATAATGCAGTATTGCTTACTTCATAATCCCGTTTGTTTGGCCACTTCGCTCTTGTTGCTATTTTTATGCCGCGCCCGAGACAAACTGGTAGATTCGATTGCATCTTGCGTGGTCCAACTATGGCAGCATCTGTGAACACAACACATACGTCGTGGACTAATCACTCCCTTTCTCTGCTCAACAGTACCAAGGTTTGCGGACAGTTGATCTGCAATAATATAAGCTATTTTAGTATTACATATTTTTTGCATTTTTAGAAAGCTGAATTGCTGAAGGAAGTGAATTTTCACGTAAAAGAGGGGGGAAGATCATGTGCCATGTCTCTGTCTTGCTGCCCAATTCTCTCCACGCGATTTCTGGTTCCTAAGTTTCAAATGAAGTGTTACTTAACTCAGTTGTAAAATTTCAGTGAAAAAGTACACAATTTTAAACATCCGAACTCCTCATGAAAACCTGTTTGAATTAGGTGAATTGTAACCCCAGTAAGGAGTTCTAGTTAGAAAGAGCAGACTCAACCACACAGCAATTGACAGAACTTTTCCCCACAAGGCAAAACGTATTTTCTATGAGAAATAGGTGCTTAATATACCTTTTCGTATGAGCATCACTGCTGTCGTTTAAAATGGAGTATTAACCCTTCAATGGTAAGGTTGGTTCTCACAGACACAAGGGAATATTTGTGTTGCTTTTATTTATGTTGGCATGACCGTTTTGCCACCTACCGCTGTTAACCTTTCAAGGATAGTCACCTTCCTCAACAGCTAGTAGATTATTCATTGTTGATCAGTTGTTGCTTGAGATTGCTTTGTTTGCCTTAAGCCTGGGAGACTCTACCTTACCTCCTTTTTATATTGTCTGTTCTTCCTACAGTTCATAGTATATGTTAGAATTTTAATTTAGGCGTAATGTATTAATGAAGTCCCAATGGCAGTCCCAATACTAACTTATGGATGCGAAAACTGGACAGTCAATAGGTCAGACAGAAGAAAAATCGAAGCGGCAGAAATGAGATTCCTGAGACCATTAGCAGGATATACACTACTAGATCATAAGAGAAATGAAGACATCAGAGGTGAACTACAGATCTCCAGCATACTGGAGAAGATCGACTCAACGAGGAAGAATTGGCTCGAACACCTAACCAGAATGCCACAAGAACGGCTTCCCAAGACTATCCTCGAATACAAAACTAAGGGGAAACGATCCAGAGGCAGACCCCACACAAGATGGAAAGAGACTCTTGAGAGCGGAACGGGCCAATCTTCGTGGCTTTCCGTGGAAAAGATAGTTTTTGCTTGTAGGTTATATGTCTAAAAAACTTGCAAAATACGGTTTGGGTCTGAAAAACCAACCTTACTAGTGACGTAAGTATTTTTCACCTACCAATGAAGGGTTAAGAAATGACCAAACGTTGAGTGCGCCCTTACTGCACGCAACGCCAGAGTAAGTTCTCTCAAACGAGATCATTTCTGATAGAATAGGCACTGCCGGTACAGACTCTCTGAGGGTGTTACCTAACACTAAGTGTAGCTCTTACTCCATTTTCCATGGAGTGCCGACGTCATTTAGACAAGCGATATACCTCTCTCCTGTGAGGTGTCCGTGACCAAGTAATGGCTTCTTTTCTCAACAGTACGACACTTAAGTACGTTGCGCAGAGGGTGCGGTTACAAAATAGAATAGTATAATAGGATTTCGATACATGCTGTTGTATCTCACGACCCGTACGGACCGATTTTAGAGACGTTTCACGTCAAACATTGGGCACCTCACAGGCAGCAATCTGCACTCTCGATACCTCACGCGCTCCTGTCGAGCGGTCTGCGCCGCCTCGCCTCCCTCGAAGAAGTTGAATTACTTGCGGCGCGCGGGGCAACCATCCAAATATATTTGAATACTAGTGGACACGGCAATGCTTCGCTATTGCAATTCACGCAACCGGCCACGTGATTGTTAACCACGTCTTATGGTATGCTCTATCTCACGAGTATGGGTATGCTCTATGTCCTGGTTTGGTCATGCTTGTCAAGTATCCTATTGTTAGAACGTTCTCCCTCAAGTTTGGGCATGAATTCGCTATCGCACTGACTTGGAGAAATTTGATTTACTTGTCACAGATGACGTTCAAGTAATAATTCCGACCGATATTTCAAGGGCAGAATAGGTAGAAAAAACGTGCTTAATAATTGAGGATGCGGCGAGTTGTTTAGAGCTTCTGTTCAGGGGCACTTGAGTCAACATAAATGTATAAAATCATCATCAACGCGCGTCTGTGTTTAAATGAAATACGCCCTTTGTACTATTCCTATATTCTTCGCGCAAATGGAAGCAATACATTGACAAAATTTAATCGGATGAATGTCGAATGAATCGGATGAATGGTACGGCAGCGCATACATTACGAACATAGAAAAAACATTGATATTTATATATTAGATTCCATGAATTTTGTTAATATATTTATGAGTATAAGATACGAAAGATCGATTGTAATGAAGATTTCTTTCCCTTGCTCATATTTTCGTCAATTTCGACAACAGGATCAATGATGACTTAATAACATCCTACACCTCTTTTGAAGCAATATTTCTGTTCTTCCACAAGGATACGATTATTCGTAATGATTATTATCAATATTGCTAGAATGACACGTGAAAACGGGTCTCCCGACTTGTATGAAGGTGTAGTGCATTTAAGTGTGTGTGTACAAATATGGGATGAGGATAGGACAAGGAAGGGGAAGGAAATATCGCCCGCTGTCCATGACGTGTTTGTTAGAGCACTGCTGCGGCATTCGTCTGGTGTTGAAGAAGACCACGGAAAACTATCGATCAGTGCAGACTAGAAGTTTCAGTTTTATCTTCTCTCTTATACTTTACTTCAGGTCAACATATTTTTCTCATGTAATGGTTTGTTTCAATTCTGCCATTAGTTTCAATAGCGTTTACTTTTCTGACACTTTCTATTATTGATTACCATCTAAATATTGAAAGATAATACTATCATCCATTTCTCAACTCAACATATCACCATTGGTTCCATTGGTGTGCAAGCTGAGGCGTGTTTTCTGTCATTGTGACTGCTCATTGTAGGTCTCGGTGCTGTCGCTGTTACTGCAGCACTGCACAAAGAGATGAAATTCAGACAGTTTCAAAAATGTCAATGACTTGGGAAAAAACGAATGTTTTGCGTATAACTTTACTTAGTCTCCTTATAAAACCAAGTTGATTTTAATGCGCGATGCTATATACTTGACATTCCTTTTTATTCCCGCTACGGCACTACTGCTTCAGCGATCTCGCCCTCGCCCATTTGGTCGGCCATTATTATTATTTATATTATTATTATTATTATTATTATTATTATTATTATTATTACATTTTTCGGTTAGCACATCACGAGATGCCGAACGGTAGATCTCGCAGTTGAACAGAAGCATTAGTGCGTTATTTTTTAAAATTTGTTGCGTCTACATAGAGGCAACGCGCCTCCAAGTTCCTTGGATGGGCTTGGAGGGTAATCCTCCATTAATTGCGCAGGAGTAATCCTCCATTAATACGGTCATAATCGTCACGTTTCGTCGTAGTCACTTGTCAGGAGGTCCGCCAGGTACCATCTCTGCGTACGCGCCTCCTACTACGCGCCCCTGCGTCAATTCACATCGGCCAGAATTGGAAAGTAATTAGGATTGGGATATGGTTTAGAACACTTCACTAAGGTTTGGTTAGCCAAACCGGTTTTGTTGGAACATATTTCACATGAGATTGGCCGGGATTCGAACCCCGCCCTCTTTGGTGATTGGTGATAGGCGAGTGACTTCGCTCTGAGCCACCCGCTTCCCGCCGATTTCCCCTGATCGATGGGGAGTGGGCTCGTGCTGATGGAGGATCATCCCATTAGTTGGGCCTAAGGATGGGAGCAGAGCCAAGTCGGGGAAGCAATGATCGCGCATGGCCCGAGGCCCGATGGAGAGGAACCGCTCTATCATTGGCATGCGAGTTATCAGGGAACCCACGGAAATCACCGAACGGAACAGTCGATATGGGAACTCAATCCCGGCAAAGGCTCACAGTCACTCAAGTAAAACGCTTCTACCTACACCTCATACCCCGGGATTGAACAAGCCGACAGTCACCGGTACTTCCGCTCTTGTTAGTATGTCAGCCTCGTTACTGGTCCATATGGATGACTGACCACATACTCTCATATTTTCCCTTCGCTATTGCGGAAGTATTGTTTGAATTCCGAGCGTACTGAAGGAGCAGTCTTATTCATTTGTAATATTTTTGAAATATCTCCTGCAAAGTGTTGTCACAATCATGCCAGGTCATATTTTTCAATGGGTAGATTTATAGTATTTTATATGATATGTATTATTATTATTATTATTATTATTATTATTATTATTCTATTTTAGCTGTATCTGGTGTAGTAAAACTACTTATGTATATTATTAATTTTCAATGCGCGCCAGAATTGTAGGCACCGGCCACACGAGATGTGTCTATAGTTTTGTTCGATACCCTGAAACTCAAAAAAATAATACAAAAATTATAAAATAGTTGATTTTGAGTGAACAAGGCAAATTTTGATTGTGTTATTCCGTCGTCTCTCATTTTGCGTGTGTCGACGGAATTCTCAAATTCAGTGCTTCACTGCTTACGATACAGCTGGAGACATGCGCGTGCAAGATTTCAAGGAAGAGGCCGCCCGCCATTAAATATACGTTATTTGCGAATTGCGTACTGAAACAGTAGATATTTTTATATTATTGGCATGTAAAGATCTGTCGCACTGTCTAAATATACTAAACGATGTTATCATCGTAATCGAGAAGACTTTTATTTGTTGTTTTGAGCAGAATGCGTTTTTGCTTTTGTTTTTAAAAACTATTTTGTATGGTTGTGCCCAGCAGGTTTTGCAGCTTTAGGCCCCTATTATATACTTATAAGTATTTATAATTATATATACACAACAGCTATCTGTAATTGCGTCATGAACATCATCGAGAATAACCGTTAAAGCAAGTAATATACGTTAATAAATAATAAAAACGACCAGTACTGCCACAACACCGGCAGACTATAGTGTATGTGATCTACGCGCAAAATGATAGCCTAAAATGGATTCTCATTTCCAGCTCTTCCGTTATTACAGCGTAAGCAAAATATTCCTGTCAACGTTGGGCGCCTATGCACATTTGATAAACTGTTACGAAGAACAAGTCGTTACAGTGATGATGAAAGGGCGCGTGAAACTATATTTCTGCATTCTTTTGACTATATTTTAACTGAACGTGAAAAATTCAATGAATCTTCAGATAATTATTCCCGCATAATCTTCACTGACAGAAATTTATACTGTGGCATTCTACTATATTCCCTTGTTTCGCCATTAACATATACGCCCAATGTTGCTACTATTATGCTAGATATAGATATTTTGTGCATTCTTGTTGCTCTCCGGACCAACCCCGTCTCCGGTCACTCCAGTTGGGTATCGAACCAGAGAGCAATTGCGAACAAGCCAACTGATCAGCTACTAGACAGCCCCTATTGACTATGATTAATGAGATATTTTGAATCAATAATAACTATTAGGTAATAGTTAAATATTCGAACTTATGTTCCATATAATTGTAATTTTGAAATTGCAATTTTTCTTTTAATCGGATGAGTGTTGAGTTCAGAGCGCAAGGATAATATTGAATTCTTCAAATTCAAAGAACCAATGCAAAAATGAAACCGAATTACCAGCATTTCTGTGCAGAAAAAATCAAACATTCAAAGCATTTACGCTCTAAAAATTAAACCACATCTGCCACGTGAGTATGTGAACACAACGTGTCCAGTTATTTGATATTTCTTTGTGTTAAGTTCTATACATCTCGAATACATTTTAAAATTTGTATCAAGTAAACTAAAAAGTCAATATCGGTCTATCTTCTATGATGTTTAATTAATAGATGACGCTTTCGGCGAAACACCTCTCAAATCGAAGACATGCGAATACAACAGCTTAAAAATTTCATTCAACGACCAAACTTGGCCCATTATGTTGTAAAGTGTTCTTACCTCCGCAAAAACGACTCTTTCCTAAGCACTAAGGCTTTTAATATAAAAACTGATTACACACACTCCCTTATACCGAGGTAGCGAAACGAAGAAGGAAAGGCGAGTTAAAAAGTGGCATAAAAGCCGTTTCGTAATTTATGAGCCCACCGCTAATAAAACCCTATCCCCTGTTATTCCGTTCGCTGAAGGAGCGCTCTGAGGCGAGCGGGCGGAGCGCTCTCGGGAGAGAAGGCGGGGCTCGTTCCGGGGCGAACCGACGTCTCAGGCGCCCGTTCCTCAGGCAGTCGGCGTCTCTTCACGCCCTCCCCGGATTAGGCACAATGACCGGGCTCGCGTTCTTTCTTTCGAAAGGGCATAATTACCTAAATTATATCATATTTTGTATCATCAAACATCAGATTTCATCTGGGTACTAATCTGGATTGAATGATGATTTGGCGCGTCGACTGCTAAGGTCATTATTCCCCTGTTTCATTGTGGGAGGTGGCGATGATCTTCTCCGTCTGAATGGCGAGATCCGGCGCTAAACTATATCGGCTTGCTTCGCTTTCCCACCAACCAGGTATCTCCCACCAGTGGGGCACCGCCCCAGCCGGGACAAGATCTATGCTCCCGACTGGTCTCCCGGCATGTGTGGTAGTGTGCTGCATGTAAGTGTAAGTGTGAGAAAGCAAGAGGTGACGATACGACAAGGAAGAGGATGGAAAGACCAGGCGCGGTCCGTTGGTTAGGGTTCTCCTTCGCATTCGCCAGGTGTCGATCGGAGATAATGCGGAAAACTACCGAATACAGCAGCCGGCAGCTAGAATTCCTCTCTAGAAGCGGCTGAATTCGACCTAGCCTATGAAGCTGGGGTGGAAAACCCTGCCACCGCCGGGACTCGAATTCTAGGACCTCCCGGCTAGAGGCCCTGCAGTGACATGAGAAGATGCCTACCTACGCCGGTACTAATCTGGAGAAGGCACCAGTTCGAAATATACATTACTAGTTGGTCCCAAGCGAACATTTCGTACTTTTTAATTCATTGTTTTAAAAGTGCAAATATCTTCGTACTGGAACTCAAATCGAATCGCAAGGCTATGAACTGAATGTTCGATTATACATGTCCGTGAGTAAACATTCTAATATTGCTGAGCGTTTATTAACAGGGAAATGGCGAACATAAACAAGAACGATTAAACGCACACGATATCAACGGGTGAACTTAATTTGAAACGAATTTCGGTATTCTGCACATTTATGACAACACATACTACGGAGTGCGGGTGCCAAGCACAGTTTAATCACAAAGATGTAATAGAAAGACCGAAAAGGTTTCATATTGTATACTTACGAACTATAACTCGAAGTACGAAATCAGGGAGCCTAGGGCGCACGGTCTTCGAATTAAGCTCTATAAATAATGGTAGCGAGTGGCCTAACAAAACTTGCGTTGCAGATTGCATGAACTTTTGATTTCCTTACTTTATAATAGGGAAAATACTATTTTTGTCTTCAATATATTTGATGTACGCGAATAATTCCGTATCCATCACAACTGCATTCAGGCTATTTTGTCTCGTGATATCTTGTAAATAAAAAGCCAGCTTTCCTCCCCCATTAATTTTACAATTTTGCTTTAAGGTCATACTAAGTACTTACGTACTAAAGATAAATTTTAATGCTGCGGCAAAAATCGGCGATTTTTCGACAGAAACACTTCTAATTTGGGATCCTGGAATCAAAAACGTCGATAACGTTTGTTCCTATCGATGTAGTCAGAATCCATGTTTTTGTGGATCTTTGATGCAGACATTGGCTGACAGAAAATATTTGTACGTCCGTCCATCCATCTCTGATCAAAGTTCGCGCCTAAATTATTCAGACATTTTCTCCAAATAATTGTTCTCCTATCTATTTACATGAAAGAGCCGCAGCATCTATCTACTCGAGGTCCTAGGAGTTTGAAATGGATATTTTGAATTTTCTGGGGTAGTTTGCAGAAACCCACAACAACACTTTTAAAAATTTTTGAAAAATATCTCCACTTTTTATTAAACTATTTCCTCAGATAACGTGAAGGGCGCAAAGAATGGCGCAGGCCCGATTTTTGTTAAACTCTCCGTATTTTTGAAAATTCAAAACAACAATTTGCAAAACGACTATATTGTTGCTAGAGATTTTTTCTGAAACGAAATCTGTTCTGACAATGTAGATCCTTTAATAAAGTCATGTACTTTTTTTGAAACTCAAGTAGTTTCTACAATTTGTTTTCTGGAAATAAGGATAATATATATTTTCTCACAAAAGGTTATATATTTTTTCTTTAACGTTTTGCTCGATTATAGCATAGAAAGCCTTAAGAATGGCGCTAGTTTCATTTTCATTGAACTCACTGCATTGTCGTCAATTGCAGAAGTGTGCGAGAAAGTATGTGCTGTTTATTACCTCAAATTTACTTCGATTGAATCATAATTATTTTTCGACGTTTTGTCATTAGATATATGATAACCTTATATTTTATGAAGTCACGAACATTTTCAAAACATTTATAGTATCAAAGAATGCAATGTATATCAAACATCGAAAATTTTATACATAATTGATTAGGATAATTGATTTTCTATAACCCAGAAGCGAAAATGTCTAGTTTTCCAATGTTGCTAACCTCGCTTTTTCGTGAAACTATTATTCACCTTTCTGATATTTATAGTTAAAATGATGGGAAGAGATCTGAACCTCAATGAAACGTGCGCACATGGTAGATCTTCATAATTCATACACAGTTTTAACAGTTAGTTAACTAAATTAATCAAATCAAAACAAATCAGGATCAAAAATACAAAAAGTTAATTGTAAATCATGTGTTAAGTTAGAAAACTTTTGCTTTCTTATGAAACCATATATATTTTATATTTTTAGAGAAAACTGTTATATTTATATTTATGATTAGCTTTAAGGACATTTATAACATCCATTTCTGATTTGTGTGTCGTCTGTTTTTAAATTGTGAAATCTCTTTCGGTAAAAGATGATGCCCCAGAAACTGAACTCTGAGAGAGAAACGCTTCCAACCTTATACATAATACCAGTTATTTAGATATTTACACCGTGTGGTGTATAATTGTTATTTTGGAGTTAACTAGTATAAGAGCAGTTGTCTGATATGGAGACTAGAATATTTTATGCTCTATTTTAATTAAAACATTTGAATATTGAAAAATTACAGGGAAGTTTACGTACTGTGTTTAATAAAAAATGCTATGTAAATACATTGCAAAATCGAAAGACTACATTAGCACTTTTTTAAGTGCTTCTTTTATATATTTTGGAAGTCGCTTTTGCAGTTTTATTTTCATTCATATCAAGAAATCACTTCCATTAAGAGGTCTATCAAAAACATGAAGGAGACTTTGTGACAGGAGCATGATTCTGCCCATCCGAGTTGTTAATAAAATGACGGAGGGGTAAAATTCACACATTTTTTCAGACTGCATTATTTTGAAATGTTAATACAGTCCATTAAGTAAATTGAAATCTGTCAGTGACTCAGAAATAGTAAACCTACGACGCAGATTAACGATATCTTCGCGAAAGAGATAGACACAGAGTACTTCTGGAAATTTTGAGAATGCTTCTCACAATGTTACACAAGAACAATGTAAGATATTAGTCCAGTTTACATTCCTGCGTTTCGTTATTCAAGAAAACATTACCAATATAGACAAAAAGGTTCAAAAAACTCGAAAATTGATGAAATAGAATATTTTTTTAGAAAACATGAGTTATCTGTCGTTTCTCAACGTCACCTCCGTCGTGGTAATGGACACTGCCTTCTAATTTGCCCGCATTCTCTCCCTTAAGCTCCACTGTGGGCGAGCGCCAGCCATTCCAAAGCACTTCCCTTCTTATTGCCGTTGGATTTGACGGCCCCGCTGCCGCCCCGCTCCATCGTCGTTCCGCCGCCTCGCGCCGCTTCGCCCCGTTCCGCTCTGCTCCTCTGCTCGCCCACTCGCCCTCTCCCCTCTGCGTCTACCTGCCGCGTCCTGCTTCTGCCTCTCTTCTGGTCGCACCATCGCATCGAAATCAGCAATAATTTATTCAAAAGTAAAACTTTCAAGCCTACCTGATTTTTGTTTGTCTAAAGTAAACAATGAAGTTACGACCAAGAGTTAAAACTTCGTCAGACATTTACTTGCCGTAGATGGCTCCAAGCGAATAAGTACAGCAGTTTTCAACCCAAGAGTCACAATACATTTTAAAACTCAAGGCTTAGGTCTGAAAACCAATATTCTGCGTTTGGATAGGTGAGGACGATGTCCCGCTGCAGGAATACGTTCTTTCTACGGGAAGGTACCAATGGCCGTGAGATTACTTAGCGGCTAATTGTCATTTTTAAGAATAACTTCCTGCAGTTGAAACAAATATTTTAAAAATACTTTTTTGCAAGTCTTCCAGAAAGACCATTTACACCATTAATTATTTGAAAAGAAATATACCCTCAATTTTGCAATTGTAGGGCAGTTTTATTTTCAATGGTTACTATTCAGGAGCTGGACATTCGTGGGGAACCCTCTCTCCCTCATTTCATCGTAATAATAATAATAATAATAATAATAATAATAATAATAATAATAGTAATTAATAAGAATGAGATATGACGTCAAAAAAATGTCGGGAAAAAAATTGCAGAAAAGATGGCGCATAAAAATATGTCTTGCTTGTACGCGCCAAGCGGGGCTTGTAAGTGGTTTCTAAAGAGCCAAAATTTATTAAGTGCTTCTAAAAGCGTCAAATCTATAAACGTAAATTAATATCAATATTTTTAATGTAACTTTAACTGTAAAAACAGGCTTATCATGCTTGACAAATATTGGCTAGCCGAACTGGACGCAACCGGCTGGACGAACATGTAACAGTAAAATGTTGACAGTAAAAAATTAGTGCGGGAGCCCCAGTGCAGGGAAACGAATGGAAGAGCTGATATATGAGGCAAGGGTAACGTAGCAGTTGTGAATCCAGAGGGTGGAGGAGCGCGGGTCGAGAGATGTGGAGGAGCGGGTGAGGAGCGGGTGGACGAGAGGGTGGAGGAGCGGATGGAGGGAGCGGGTGGAGGAGCGGGTGAAGGAGCGGGTGGAGGAGAGCGGCGGAGGAGCGGGCGTGAAGGAGCGGGTTGGAGGAGAGGGTGGAGAGCGGGTGGAGGACCGAGGGGTGGAGGAGCGGTGGAGGAGCGGGTGGAGGAGAGGGTGGAGAAGCGGTGAAGGAGCGGTAGGAGGAGAGGGGTGGAGGAGTGGGCGGAGGAAGCGGGTGTGAGGAACGCGCGTGGAGGAGCGGTAGTGAAGGAGCGTGGGAGGAGAGAGGTGGAAGGAGCGAGCGTGGAGGAGCGGCGTTGGAGGAGCGGGTGGAGAGCGGGTGGAAGAGCGAGTGGAGGAGCGGGTGGAGGAGCGGGTTGAGGAGCGGACGTGGAGGAAGAGGGTGGAGGGACAGCGGGCGGAGGAGCGGAGTGGAGGAGAGGGTGGAGGGAAGCGGAATGAAGAGCGGTGTGGAGGAGAGGGTGGAAGGAGCGGGAGTGGAACGGAGGGTGGAGGAGCGATGGAGGAGCGGGTGGAGGAGCGGGTAGGAGGCGGGCTGGGAGGAGGAGGGCGGAGCAGCGGGTGGAATGAGCGGCGTGGAGGAGAGGGTGGAGGAGCGGGTGGAGGGAGGGTGGAGGAGCGGGTGGAGGAGCGGGGTGGGAGGAAAGAGGGTGGAAGAAGCGGCGTGAAGGGAGCGGCGTGGGAGGAGAGGGTGGAGGAGTGGGCGGAGGAAGCGGGTTGGAGAACGGGTGGAGGAGCGGGTGAAGGAAGCGGGTGGAGGAGAGGGTGGGAGGCGGGTGGAGGAGCGGCGTCGGAGGAGCGGGTGGAGGAGAGGGTGGAGGAGTTGGGCGGGGGAGCGGGTGGAGGAGAGGGTGGAGGACGCCGGGTGAAGGAGCGGGTGAGAGGAGAGGGTGGAGAGCGGCTGGAGGGAGCGGTGTGGAGGAGCGGGTGAGGAGCGGTGGAGGAGCGGGTGTAGGAGCGGGTGGAGGAGAGGGGTGAGGAGCGGGTGGAAGGAGAGGGTGGAAGGAGCGTGGAAGGAGCGGGTGGAGGAGAGGGTGGAGAAGGGGTGAAGAGAGCGGTGTGGAGGAGAGCGGTGGCAGGAGGGGGCGGAGGAGCGGGTGGAGGAACGGCGTGGAGACGCGGGTGAAGGGCGGGTGGAGGAGAGGGTGAGGCAGCGGGTGGAGAGCGGGTGGAGGAGCCGGGTGGAGGAAGAGGGTCGGAGGATAAGTGTCGGAAGGAAGCGGGTGAGGAGAGCGGTGGAGGAGCGGCGGTGAAGGAGCGCGGTGGAGGAGAGGGTGGAGGAGCGGCTGGAGGAGCGGGTGGAGGAGCGGGTGGAGGAGCGGGTGGAAGGAGCGGTGAGGAGCGGGCGTGGAGGAGAGGGTGGAGAAGCGGCGGTGAAGGAGCGGGTGGAGGAGAGGGTAGATCGAGAGGGTGGAGAGCGTTGGAGGAGAGGGTGGAGGGAGCGGTGGGAGGAGCGCGGTGGAGGAGAGGGTGGATAGATGCGGTGAAGGAGCGGTGGAGGAGAGGCGTGTGAGAGGAGTGGGTGAGGAAGCGGGCTGGAGAAGCGGCGTGGAGAGACGGGGTGGAGGAGCGGTGTGGAGGAGCGGGTGGAGGAGCGGGTGCGAGGAGCGGGTGGAAGAGCGAGTCGGAGGAGCGGGTGGAGGAGCGGGTGGAGGAGCGGGTGGAGGAGCGGTTGAGGAGGGGTGGAGGGAGGCGGAGGAGCGGGTGAAGGAGCGGGGTGGAGGAGAGGGTGGAGGAGCGGGTTGGAGGAGAGGGTGGACGGTGGGCGTGGAGGAGCGGGTGGAGGAGAGGTGGAGAAGCGTGTGAAGGAGCGGGTGGAGGAGAGGGTGGAGGAGTGGGCGGGAGGAAGCGGGTGGAGGAAAACGGGGTTGGAGGAGCGGGTGAAGGACGGGGTGGAGGAGAGGGTGGAGGAGCGGGTGGAGGAGCGGTTGGAGGAGCGGTGGAGGAGCGGGTGGAAGAGCGAGTGGAGGAGCGGTGGAGGAAGCGGGGTGGAGGAGCGCTGATTCTGGTGGAGAGCGGGTGCGAGGGAGCAGGTGGAGGAGCGGGCGGATGAGCGGGTGGAGCGCAAGGGTGGAGGAAGGTCGGTTCGTGAAGGAAGCGGGTGGAGGAGAGGGTGGAGTGGAGCGGCTGGAGGAGCGGGTGAGGAGCGGGTGGAGGAGCGGGTGGGAGGAGCGGGTGGAGGAGGGGTGGAGGAGCGGGTGGAGGAGCGGTGTGGAGGAGCGGTGGAGGAGAGGGTGGAGGAGCGAGGTGAGGAGCGGTGGAGGAAGGTGGAGAAGCGGTGTGAAGGAGGCGGGTGGAGGAGAGGGTGGAGGAGTGGGTGGAGGAGGGGTGAGGAGCGGGTTGGAGGAAGCGGGTAGATTAAGCGAAGAGGAAGCGCATGCAGAAGCTGCGTAGACAAACAGTGAAGGAGCACGATGGGGAGCGGTGGAGGAGCGGGCTCGCAGGCAGACAGCTGCGTTGGGGAAACACCGCGGGCGGCGCGCTGGCGCTGTCTGGGTCTGTTCGCGCGCCGCCACCCCCCGGCCTCCCCTCGCCGACATCGATCCCTCCGATGAATTCCGCGGCCGGCTGCGCGAGCGTTCCTCGCGTCGACGGCGCGCCGCCGCCATCCCCGCCCCCCGCCCCCGCCGCCGCGCAGCCTTCGCTTTCGACCGCCAGAAGTGCGCAATTCCCGAGACTTGCGCCCCCGTCCTTCGCTGCTGCCCCGCACCCTCCGCACCCGCCCCGCCGCCATCCATCGCTTCA
>BOPP01000152.1:909473-956907 GCA_017312745.1 Gryllus bimaculatus
CTTCATCTGTTGTGCGCCGGCGCTACCCGCCCGTACACAGCAGCTCTCTTGTGCGCCGCGTTTCTGCGGATCAATCTGCAGCTGTGCTTCAAAAATCCTTGTTAAACCCTGTCACATTTCCATTGGACGCTCCCGACAGTTTTTCCATTCAAGGGCTGTGCCACGTTTTATCGTGATTAGCACAATTCATCCTATATGACATTGCGTTTTGCGTGAATCACTTCCTTGGGAGTGCCCAAGGGAAAATAAGATGCGTGCTTTGGCCTTCTTAGTTCCGAAGAGAGGAGTGGCATGTCTGGCCAGGAGAGTATTCGAGCCAGTCAAGGACATGTGTACTTCCCCCATAAAAACTTTCGTGGTGTGTTCCAGTCACGTACTTGACTTATTTCACGTCAAATCTCACACTCACAAAACATCACTATTTAGTAACGACTTGAGTTTAGCTTGTTGAGGGTTGAAAATTGGCGACATGTATTTTTCACTAATCTCTAGACGTGTTATTCCAAGCTTAACGTTTAAAAGAAAAATATTTCACCCTATATGCTCTTGGATACGTGAATGACATTATAAAAATAGTAATAAAAATTATATTGATAATATTCGCACTGAACGACACTATATTACACATAAGCAAAGGGTACTGGAGAAAATTTATTTGACTTTCGAAAGTCTTCGCTCTGTTGGCGGTTGAGGTCGCCAGACCAGTTTCCGTTACATTTCTCAAAAATGCGGGAGGCGAGAAACTCAATCATAGGTTTTCAAATTTACTTAGGTATTGCAGGGAATTAGGCAAACAAAACACAATAATTATGTATTTGTACACGCTTGGGCATAAGACGTAATAGAACATAATTTTTAAACAATAAAATGTAATAATTATGCAGGTATACGTTTGACAAAAGAATTTCAAAAGCATTAAAAAGTTTAAAAAGTAATTAATTATGGTCGAATTTCGACCACTGGGCGATCACTAGTTGATTTTAATTTTTAATATACATATTTTCACAATTGACCGATGCTTTCTTGAAATAATTACTTGTGTATATCTACTGAAACGTTGTATCTATCTGCCAAACTTAAAAATAGGACACACACGAGATGACCCGCAAAAAGCTTGTGGCCGGAGCACGAAGGCCGCCCGAAGGGTTCTCATAGACCCTACATTAGGCTTTATTTAGAAACAACTAATATTACTAGGGTTTCCCTGAAACAGGATAAAACAGGGTTCTGTGAAGTTAGCGAGAATGGATAGCCTTTCAAAAATAACAATACTATAGTTGTCTCCATCATCTTATTATAAAAACCTAGTTATCAAAGAAGTGGACATTTACGTTCTGTTACAACCAGCATTTGAAATGTTTAAAATTGACTGTTTACCGTAAAAAATACCGCTGCATCAACAAAGCATATATTCTCGCATTCTTTCTAACTTTGGCAATTTTCTATAATTCAGAGAGTTCAACGAAAATTGCATTAATACTCGTATTAAGAACACCTGACTCGAAAACCGCTCGTTTCGTCAAAAAATGGTACATGACATTATAAATATAGATTTTTTTAACAATTTTCATTTAAGTCAAAAATTTCTACTTCAGTATTGTACTTTTGGAATACCAATTTTTTGCAATTTTCAAAATTATAGAGAGTTTGCCAAAAATGGGACCAGTACCAATTTTTTACAATGTTTTGATACATATGGGGTGAAAATTAAACAAAAAAATTGGAACCGTTTTTGTGAAAATTAATGTTTATAAATTGCCTAGGTTTCACGCAAAATTATGCCAAAGGTACTCATATGTTCTAAACATTGTACATGACGTTATTCAAGATCTGTCTTTGAACAACATATTTCATTTAAGAAAAAACTTTATCTTCAATACAGATGTAGAAAGTCGCGGAAAACAATTCTGAATTTTTGCAATTTTCGAAAAATCAGGGATTTTAACGAAAATATGGCCTGCGCCAGTCTTTTAAGCGTTCTTTACAATATCAAAGGTAATATCAGTCTAATGCAATGAATCACATTCTAAAATTCATATACTTATATCGACCGTTTAATACTTTTTAATGTGAATTAAAACGGCAATGAAGTTGGTAAGTCAAGGCTGGCACAATGTAAGATGTGAAAGGATATTGCGAATTATGGCTCTCTGAACGTAAATTACAATGATAGGATTTGTCTGCAGCTGATTGGCGTTTGCTTGGGAGCTAGGCTGTGGCAGAGACTGCAGCAGAAGAGGAAATACAAGTTTATATTTTATTTAAGTTTTCATGAACTTCTTAGGTACCCCTTTGAAATATACGAGAATTATGTAGCACACTACAGATAATACAGTGGTACTTTTTTTTAATTCTTAGATTGTCGGATTAACGATTTTTTTAAATAATCAAAAAATAGTTTTAAAAATCTCAATGAATTCAATACATTTCTCCAATAAAATAGTATCTTTTGTTCTTTAATGTCGCTAAATATTAAGTTTCTGTCACAATTACTAGACGAGTTACAAACGCTCAGCAATGCGAACATTTTTTAACAAGCTTTGAAAATTAATTGCCTCTTGAAAATCATCTCTTGAAGAAAATAAAAAACGTGTGTCTCATATTTCTGCTTATATTGTTTATCAAAAACGATTAAAGTCCTGGGCCATCAACTTCAAATTTTCGTCAAATATATGCTATTTTGACGAGAAATAACACAAATTGGATGTATTTTTGTGCCTTTTTTACCCCAATGTGCTCACTGCTTCTTTTTACTTTCCCATATACATACGTATATACGGAGTAATATATGTAATGTCGCTCGACAAAACGGCAGATTTTCGGCAGAAAAAAATCCTTTCCGGGCCCTGATAACTAAAAAGTGGATAAATCCAGTTGCTAAATTAAGAAAAAACCACTAACTTGTGGTGTAGCCAGAATCTTCGTTTTCTGGGTCTTTGACAGCGAAAAACCAATTTGCGGCAAAACGTCAGTCCGTCTGTGAACACCACAACCGGCTAAACCATACGTAGGAATTTTTCAAAAGACTCCTGACCATCTGGCTCCGGCTACAGACGAAGCTTTGAGATTTTGAAAACCATTCTTCAAAGTTTGGAGGTACTTTACATGACGTCCCCCGGACATTTTCAAAATATTCTCAAATACAAAAAAATTTCAAGGTTTCTCACGGCGTTAATATGCACATTTCCAGCAATTTGTAAACACTATTGTATTTGTAAGTTACTGTGCTTCAAATGACTTCTAATGAATATTTTCAAAAACTCAAAAACTTTCTGCAAAAAAAAGAGCTTTCAATTTCGATTCTACAGTGGCACTTAAACGCCATTTTCTTAAAAATGTTTCCAACATTTTTCAAAGAAAATTGTCAATATTTTACTGTTCTTTCATATTCTTAAAATAATATTTCCCTTCTACTATTAGGAAACCGAAAAATTAAGAAAATGCCAACAAAATATACTTTGGGCAGTGATAGATGGCAGCTGGTAAGAGTATGTGGCAAGTCCGAATAGCTAACCAAGACCAAAGTAAAGAGAAAACGAATACGAGAAAGTCTGTGTCATTCAATGGCACCACTAGTTTCTTTCTTTCTTTCATTACACACCTCGTTTCTCTGTATTTCGAGTGTGACATTCCATCGGCTACAATTGCTCAGTGGCTGTCGTCGCTGACGGGGACTACGGTTGAAAAGGGGGCGGTTTCATACTAGCTACGCAGCTAAATCGAATTCAATATGGAGCAGAATTCTAGGAGATGGCTGCTCTGGTCGGTATTTTTTCGTGGTTTATCCGATCAATAATAGGCGAAGCACTGCACTAACAAATGAGCCGCAGATGCGCCTGACCTGTTCTTCCTTATCATTGTCCCCTCCTCTTCCCTTACACTCACACATACACTTACGTGCACTACACTTTAATAGAGGAGGCGAGACAAGAGCTTGTAAGTTGTCCCGGTTAGTGCGATGATCCGCTGGGAGAGTTTCACAATCCGACGTGTAGGTCGGCTCCGTATATGACGTTTCAGTGGGGGGAGGAACACTGCTATTTCCCGGGATATATCATGCACTATACTTACGGGACGAATTAGCATAGTAGTTGACACGCCCGGAAGCAAATAATCATTCAATCAAACTGTTTCTCACCCGTTAGGTAACCGCTAACGTCCACACATAGTGGTGCTCGAAAACACCGCTCGAAAGCACCTTTCTCACAGTTTCAATCTGCAACATAATTCTTCAACTAAATACTCCACTTTATTAACAAAACGTATGAGTTATGAAGGTAATCAGAAAATTCAGAAGAAAATGAAGAGAATGAAATCAGAAAATTCATACAATCCACATAAAATATATAATAAAATATCCACATAAAATATATAATAAATTTTGCAGTTTGGATTAGGAAAATACGGAATGCCCAGGTGATGAGCACTACTGTATCCTCTACATCTTTCTTCCCTTCGCCGTTGCTTTTTCTACTCCGCATCCCGATTACATTGTTTAATATCATCAATCTTAAAGGCTCATCACATTACGGAGATAGTCAAGACATCCTTTGCATGTACGAGAGTATTATGCATTGATGATAACACGATAACGACGAAAAGGTGAAAAATGAGATTGGTATTCCTTCTCAGTTATTTCAGTCGTCACAAATCAAAAATGTCCGATCTTATCGTAAATACGACCTATTTATACTTTCCTTTTTGAATTACTTTGCATTAAATTTAGCGTATCATAACGTTTGATGAGTGAATGTTTAAGAACACAGATGTCGACGCACATCACACTAAAGAAAATGACAAAATGAGAAGCACCAAAGTTATTGATAAATGTGTTTATCTCTCTATTGACAACTCGTAGAAAACACACATGCACACGCATATCCGCTTCATGATATTTGCAGTCCTAATAACAATAGGGTGTTCGAACAGTTTACTGCATGAGATAGTTTTTCCAGCCCAGAAAACTTTGCCCGAGTAATGATCCGTAATTTTAAGGCTGAAGATATTTTGCGCCTTCCACAAGGTTAGCAGCGTGTGGTGGTTTCGTTAGGAAACAATGAAGTACTGTTCATGCCATCCCATCAAACAATGTCAGCTGTTCTGCCACCTGAATCTCTATTGCAACTCATCCCAAGTCTCCTCGCCGTCAATTTGAGATATCCAGATGTTAGATAAAAGGCGTGCATGTTAGAGCTAGCAAAAATATGTCATTTTCATACCCTAAAACTTTTAACACAAGAAGAAAATAACTTTGCAAAAATTATATTGAATTAATTTACTATTGCAATGCGTTAAGTTGCATTTCAATGCACAAGTAATATTTTAGCCGAGGTAAGAAATATGATGAGGGTTAGAGAATGAAAATGATCCTATTACCTGAACGGCGATTATGATAAAAATGTCTCTGCTCTACACAATTTTGCCGAAATTATCAAACACGTCCCTGAAGCGCCTTTAACATCGCCGGCTCCGTCGCATTTGCTCCTTTCCTCGGAAAGTGTCCATCCGGAGCGTGGCCGTATCCCCATGTTCCAAAAGTGCACACGAGAAAGGGCCTTTCACATCCAATCCTCGCGGCGCGCTCTCCATCAAAGTGGGGTTAGGAAAGCCGTACAAGTACCTTTGTCGTTGCCCCTCGGCCGTCACTCAGCTGATTTTAGTTGACGTCCAAGGCAGTCAATAGCAAAACCGAGCGTGGGACGGAGTAGAGGCGGAGTAGAGGCGGGCGTGGCGGGGCGGAGCGCGGCGGGAACTGCGCCTAGCGCACTGCGGCGGGATCTGCGTATGGCGGGGCCTCTTTGCAGGCGAGATCCCCGTTAAGCGCCTTTGGCATGTGACGGCGCTAGGACAGCGGGAGCGCGCACGCGTCGCGCCGGGACGAGTCGAGGCGGGAGAAGATGGAAAGGAACGGGACATGGCCGAACGGAACGGGACGGGAGGGGACGGGACGAGACGGAACGAGACGGGACGAGAAAGGACGAGGCGAGACGAGACTGGACGGGGCAGGACGGGACGAGACGGGACGGGACAGGACGGGACGAGACGGGCCGAGACGGTGCGAGACGGGACGCGTCGGAAAGCAACAACAGACGTAAACGGATGCGACGGAAATGTTGGGGCGGGAAGAGATTGTAGGGAACGGGAGTAGCCTGGGCAGGACGTGACGGATGGCCTTTTGTCAGGTCGGGTTAAAACAGAACTGGCTGCCTTATTTCAGGGCAACATTGCAGCGCCTCAGCCCTCAGCATCCCATTGCAGCGTCTCAGCCCGGGATATCCGACGGCAGATATTCGACCCAGATCGTAACAGCCGCTGTTTGATCGGTTGTTCTTTCCTACCAATGCCTGCTGAAATAGATTTTTAACAAAACTCCCAGATCGCGTGCGACCTTCCTTTTCTCTTCCTTGTCCTAACCTCTTCTCACACACGTGCTCTACACTGCGGTTACTACGAAACTACGCGTTTCGGGAGACTAGTCGGATGCTTAGAAATTGATCCCGCTGGAGGAGATACCTAGAAGGGAAATTACCACATGTAGGTCGGCCGGGGAGGAACACCTTATATGAAACATTCCCTACACTAAGGGCGCTGCATCGGTTGTGACGGGTTGCATCACCGCCCCTTTCTGAGATCCATTCTGAGGACCATGGCAGTTGACGATATGTCGGGAGCTTGTCCCACTGTGACTTTACCCCTCTAGGAGAGAGATATCTAGAAGGGTTATTGCCCGGAAGGCGACCTACAGTTCGGCGCCAGGTCCCATCGTCCTGAACACCTTACATGAAACATTCACTACGCTCAGAGGTCTGCATTTGGAGTTCAAGTGCGGATGTATCACCGCCACCTCTCGAGATAAAACATTTATTACCCTATCGGTACTAATGACCATAGCAGTCGACGCGCCCGGAAACACGAGGCACTCGAATCGTGCTGGGCGAGGCGGGATGATTCTGGCGCCATCATTGCCGTTGCAGAAACGGTGTGAGAGAAGCTTTGATCGCGGGGCTTCGTGGGCGCCTTCCGTGGTGCTGCCGGCTCCCAACCCTCCCCTGTTCCTGCTGTTCCTGGGCAAAGTGAGAACCGCCCTGCAACGCCCTCAGCGCCATCTAAGCATGGGTGGAAGCGCCGACCAATTTCGACGGAATTAAGTTGGACATTTGGTCACTGGCTGAAAATATCACCAGAGGTCCATTTTAAAAGTCAGGTTAACGCAAAACGAATCGTTTAAATCAGTAAAGAATTCTCATACGTAATATTCTCATTCCCTCAGGATCTTGTGCCGATACAGTTATACCTCCATCCGTTCTACCAATTAAAGCGAAGCTAATGATACAAAACCCTCTGGACATTGTCTCTCATGACATTGAGGCTCATGCGTATTCTTCCCAATCATTACTGGCACAAAGTCAAGCACGCTCGAGGGGGAGAAAACTACCCGCAGAACCAAAATGGTTGCATTATAAAGATTATTGTTGTGAGCAGTGAATATCTACAATAGGAAAGAAAATTGTGAAAACTGAATGGGTAATAATATGCCTCGTATTTTATTTTCCGATCTTCATTTTGAATTGCGTACACTCAAATTTTGTTCACTATTACTCTCGAAAAAGAATACCATAACTTTTAAGCAAAAAATGCGGAGGGGGGGGCAGACGGCGGTCGCCGAAAACGAAAACCAGTGGGGCTTTGCCGATGTGTTAGGGAACATCAATGGGAGACAATCTACAGCCGTTAATTTTCTTTCGGTTTGGGAAGAACAATTTCCTTTTGTAGATACCGTAACAATGGCGAAGTATTTAGTGTATTCAAAAGAACTGTTGTATGTTAAAGAGATCAAACGATAGAGGCATTACGCAGCCTTGCAACTCACAGAAACCCGCGAGATAAAAATAATTTCTGTTAATTAAAGAGTTCCAATTTGGAATCTGCAATGCGCCCAGTTCCGCATTCTGATTCTCTCCCAAGTTCCACAACCGCCAACGGAATAGACAATGAAAGATGAAACCGTCGATGGAAGTGACAAACCAACAGATCACGAAGATCATAAATATCTTGATTTCATGCCGTCTGCAGCACGGCTACAACACAACCATAGTCGCAGGCAGAATTGAAAGATCTTGTAAGTGATTTAAATCTTTCAAAGAGGCAAGGAGAATTACTAGCGTCTCGTCTTCAAGAAAATAATCTTTTACAACCCAATACTGGTATTACATTACAAAAAAGACCTCTTAATCATTCCTCTTTTCTCTCAATGTCAGTTAGTTTGGTATATTGTCATGACATTAAAGGGCTACTTACAAAATTTGGTATGATTCACAATCGGGAAGAATGGCTCCTATTCATAGATTCCTCGAAGAGTAGTCTCAAAGACATTTTCTTACATAACGGAAACAAGAAATCTTCGATATCTTAGGCCTTTCCGTTCAGTTATTTAACACCTACGAGAACATGAGGCTACTCTTAAAGTATTGCTATTTGAATCACAAATGGAAAATCTGTGGTGATCTCACAGTTCTGGTACTTCTTTTAGGAATGCAGACTGCTTACACAAAATATTGCTGTTTGTAATGCCACTGGGATAGAAGGTAGAGAAAAGAACATTATCTAGTCAAAGAGTGGCTTTTGAGAGAAATTGTCAATCCTGGTGAAAAAAAATATATCGCATGAATTCCTTGTTGATAGAGACAGTGTGCTGTTACTACCACTCCATCTGAAATTGGTCTGTATGAAGAATTGTGTGAAAATAATGGTCAAACATTGCCAGGGTTTTCACTTTTTACTATCTAAATTTGCTGCGATTAGTTCTGAAAAAATTAAATAAGGAAGTTTCATTGGGCCTCAAATCCCTTACTTGATGAAAGATACTACATTTGAAGAGTTGCTGACATACTGAGAAGTCAGCCTGGCTTGTATTGAGAGATGTATGCGGCAATGTCTTGGGGAAAGTAATGCCTGAGAATTATAGGGTACTGACAGAACAAATACTGGACTAAGACTATGGGGTGCAACATGTTTGTGAAATTATATTTCCTTCATATCCATTTGAATTTCTTCCCACCTAATCTTGGAGATGTGAGTAACGAACATAGCGAATTCACCAAGATATCACTGCCATAGAAAGGTGATCACCAAACCTTTTGGAGGATTACTGCTGGACACAGAAGTATCACCATTCACCCAAAAACTGAAAGTTTCCAAGAAACGTTTGTAATTTGTATGCACATTCCAATCTTTCTTCTGCTTTTTCGTATTGTTTTCGTTTTACGTTTTGTAATATCAACAACTAATTATGCAAAAAAATTAAATACAAACAATTTTTGTAAGAGAAATACACTAGAAAGTCCTTCTGTACTGTTATTAAGGAGTTTCGAAGTTTCACGAAAGCAGTATATGTGGCGTATCCTTTCGAGAAAAATTCGTACGTAATGGAACATTTCTGATTTCATTTTTGCAGTCAACGCATGTCATTTAGTAAAGAACACGTTGTTTCATCTCGCGGCAATACACAAGATTCAAATTTGTTGCACTGTGTTATTGGTAATACAATAAGCCCAGAACGTTATTGGTCATACAATATGCACATAAATTTTATTTAGGAAGGTTTGAAGGGCCCCCTGGCACTTGAATGTGCCACCGACAGACCAACGGCATTCTTTGCGGTTCAGCTCACAGATTTCGTGTTCAAATAATAAACGAGAAGGAATGACTGCCCTTTTTATGAGACTATAATATAGTGACAGAAGTCGAGTTCAGTTATACCCTCACCTGAAAAGAGCGGATTGCTTAAAACATGAGCCCTTTACATTTCTGTTCTCTTCTTTTCGTGTTCGAAAGTGATACGATAAAAAAAATTTGCATTGCATTGAAACTTTGACATTTTGGAAAGTGAAACTCTGAAGTGAAAACACACCGTACTGCCACGTGAATATTTCATGAACCTTTACAGAGGCAGGCAAATTCTTCGGGTGGATAAGGTTTAAGACGAGGCGATGGGAACTACACGTGTTTAAATTAGATTTTGAGCACCTTAAAGACAAAATTATCTCATTGCCTTCACTTTCTTTGCGACATTCTCTTTACTTTTCTGGAGTTTTATGGCATTCATGTAAAGATCGAAAGGAATTCGGTATTTTTGTTATGGTAGCAGTTCCTTGACACTTCTTTAGATATTATTTTAAATTTGTATAGTTATGCATTACGGATTATACATGCACAACAATATTCCTACTTTTTATTAAAGTATTGAAACACTCTCGAAATTGAACAAATGAAAAATTAAAATTATTTTTTGAAGCTTTGTCAAACATTTGTAACACATCTTTAAGTATGTATTCTAATAGTCGAAAAAACAACACATCTAGACCGAATAAGTAGAATACTCTGCTCTCCAGGCGACGACGCGGTGCGGCGTATTTTATTATTGACAATCTTCAGCCATGTCGTGAACCACTCTCTTGGGCTAAGAAGCGCGAGAGATCTGAATTTGCAGTATTCAAAACTTTGCAGGTTTTAATGGCAATTGGACGATCTCTATGAGCGTACATTATATTCAAAAATAATTTATCCCAGGGAATGACGGGAATCAAAACATAGGCTTCATATTACTAGTTTTAGACGCTAAACCTCAGACGACTGAGGTAAATAAACTTAAGCGAGCTTTTTATCGTACTCCAGCATATTTGTAAAGACCCAAAATTGTCACTATTTTAATTTAAAATTAATCGAAAACTATGAACTTTTCAAAAAAAGTGCATGGCATGGTTTAAATACCTAATTCTCAATAATAAATTGCATTTCAGAAGAAATGTCATAAGAAATATCTAGCTTCAATGTTAACGGTGTTATCATGAATTGCAAAAGTTGAACTTAAGCAATTTTCAAAATTCTAAAACTTTCAATGAAAACTGAAATTATGCCATATTATTAAGAGAACTTAATTTGAGAAAAACACTTCAAGAAAAAATTGAGCCATTTTTGAGAAAATCTTGTCTGCTTTATTTTTAAGTATTTCTATTTCACTCAAAATTACTCAAAATCTAGTCATATTTTTTAAATTTTACATGACATTATTTAAAAATCTAACTTTCAAGAAAATAGTTCATGAAGGGAGCAATTAATCTTTAATAACCTAGTCGGTACTGTGGGTCGAAAACGTTTTAACGTTTTTTCGACCCACTGTAACCCTAACTAAATTTTCGAAAATGAAGATGTTTCATTGAAAATCGTAACTGCACCATTTTTATAACATTACTTTACCCAATTAAGCAAAAATGTTTCAGAACAAATTTGGAGCTCTCTTTGAAAATAAATACTACATAAATACTAATACTATTATTGAAAATAAAAACTAGTAAGTACTAGTAATTCGCTACATATACGAGACAAATTCACTTTTCCGCTACAAGGACCACCCCTTAGCGAAGGAATCCATGGAGATCTTGATCATGGTAGTTTGAACAGTAGGAAATGTAAAGTGTATTTCTTCAAGATACTGCTTCAGGGGATAATAAACTGGTTTCGGTGCGTAATTTTTCTTTGTGTATTTATAGTAATATTTTCTGGAGAAAACATTCTTATAAACAGGGTTATTAGAGGTGGATGATATTTGACTGGCATTTGAAAAACATAGTTTTCAAGAGGTTCTTCATTGGATTCCACAAGAATGCTCGAAGTCGGACTCGTTCGATATGCGCTAATGGCTAACCGTAATCCGACTGACTGGATTAGGTTAAAACTATCCTTGTCTATATCGTTGTCTTAGCCGACTGATAGATAATCTCCATTATCTATCTTGGAACGAATGAGAGCTTTGTATGTTGAAAGTATAACATTTCTGTCGGCTCCTCGCGAAGCTGGCTTTTTTTATATTCATTCTTCAAAGGCATTTAGCTATTAAATTCTTGATATGTGGTATGAATGTTAGGTTACTATCAAATATTATTCCTAGGATTTTGATTAGGCAGGAAAATTTTATATATTGTGGTCCTATTTTAAAGTTTAACTGATCTGATAAGTATTCAGATTTGGTTTTAGAGATCTTGAAACCTGTCGTATTAGACGAATCTTGAATTTTGTTTAAAGTGATTTGGAGCAATTCTTGAGATGTTTGAATACATACCCCACTTAATGTTAAAGTGATATCATCTGCAAACAAGTACTGGTATACTTTCACTGGTCAATGCACATGGTTCGTGATATCATTTATGGCAATTAGAACAGTAGTACACTAAGCACAAAAGCCTTGAAGCACTCCGTTAATGATTGTAAATTTGTCCAATAAAATATTCTTGAATTTAACTTGTAGAGATCTATTTTTCATGAAGTGAGTTATGAAAGTTGGTATTTGGTCATCTATCCCCATTTCGTAGAGAATTTTAATGATTCAATCTCTTCATACCATGTTGTAAGCCTTTTCCTTGTCTAGACTAACAGTTACAAGATGTTGATCTGTTATAAAGACATCACATATGTCACTATGGATGTTTACTAGATTGTCAGTTGTGGATCGATCTAGTCTGAAACCACTTGGGAATGGTGAAATTGTATATTAATATTCAAAGTACCAGTTAAGTCTTCTACTGACAATTTTTTGTCAGTAATTTTCAGAGGGTGGACGTTAAGGACATAGAGCTGTAATTATTCGGGTAGGTTTCATCGTTAGGTTTAAGAATCGGGATAACTATAGATTCTCCCCATTTGTTACGGAATTCATCAGGGGTTATTATTTCATTGAATAGTTGAGTTACATATTCAACAGCATTTGTCGGCTGTTCTTTAAGAAAAAACATATATTCCAGCTGGTCCTGAATATCTAGTATGAGCTAGCACAATGTCGACTTCTTTTACTTGTAAGGGATATTTTAATGTAAAATTACCAGAAAAATTTGGGTTGGATAATTTTATCCATTGTTATATTCGAATTACATTTGTATGTTTGGAATTCATCACAAAAGTTATTGTCGCTTGAATTATTAGCAAACGTAAATGCTAAAATATTTGCAATTTTTTCGTTAGAAGTGGTAATTCGATTGTTGTGTAACATAAATTTAGGTTGTATGCACTGCTTGTGGCAACCATTGATAACTTTGATATTTTTCCAATGGTCTGTTGTGTTAGAGAAACAATTTATTGATGATATAAAGTCAATCCAGGACTGCCTTTTACTTTCTTTATACATTTGTCTTGCCATTACCCGAGTTCTTTTGTATTCAATATGATTTTCTATGGTTGGATGTCTCTTGTATTTGTTGCAATTTAATTTATTTTGTAGATAATGTTTCCTTGAATCGGTCAAAATTAGCATCTTGGAATTTCCATCTTGAAGGATAGTTATTGCACGCAGGCACGTAGTATTATTGTGGTTAGTTACGCAAATAGGAAAATGGTCACTCCCATGTAGGTCCTCTATAGCACTTCAGTCCCATTTAAAAGCAATAGAAAATTAACATGTTGTTAGATCGATGTCACTGAACCTTTTATGCGTATTCTTAAAGTGAGTGTATTGGGTTTTGTTAATAATCAATATATTTGGGTCTTCTAAAATTGTTTTACCTTTTCTCTAATGTCTTCTTTATAAGATTCTCACATTAGGCTGTGACAACATCACCTAGCGTAATGAAGGGTTTAGGTAGTTGATCAATGATTTTTAATATTTAATTTTCTGTTAAGTTATAACTATTGGGAAGGTATCTATTACAGATACTCAAATATTTTCTTCCCAGGTTTATTTTGATTGCTGTACATTGAATATTGGTGTTATTTGAATTTCATCTGCTTGAAGGGGTTATGTTTTATGTATAGCAATGCCTCTGGATATTCCTGAATTATTTATCTTGCTTATGTAAACAGAATAATGTTTTAATTTGTGGTATCACTCTTTCTGGATTATTAGTTTCCTGTAAACATACTACATCTGGATTGAATTTGTTAATTAGAATTAATAGATTTTCTCGTTATGACTTTTTGGCATCATGAATTACCTAAATTCTTAAATGCAATATACAACTAAAATTCTATATTCTGGATAACTACATGAAGTTGGTTGTACATTTAGCAATAATTACGACAAATGAAAGAAATTGTTACCATTCCTTTCGTTATTTATAGGACATTCGGGATAGCAGCAAATGACTCCCATTGAATATTCACCTACTCGTTAATGAATCGCTTAAACTCATTTTTCTGGAGCGCTCGATACTTTAGTTTCAGTTGCTTAATGATTGTCGACAGAGAGTCGATAATTCCAGCAAGGAGCAAATGCTATTGACAGTATTGAACAAAACCTGTGCACATTAAATGTAGAGTTTTCAGAAAAGCCGAAATACAATACCAATGAAACTGTTTTTTACGAAAAAAATTAGTTTTGTCTTCCCGATTCGTTTAGGTCGTAATGTTTCACCCTCGACTCGGGCGGAGCGGGGCGGAGCGGGGCGGAGCGGGGCGGAGCGGGGCGGAGCGGGGCGGAGCGGGGCGGAGCGGGGCGGAGCGGGGCGGAGCGGGGCGGAGCGGGGCGACGGAAGACGGTGAGACGGGGTGGCTCCCAATTTCTGGAAGTCGTCGTATACATTGATGCCAGTCCCTTACACGGAAAGTTTTCCGCACAGCGTCGCGTGCGGCGGCGCACCTCCTGCAAGGTCACACGTCAAGCGGGGCCTCGAGGGGAGGTGGAGAGGCGTCTAGTTGAAAGAAGACGGAGGTTTGCGGTGAGCGAGAAGGCGGAGGGCGGGCGGGCGAAGAAGCGAACGCCGCTGGGTGCCAAAGGCAGCAACGGACAGGAGTTGCAGCGGAGAGAAATGGAAGGGTGGCATGGAAAGCAGAGGGAGGCCGAGCAATCCATAAAACGCTTCGAGCTCTGCCTATTCTTCGTTGGTCAACATCACCCTTATCAGTCACAATTGGTATCTCCCTGTTTCTCTGTAGATTAATCTAATTTCGTCTAATTGGTGCAGATCCTAATAAACTTACCAGATCTTTTCCTCCACTGCCAAGGATATCGAGGGGTTCACTCAAAAAAATCAGGATGATATTAGGACGATCAGATAGAGATTTTAAGTGTATCACACTCTACCCAATAACCAAAACCCTAGTCTTGCATTATCTGCTCGGATAGGAGATAGAGGAGATTGAGTTTATCCTTATGAGTTCGTGCTCATGTGGTTTTCCCGTTCTGCAGTTTAGCTTTAGAAGATAACTCTGAGAAATTTGTTATCGGAACGTGCAGAGGTATATACGATGAAACAATGATCCATAGTGAACGTCAGCAGGCCAAGTCGTTGAAGAACACACGCCCCAAAAGCCTCGGTCGCCTCCGTGTCTTTACGGAGTACCCGTCAAAACCCCTCACCATCCATCCATGGGCAGACGTACGAGTATATGTGCAAGGAAGGCATGGTTGTTCAAGAGAAAGCAGTACCTGCCAACACTGAAGAGGATTTTTGATCGTAGAGATGACAAGAAGATTCAAAACCAAACAAGTGGCGCTACATCATCACATACTTCCTCGAATTATTTCCCATTGTTCTGCTATGTTATACTACTACATAAACATGCACACGTGCGTCCAACCAGTAATTTTTTTCCGCACCTAGTCTCCAACTCGGGTCCTACATGTTAACTTTGCGTGCGCCCTACCTCTACGCCATAGAAATAGACCGAAACGTTCCAACACGGGCCAACGCTTAAAAATCTAATTCACTCAACTCAATATTTCCAACATTCAATTTTCGAAAATTCAAAGAGATTAACGAGAATGAGACCTTCACCACTCTTTTAAGCGTCCCTTTTGGACAAAGTGGCAACAAATTAGATACGTAAAAAAGGTCATTACCAATTTTTTGTAAAAGTTAGTAGTTTTTGCGTAATATGCGCATGTATTTTACAAAAAACATCCTCAAAAACCACTAAATTTTTTCTTTAAATTGTCTTCACACATGTAATAAGGAACAGTAAGAAATATGGAGCTAGTCCCATTTTCGGGTATTGCGCGTTTCTTTCGTTTATTGTAAAAATAATTTTTAAATGTACATAATTAAAGATAGATATTTTTAGCTCAGACAAAGACTATAGTACAAATTTATCTCTTTATAAAATGTCATTTACAATTTTTTCAAAAAAGAATTAGTTTTGTGTAATTTGCCATTGAAATTTACAAAAACAAATTCTCAAAAACCTCTCCATTTTTTTTCTTTGAAATTTCTCTACATGTATAATAAGAGACGGTAAGAAATATGGTGCTAGTCATATTTTCGGGTTTTGCTCGCTTTTTCAAAAATTACAAAAAAAATCAAAACTAGAAAATTGAAGAAATGTTTGCCTCAGAAAAACTTTTTTGCAGAAAATTTGCTATTTAAATCAATAAATAATAAATAAAAACCACTAGTGGTACCACAGAATGGCACAGACTGTCTCGCCCTAGTTAGTTTTCTAATCTCTTTACTTTTGACGAGCTTTTGAGACAAGCTTCATTCTATTCATAGCTACTTTCATTGTGTCGCCCGAAAAACAATTTGTTTCATATTTTCTCAATTATTCGGCTCCGTAATGCTAGAACAGAAACCACCATACACTTATTACTATTATAGAAGTATTCGTCTTATGTCCTAATGGGATAATCGAGGTGGATACATTGGTGGCGTACGATCCCAGCTCTTTGAAGAGAAGGCTACCTGGAATGTTGGTCGGGAATTATTATTTGTGACAATCCTGTGTTGCAACAGGAAATAATTGAGGATTCCAGAAAATTTATTGAAAATCATTTAAACAATCCTAATCACAAATACTATTATTCAAGACAAATAAACTAGAAGTGTGTGCATGTGATTTTCGAATTTTTAACTTTTAAACAAATTTTCACATCTCTTATTGGATTTGTAAAACATATGAATCATCCAATCAATAGTTGTCTTTCGGCGCTTATGGCTATTATTTAAGTGCCAATTCGCTGTACCCGGATGGCCGAAGTGGTTAAAAGTCGAGTTCGGTCAGAGCGTTTCGTAGAGCAAAGCCGCTGTTTCGAGGCTGTCTCAGGGTTAATTATTTTCTCACAATTCTCGATTTCTTTTATCTAGTAAAAAACTATTTACCGCGTCGAGTTATACATGCCGAGCGGCAATCTTTTTCTGCCCAGAGGACATTTATTTTACATTTTGTTAATTTTTCCTCTGCCTAATACAACAGAAACACGAAGCTCTTATGTGTATTATAGGAGTGCCTATCCTCTGTACGATTCCGTTGGCCGAGTTTGGATAAATGAAGTTATTGTTCCGGGGAAGGTCGGCTTGTTCTAGCCTCTCTCATTGATAATTATTGGTCACAATTCTGTGTTGCCGAACAAAACTATTGGAAATACTACGGGAATCGAACCCGGAGCCTCAGAGGTGAAAGGCAAATGACTTCGCCCTGAACCACATTAGTTCACGAAATTTATGCAATTTAAAAGAAAAAATTTCTTAATACCCGCTCCAAAGTTTTTCTACAAATAGGCTTAAGAATGCAATGGCGCAGGACTGATTTTCGTAGAACTCTCAGTATTATCAAACATTTTTTAAATCTTAATACTTGAAAACTATACAATTGAAGATAGAGATTTTTGTCTAAGCAAAATCAGCTTAGGAAAAATGTGATGTACATTTTTTGAAAAAAATACATTTTTTCTGCTTGAATTTAATTAAATATATACTGGTGTCCCACAAACTATGAGTTATGAGAAAAATTGTCAGAGAAAATAAATGGATCAAAAGGTTATGAAAAATAAATAATGTTATTTTTAATACAATTTATTATAGATAATCCCAATAACTATTCAATTTTTTCCCTATTCTAATATTTTTGTTCTTAATGTATTGATGTTTTTTTCTTTCAAACAAGCCGCAAACCTGAATTGAAATTAGCTCGATTAGGTTTTCTCACTTAAAAAATACGATTTACATGTAATATGAAAGAAAAAGTGAAAAAATAAGCACCATAATTTTGACATTGTTCGTCCGACTGGTTGCGTGAGGTAGCCAGAGCTCTGCTGTGCGACTCTGTCAGATGTTGCGATAATATCGTTACTTTGTAGTTCGCCACTCCAATGAACGGAGAGGCGGGGAATCACGCGCGTCATCGCGACAACACTAACTTAGAAAGTGTTGACGTGCACAATATGAGTGCTACTGATAAAGAGTTCATCGAAATAATTCCGGTGAGGTGTGATCAGTGCATGTCAGTGTATATTGAATTGAATTGATGCCTTATTTTACGTGGCGAGACTCAGGCCATCGGGCCCGCTCTTCCGGCTTACCACGCAAATTTCGCTACGCTCCTTTCACCATCTAGCAGAGAAAGGAGGTATTTCTTGGGCGAGAAACAGGCGACTTGAATTTAGCTCAGATGCGTCATTTAGGCTTAAGGATCTTTTACATGCAAGTAAATCTACTGACATGGGACAGCCGGCTTTACTTCTCCTCCGAAGGAAAGCGTACGAAGGATTTTTTCGCCCTTAATTTCAAAGGCTTCGATAGGGTTTGAAACCGCCAACTTGGGTACAAGAGTCCGAAACACTAACCGTTACACCATCGCCGCGCGTAGTGACTGACATGCAGCTGCGACTCTCCAGCAAGCGAATTCATAAGTGCTACATTGCTTATAGTAGTGATAAACTTAAGCAGGTTAATAGCAGTGAGAACCAGCCAGCAGGAATGAAAAATTTTTTCCCAGATAATCCAAATCAATTCACCGAACACGAAATGGAGGTGACGATGGAGAACATCACCAACCAAAATAACTCCCCTAGCGCTGATGGCAAGGAACCGATTCACCTCAGTCAACCGTCAACCTTTCAGATACTAGAAAACGACTCCAGAGCCTAGAGAAAATGGTCAGCGACAAACAGTGATATAGATCGTGAACCCAAAAAAATTTAGTTGCAATCACGATAGTTACAGTGATCCAAATACAAAATCTGACTTTACTAATTAATGTGCGTGTCAAAAATAGGTTCGGACCTCTCAATGAAATTGATAATGAAACAAATGCTTTTTTTTAATTTACATTTTATTATACAGCGAGGCAAGCGCTTTAAAAGAGTGATAAGAACTGCAATTTTGCACGCGTAGCACTAAGAGTCACTAATTGGAGAGCGAGGATACTCCCACTAGAGACCTCAATATTTAAAAGTTATTGTATTCTATGAAAATGGAGAAAATAGGGGTATATATTGGAAAAAAGGTATTTAAAGTTTTTAAAAAAATGTACTGATAGTAAGTTTGAGAAATCATAAGTTTCTCTTTAGGTCAGTTGAAATTTATCCTATGGGAATCTAAATTTGATTAAACCTATGGAATTCTAAATTTGATTGATTTGATTTTGAGGGTAATAAGGAAAGAAAAAATATTTAATTGGTGACTGATATAATAATCAAACTTGTGAAGAACAAACTCTCTGTGGAGTTGTTTGTTTGGTCCGCACGAAGGCGCTCTGACAGCAGTGCGAAGGATTTTACTTTGGAATGTTTGAAGCCGTTTACGTACGGAAGATTCAGCTCCTTCCCAGACCGGACATGCATAAGAGGAGTGGCTGTTTTGTGAAGAAATAGGACCGATCTGCTTTAATAGCTGACTTTTTGTGTGTTAAAGGATACAATTTGAAAAGTGCGGCTTCCAAGTTAGTCTGGTGTCAAGGAGCACCCCTAGACATTTTATCGGTTTATTTGGATGATTCCAAGAAACGTAATACGAACGAAAATAGAAAGAATAAATGGAGAGTTTTTCAAATACCAATATTTGATATATCATGCCGCTTTTACTTTCTCTTATACCACTAGCCAGAAGTAGTAGTAGTAGTAGTAGTAGTAGTAGTAGTAGTAGTTGTAGTAGTTGTAGTACTACTAGTAGTAGTACTACTACTACTAGTAGTAGTAGTAGTAGTAGTAGTAGTAGTAGAAGTAGTAGAAGTATTAGTAGTAAGAGTAGTAGTAATAGAAGTAGTGGTACAAGTAGTAGTGGTAACAGTAGTAGTAATAGCAGCAGTGGTAGTAGTAGTAGTAGTAGTAGTAGTAGTAGTAGTAGTAGTAGTAGTAGTAGTAGTAGTAATAGTAGTAGTAGTAATAGTAGTAGTAGTGGTACAAGGAGGAGGAGGAGGAGAAGTAGAAGAAAATGACCCGAATTTTGGATAGATAAGTTTTGTGGGTCCCTCATACAGAAAATAAGGCTTTATTGCGTATCGGCAATAAATTACCTTCTCTTATATTTGAAGTGTAGGGGATCCACGTGTTGGGGATCCTTGATACTATAAAATATGTGTTCTAAAAATTTTCTAAGTATAAGCATGTGCAAAGGGAGACGAAAGATTTGACGTAGGTAGATCTGTGGTTTACCAGTCAGAAGGACTCGGCCGTTTTTCGATTACCAGGGGAATTTTTTTATTTATTTAATTTATTCTTCGGATAGGGAAACGTGCGCTTGTAAATTTTGTATAAGTACATATTTCATTCAATTCTGTAAACTTTCGAAAATTGTAGATGTTCTAAAATTGTATATTCGAATTTCCCATGCTTATTTTGCTGAAGAGAGTTTTTCACCTGATAGTTGACGAATTAGTTACAATAATATAATACTACATATGTTACAAATAGTACAAGTAAGTATGTAATGCAATATTGTATCACTTAGTATTTTAAAATTATTTTCATTTGATGTTAAATAGATCAAAAGGCAATATTGCTATACCTGTAATATAACTTGAACGAGAAATATAGATATTCGGTCCCTCGCTTTTCAGATAAATCTCGGGTAAGGTTCCGATGACTTCAGGTACAATAAAATGTACATTAGATCGCCTCAACATTTATACATACATTGGAATCATTGAACATTAATCTTAATTTTTTACGCTAGGAAGAAGAGTTCAAACCTATCACGACCTATATCTGGTCCTAACAAGATCTCACTTGTTACCGCCCAGAGATATCGGACACTATTAACTGAGACCGACATCAGGCGGAAAAAGTGAGTGACTCTAAGACACTGCAAGGGACAACCTGATCGACAGATTCCCCATGACCGCGTCAGAATCGAGGATTTCAAAGGAACTCTGGGTCAAAAATACCGGTGCGGAAAATTGTCAAAATGGTTATATTTTATATTTCCAGATGTATCCCCAACGCATTTATATATTTATGTACGTCGATGCGGCAATGTTACATTTGCTTACACTTATGGTTGCCATATGGGCTCATTCTAGCTCATAAGCAATTTAAAAAAATATTATAACACTAGTGTGATAATAACTTCGTTGTAACATTCCATTTCTAAGACAAAATATACTAGTTTTTTAAAACAAATGAGAACCGTAATCTTACCTTAATTTAACTTAACAATTAACAATCCTTAACAATTTGTACTTCTCGTCCATGAACCACCGTTCTTTACGTTAAATAAATAAAATAAATTGAAACATCAATGTACGAGTAAAATAATAAGAGTAATACACATGCAATAAGGCTCTCATGGCTCAGTGGTGAAGTCGCCAGCCATTCGGGCGCGATACCCGTAGTAGTAACCTCAATGTAATAACTAAATATTTTAACGTCATTACTGAAATTGTTTATAAAGGAGCATGTATCAGACACCTAAGTGATATAACTGAAAGTAACATTTCATTGTCAGCTATCATCTAATAATAGATGAAATCTAAACCCAAGAAATAGTGGAGGAAGATTTATCGTGTATTAGGGAACAGACGGAAGGTTGTGGGAGAAAGTAATTAAGACAGCGTGCAATTATTTCATATGTGTGATTAAAGAATGTACAATTCCAATTTGCAAAAAAGTGATTGAAATGAAGTATTCAAATACTTGTTAGGTACAATCAAGGCTGGGATGGGTTTTATATTTTCTTTAGTGTGCCATCTTCAAAATCTGAGAACGTGTCTTGGAGCGGAAAAAAGTTGAGATATATGAAAAAACTTGAGAATAATGAGAGGAAGTATGTGCTAAGGTAGCACCACTAGTTTTGTGGGCATCAAGTTGCTTAAAATCATAATCGGACAGATTGTAGATTTTGGTAGAGGAACGTCATTGATCCAACTGACACAACTGTCTGCAATAGATCTCCTAATTAAAGACTTTTGTATGTTTGTATATACGTTTGTATATATATCAAATTAAACAGTCTGTCACAATAGTGTGTGCAATAGTGCGACCGCTACTTTCTTTATGTTTTTTAACAAACCAAACGCCCCGGGTGACCTGGGTGAGGTGCACCAATCACCAGCACTCCCCTGATCCGAGTGCAGGTGAGTGAAATTAAAAAAAATTGTTTACATCAAACATCAATGTGTCTGCTCAATTAGTTACTTTGGATCTCAGGGTTTAGTAGGACGTACTAGAGAAATTAGAAATTGAACAAGACTAAGACGTTCGTTAACACAGAACACTTATATTCAGAAAAACGTAAAAAACATAAATACAACAAACTCAAAAACACACAAAATTCGGTAAATCCTATACCAAAAACAATGACAATAAAAAATAATGCGCAATCTCCCTTTTTAAAAAACCTTCCCTTCCTGATATCCAAATTCAATAAAATTAAAAAATTGTTCAAAGTTATACATTTGTACAAAACTCAGTTTCATTTTCCCTTTAGCTGGATTCACCAAAATCTATAACTTAACTTGCTTCCAAAAAAACTACCTTTCCCTTTTCAGCAACCACAATATAAACAATATAAGTTTCATGCAACCGCAATATAAACCAGAGATAATAGCGCAATAAATGAAAAAAAGTTTTCTAATGGTTTTTCATTATACTTGTAATTGAATAACTACCTCGTATACATTTAGGAAATTTACATGGCTTTCACGAAATGAATTCTGTCCTAATTCTTTCACTGAATAAATAATAAAACTCGAAGCAACAACCTTATTCCGGAAGCGACGTCTGTTCCCACGCGTCTTCTTTGAAAGACGTGAGTAACGCGATCCCGCGCTGTTCTCTCCGTCCTGCAAAAATGTCTTCGAATCGTCACTGAAAACTTCCGACCATGCGCCAGGGAATTCACCGCCAAGGAAGACACAAAACGTCCCACTTGCCCCAGAAATTATTCAGTTTGTTCCGAACTCTTATATAAAAGCTTATTAGCAACATAAAGGTTACAGAACTAAAGTTTCTCTTCTACCTCTAAATTTATTCTATAAATAATTTTATATTTACCTTTGTGAGCTTTCTAAATCTCTTATAATATGTCTTGCTCCAAATTACAAATCAGCCAGCTTTTAACACGTACCACTACACAATTCCTGCGAAGTATACTAGGCAGCGCCGCCAAAGAAATGTTGCCAGGTTCGAGGTCCCCACAACCCCTCCCGTTCCCCTGATCAATCCGTCCGTCGCTCCCCTGCGCTTTAAGGTCGCGGACTCCCTCTTCCAAGTGTCACGCGACTTCAGTCCGTTGCGATACGCCATCTAGGTGTGGCTGTGCGAAAGAGATGTCGAACTTTCTGTGGAACGTGTTCCTTCAGCCGGCTCTGGCTAAGCGGTCACGATAGGCAAACAATATCATGCTAGAGATTTGCTGTGTTATTAAGGAAACGATGCAACATTGAGAGTTCATACTTCATGACAATCATGCCTGCTCGAGAAATTTCGTAAACATCAAAAGAATGATATTAATGAGAGATTTCAACACATGACGCAACTTGTCATTTAGTAAGGACGATCAATCGAGACTCAAAAAGAATATTTAGAGGGCTTTATTGCTTTGAATTATATATCTTGAAGTCACCGTGAATTATCGGCCCTTTTCAAAGTTGAAAACCACGAAAGAGATGCAATTCCGGAGCGTGACGGGGCGATGAAGCTCGGAGCAAGACGCGGAGGCCGGTGCAGGGAGCGTGCGTGAGCGGCCGGGGATTCACAAGATGCTTCGGCGTCGGTGGAGTGCAAGCGGTGCGAGTGTGGCGTCACGGATCGCGACTGGCGGGGAGGCGTGGCGGGGAGAAGGCATTGCGGGGACGAAGCGGGGCAAATAGGCGTGGCCGCGGAGGCAATGAGACGAGCAGCGGGTGCGGTAGGAGCATGGCGGGGAGAAGGCGTGACCCAAAAAGGAGGCGTGGTGGGGCGAAAGCGCGGCGGCGATGATGCGTGGCGGGGGAGGCGGCGAGACGGGCAGCGGCGCGCAAAGACCGAGCATGGCGGGGAGAAGGAACGGCGGGGAGGAGGCTCGCGCAAAGAGGGGGCGTGGCGGGAAGGCGAATCGCGTGGCTGGGCTTATCACTTGCGCCCACGCGAGGTGCAGGGCGCAATTTGCATCGGCGGCGGGCCTCTTCTTGCTAAGCGACCTGTGCGGAGTTGAAACGATCGCATCGGGGGGGGGGGAGGCGCGCCAAGATTGGGAGCTACACGCGCTGAGGCGGCGGCAGAGGCATTGGCGGCAGCACCCGCCCTGCACTCGTCCTTGCGTCCACTCTTTGCGAGGTCGCAAGTTTTCGCCGAAGATGTTAAAGAAGGTGATAGAATATTGATTTTGTAGACTTAAAAAGCAATTTCTGATACTCAGTCGACTGGCACCAATATTTTCGTAAAGAACTTTGTGCAACTTTGCGTAGCACGCATAAGGTATTACGCACGAAAGGTAAGGATTTATGAGCGGTGGTAATATGCAAGCAACATGGGATAAAACGCACGAGAACTTCTTACGCTGAAGAAAAATATAATAATTTAATATGCTCTTATATTTTAATATAAAATAATTAAATTATATGTACAGAGTAGATAGTTTAAATGAAGAATGTTTTAACTAAGCGACAAAGCATAGTAGTAAATTATTTCGAACAATATTCAACGTAAACAACATGAGAAACTATATAATGTTAATAATAGCCAAAATTTAGGATGTAGGACAGTTTGTTTGATTTTCAGTTAACTTGCTAACTACGATGCACTGCGTGAGTTTAACATGACAAAATGTGGTAATGTTCGCTAGGTAAGTGGCATTCAACAACTCAGTTCACAAATAAAATTGGTCGACGATCTGAAATTGTTAATCATATTTCTCCAGAGATAACACAAATCATTCCATCTTCGCCACTTAGGACGAAGAAGTGCAGTTTAATAAATAGTAAAGAAAGTAAAGTTTTCAGGTTGAATTCGATTTAGGACATATACATTGGGGATGGTGGGGACGTTTGACCTAATGAGAGATGTGACCCACCTCGATATTTTTAAACAGTTATCTTTTTACACCGCGTTCATAGAACGTTTTCGTATTAGTGGACAATTATATTGACCTAACGCAACCAAGTGGAGGAACGAAACGCCACTGAACGACTGGCGTTTGTTAAGGAATAAGAGCTTTTCTCGAAAATTCGCCGTTTTTTAATCGCATTTGTATATTTATCGCGTGAATTAATCGCATCTAGTATATTTATTGCTCCACCAATACATTAAACATTTACATTCATCGAACTGACGATAAAATAGTGCAGAAATTGCTGGGTTTTAAGGCGTTTTGTCCATATTTAAAATGTTAAGATCACATATCAGAGGAGCCCACAAAATGTGTTAATGGCCAAAAATGCGACTCATCGGCACGCAAAGGGTAACCGGCTGTCGGCTGAAAAAAGCCCTATGAAGAAGAAATACCCAATTTAAAAAAAAAAAATATTCCTATACCCCGACCTCAGAGCTTAGTCTACGTATGTGAAATTTCGAAATGTTCTAGAGCGAGAAACGATTCATGATTTTTGGGCGGCATTCATTCAATGCAATACTTTTTGCGGCAAGCGATTAGTTTCATCGACAATTGTTTTTAAATTTATCAGTAAATGAACCTTCGTTTAATTTTCCTATCGACGTCACGCGAACCAGGGTCATTGAAAAATTCCAGAATACTGAACCCTTCGATATTCGCTCAATTTGCTCTTCGGAGAAAATATTGACCCAATTTCCAAAACTTTACAATTTTATAAACAAATTCGAAATATGCGCTAGAACGGCTGGAAAGGCTTCGCAAATTATGCTTGTGATGAACATTTTAATACAGCTGTTTGACAGAGTTACAAATTAATAGCTAAAAGTTAGTATAATTGTTGCTAAAATACTATATATTTACTGTCTGTTGACAGTAATTCTGGACGTAAAGTTCCCGCTTAAAATTATTTTTTCGTTACGGCTTAGGCGCAAGCAAAATCTCTCCTCGGCAGGGAAAGATGACGATATTTGTGCGTCATACGTAAACAATCAAGGCCCCCGCCCCCGGGAACAGCGTCTTTCCCGCCCCAAGGCATTTTGCGCCAATCACATGGGCACTAAGGTTCTGACTGGAGTGATTGGTCAATGTGCCCCTCCCCCGTAACTAAGGGTGTCCAAGTATGTCTGGACGGTTGGGAGGATAGAATTTCACCAGCCAATTCTTGCGAGGGGATCTTTACTTTCATCTGGACCGGTTTCAGAGTTTCTTCAGCTCAATATTTGTGTTGTTTTATACCTTGGTTATGTCTAATATTTTTACATTGTCACATACGTAGTGTAGAGAAAGTTATTTAATTCTACATAAAATCGATGCCGAGATTTTGACCGAAATATACGTTTTGAGGAGTCCCAGACACTGAAAAGTGTTGGTGACCAAAAACTAGTACGAAAACCATATAAATGATTTTCCACCAAATAGATATTCTTAGATGGATCTGGTCCAACTCGAGGTCCTGTGATTTTAAAACGGAACTTTTAATTTTTGGAGGGTACTTTACCTAAAGCCCTTACGACACTTTCAATTTTTTTTCAAAATTGCTCCAATTTTTTTTATTTTTTAACTCACATAAATCAAACTGGAATTACAAATTTGTTAAAGGCTTGTCATTAATGTCTCAAAAAGTTCTCAAATTGCAAAAGTTCAATTTTTTCGGACTTTGTCTATACCTTTAATATTGAGACTAGGTAAGTTTCTTTCTCGAAGAACAAACAAATTTAATCGACGGAAATTGTGCTTTTCCAAATTCTTCCTTTCAATTAAAACATGATATATGAACTTCCTGTAATTTAGATGTTGACTAAAGATTGACCTGAAAGTAGTTATTTACCTTGTGTGAGCCTAGCCGAATGTCCGGCCAGGTTGCAAACTTGATGATGTGATTTTCGTAAGAGATTTCGCACCAGCTGTATTCTTGCATCGTAAGAAATGCAACTTCTCAGAAAATGCTTTTGAAGATCTTGAATACTCGTACAATATCATGCTTCTCCGTGCACGCACCCTTTGGTCTTTTGTAAAAAATAATGGAATGCAATAGCAAAGCAAAATCTTAATAGTAGTTTACCTTGCGACCTCTTTACCTTGCCATTAAAAACGAGCAAAAAAGAAATATCTCAATCTAAGGCTTTAGAACGCTTGGAACTCCATAAAGTGAGAATACATCACAAAGATACGTAACGACTGAGATTATATTCTCTGGCAGGTAATGACACAGGACGTACGAGAACTGAAACCATACTGAGCATTTATCACATGGCGCCCAGATATACACAGATAGCAGGTATCATAAACTTCGTATAGTGCTGTTCGAAGAAATTTCTGCTTTATACCACATTTAGTGAGAAAACGGGTCAGCAAGAGGACAAAAGATGGCGACCACGTGGGCCACACCAAGAAGGCTCCATTTAGCCCTCTTGGGTCGTCCCTGCAGTACAGACGGCGTCGACCCCCTGGGCGCGGCCGCGCCAAAATTTCTGCGAGGTAGAAAGAAGGGGTGTATATGGGCCAAGAGTCGGGAGGAGGGCTGGTGAAGCCTGAGTATAGTCCGCTTTAAACAGAGTGGTACTTCGGGATCACGAGCTGGAAGAAGGGGGTGTAGTAATCCAAGAGCGAGCTCCAATGACAAAAGTTCAAGTCGTAACGAAGCTTCCGTTTGGATGGCAGTGTCCCCATCTCCATACAGCTTCGGATCTTGGAGTGCCACTACGTTTAAATCGGAGTTTAATGTCGGAGGAAACGCGCCTGGCCGTGAAGACCGCCGCTATTCTGAGAACGCAGCATTGTGAGAAGGGGAGGGGCAGCTGAGGAAGTCAACGCCTCCCTGACGGAGGGGCGCCGTCGGTCGAACCAGTGCTAACACACAATTTGACGGGAGTTGAACGGGGTGGGGGTTAGTACGTGCTTGGCAAATGCCATATCCCCTTGGAGCATAGAATTCGAAGCCCGGCCACTCAGAATTGCAGTGTCCCCGGGAAGGGTGGGGTTGGCAGTCTTTGTCTGTGGAGAAACGCAAGGAGGGATGATGTCGCTGAAGTACTTCTGACCGGGGGGTCCAAGGATCGAGTCCCGACGGCAGCAAAATTATCGACATTATTTAGAAAGCTACGTAGAGTTCAGTCGCTGTTGGGAAGAGAGTTCTACCGAATGGCTGCTCTGAGCAGTACTTTTCCGTGGTATCTCCGATAAGCACCAGGTGAATGCCCGAGCCTAACAAACGGGCCAGGTATTGCACACGATATTTCCTTCCTATTCCTAGCGCTAACCTCACTCCTTACTTACAGACATGTACACTTACATCACTACATTACCACACATGCCAGCAGATCAGTCGGGAACTTAGAGTTCGTTCCGACTGGGGCGGTGGCCCGCTAGTGAGAGATACCTGGATGAGGGAAACCCCGTTAGTCGTAGGTTGGTGCCGGATCTCACTATCCAGGGTGAAGATTACCTCCACCTATCAAGTAAAATATACATTACACTTACGGGAATAAAGGCCTTTCCCGTTGACACACCCGCAATTACTACTCAATCAATCAGTGAATAGCAAGGAGGGAAGAATGACTGCAGGTGAGGTGAGCTCGTGTAATTTCGATGCGTTCGAATGCCCCAGATTCGGGAACCGGTGTGGTGCCCCGGCTGAATCGTGTTCCCCCTGGCCCCCGCCTGAGAAGTGACGGCCCATCGTGCTGCGCCCTCCGAGCAGAAACGGTTTCGCGGGCGCCAACTCCCAACAAAGGGATGCAGTAGCGGACGCATGTTGGCGACGCGCGCGATAGGGCGAATGGGTCCCGCGTCTGGACAAGGCCCACGCTCTGCCGCGCCTCCGCGTTGGCCCCAGGCAGCAGCGCTCAACGACAGTAGGTGCGGGAACGGGCCACGGCCCTGTGCAAAAGGCCCGCGCTCGGCCCCGCCCGTCCAAGGGCGCGCTCCCTGTTCGACCGGCCACCTCAATGGAACGAATCACTCCCGCAATTGTCATTGACGACGGCTGGAATCAATGTTGCAAGAGGCAATGCTCTTCCTAATAATTTATGCCTTGTGATGTACAGCGAATCGTGATTTGATTTATGTACATTTAATCGGGTATGTCTGCGCTTTTTAGTTGCTGTTTGCTATTGACTGCACCCTAAATTACCCATCCCTCCTTACCATAGAATGGATGCATTATTTGGGGTTCAATTTCGTGTACAGTGCAATAATAAATAATTTCAATTTTTAATTCTTCGATCTTAAAGAAGCATGATCGATTCAATTAAAATGTCGCAATAGCGGAATGTTGCTTAATGTGGTTACTTACTTCGAAATAAGCGAAAGTATTGTTATGGTGCGACGGAAAACGGCCAATTTTCGCCAGAAAACCCGCCGGGCACTATTAACGAAAAAAAGGATAAATCTTGTTTGTATTTATAGGTAAATCCTTCCACTACACGTGGTGTAGTCATAATTCATGTTTTTCGGGTTCTTGATACCGAAAAATCGACGGACGGCAAGATTACTTTTCAAAACATGTCTGTCCGTCCATCGGTCTGTGATCAACGCTAGCCTAAACGGTTCAGCCGATTTTCTTCAACCTGGGAATTTCAAACAGCTAATTTGATTTTTGAGGGTTCCTTAACAACATCTCCAAAATGAAGATACATTATCTTCAAAATGAATCCAATTTTTTTGATTAAACTATAGATTTTGATTAAACGGATAATCTAAATGGTGCTTAAGTAAATGAAGCAGATCTCATTTTCACTCAAATCTTTAATTTTTCGAAAATTGTAAAAGTTGAAATATTGTCAGCGTCTTCCTACAACTACAATGTTGAAGGTAGAGATATTTTCTTTAATGAAATATGATTTTAAAGACATTTTAAAATGAGGTCATGTACAAGTTTTCGAAAATATGAGTAGTTTTCGGTGCTTTTGCTTAAAATATAAGGAAATTTTAAATTTTTAAACCATTTTTCTCAAAAAACGGCTCTAATCTTTTATTTGCTTTTCTTCTTGTACTCATGAAAGGTCAACTGTACAAGTGGTGTTAGTCTCATTTCCGGTAAACTCTGTATTTTCGAAGATAGCAAAATTTTAACATTCAAAAATTAAGACATTGAAAATGTAGATTTTTCCCTTAGACAATTCGGTTTTATAAAAATTATCTTTTTTATAAAAGGTCATGTACATATTTTTGAAAAACAACTAGGTGTTGTGTAATTTGTGGTTGAAATGTATGCAATTTATAAAAAATACATTTTCTCCAAAAACACTCCAATTTCTTTCTTTTTTTCATGGATGTAACAAAGAACGTTCGAAGGAATGACGCAGATCTTATTTTCCTTGAGCTTCCTAAATATTGAAAAATTGCAAATTTAGAAATAATGGGAGAAAGTATGTTCTGTTAAGCACCTTTTGGTTATCCTCCTTTCCCATTCTGTCAACAATGATTCAAATAAAACAAAATGTGTACCAAAACAATCTACAACATGTGCCGAAGTGAATAGCCGAGGTCGTAAAGACTGGAGGGCGGTAGCTCTGTTGGTTTGAAGGGTGGTGTGTTCGAATCAAGCCTGGGGCATCGATGTTTGTGTGTGTTTGCGTTGTCCTTACGTGTTCCCTCTACAAGTACCAATCGCAGTAAAACAACCACTGAGGTCGCTATATGCTCTAGAAGTTAGAAAACGATCTAAAACAAAATATACACTTTCATAATAAATCATAATAGTTTAATAATATTCTTTACGGTGGAAATGAATAGAAAAAACTGAAATAGTTACAATTGGGATGTCTGTGACATAATTTGAGCTCACTGTTTCCCATGTTGAACCTCAAAAGAAATACACAAGTGATAAGAAACAATTTGAATATTGAAGATAAAATTAATATAATATATCCAGTGGATGAAGAAGAAATCATATTGTTGAATTCGTAGAAAGAAATAGCAGTTTCCTAGCAAACATTATATTGACTAGCAAAGAGTGACTGTGCTCTTTTTTCCACACCGTATTCTAGTTACAACATTTATATCTAGAGGCCAACGTAATATTTGAAATAATTTATTCCTGCAATTTTTTCCGATAAAAACCTTTTGACAGGTTATGAGTAAAAAGCGAAGAACCAACATGGTGGCTGGTTTCATTAGCTTTCATCTCTGAAACTTATGCACAGAAACGTCCTTTGACCGTATAACTTCTTGTCTGACGTACAAAATCCTATGCCCAGGAAACTTTCTCCATAAGAGCCTGTATCAATTTAAACTTATTTTATTAAAAAAAATAGGCTGCAAAGGACCAAATATTTTCTTGCCATCTCAAAGAACAGAGATTTTAATTTCATTTCAAGGAGGTACTTTCTGGGTGTTCTTCAACGCTGTTGATAGAATGAACATACTATCTTAACCAAATACTTCGAGTTTTTAGTTCATCTCTGGAGAAGAAAGCAATATTTTGCTTTATTAAGAAGTTCGTAAAATCAAATTTGTAAATCTCGATCTTTTTTTTTTAATTTATGGAATGGTGTCTGCAATTAAAAGTTCCTTTACTTTATAAACAGTTTGTATTACCAACGTTTCTGTTATCGAGATAAGACTATACCTTACTGCTAGAATCACTATCTCCTGCCCTACATACGCAAGCAGAGGTTTATAAGAATCGCGTTTCCATTAGCAGCGCAACTCTTCCATAGAAAGGGACACGAGATATACTTATCATTTGAGACCGATCTCACGCGAGGAACAATGAATCATTGGCGCGGGGACAGTTCTTCATTAATACTGGTCATCCTCTCTGAATAGGACTTCGCAAAACATTACAGCCATTCTCGCTGCACGTTAGCAAAATAGGTAGCAGGAACTAGAAAGACGCCGAAAGATGCTCGAAATGTGTACATTACTAACATGTTCTGAGTCTTAAAAAGTATTTACAGTAACATAGTCGAAGATAACGGTTGTACTAGAAAGTGAGGCTAGAAAGATTTTGAATGTAAAATTCTTAAAATTAAGAAAATATTTTTTTGACAAATTACGAAGTTTTTAATTTTGTTTGATATATGAGTTGATGTACTTCGTATGATTAATGACAGCAACTGTTTTTCTGCTTCTTCCTTTCGCCCTACATTTTCTTAATGAAAGAGCGCAATCCATTTTGTTAGTACACAAAAGATGCAAGACATAACGTTGGCTTAATCTCTACACTCCAAGTAATCCAACAACCAGTTAGCATGCTCTCGAGCTGGTAATGAAAGGGTTTCTCTCTTTTGAATCACGATAATCGTGAAATGTCGTGAGGTGAAATGGCTCTAAGGCTCTCGTCTTGACGTATCAAGGTCAGTGCGCAAGAGTTTGCAATCAATATGCTGCAAAAGACCACACCGTCTGTCACGAGTACATATAAATCTGCACCTCATTCATTCTTATACTTTCTCATTTTCTTTATTTACTAGTACAATGCGTTATTATAGAGTCACATGCGAATAATTAGTAATGAAATAAGTTGAATATCGATAGTTATCAAATGAGTTTTGGATCACAGACGTTATTCGAACTGTGCAGAAACGATACTTTTGTCTACAACGATTACAAATCCTTTTAAATTTCTCCTATTAGTATACTTCTTATTTGGTCCTATCTTCCATATACGGAAGTTAGGTGACCCATAACGGGTTTTCTTGGGATAAATTATTCAGGGTGGTTTCCCGTTGCCTTCCCTGATATGATGATGATAGGGGGTGAAAGGACGAACACAATACAACCATGCCCGAGGCGGTGCTCGAACACGCGATCTTTCGGTACGAGATCGCTACGGTACTACTGCCTTAGCGATCTCGGCCACCGGATCGGCATTAGTGTGCTAGAAGTTGCGAAATACTGCAAATGTGTAGTGTTGATATTTAGACGAAGATACATCTTTCGGGAGTCCCTGCTAGAGAAAAATATTTCTTCCAACGAGCTGTCTGCCCGATTGACCAACACTAGGGCCTAAACCTCACACAGTATTTTCCTAAAAATTGTTATTATCCATAAAGTGTGGACAGCCCTGGGTATTTGAAACAAATCTTTTGATACTTGGAGGTACTTTATATCAATCATTCAAATAATTTTCACTTTTTTAAACATACCACATTTTTTCTTTAAATGTTTTTGCTTGAATAATGAAAAGTTTGCTTAAGAATATGGCATAAAACCTATTTTTTTAAAACCTGCTCAAATTTCGAATATTACTCGTACAAACGTTCAACTTTCTTTACTTTCTCGGCTACCACGCACTTACACAGTAAAGAAAAAGTAGTGTTTTGCTGCAGCTAAAAGTGGCGAAATATCGACAGGAAAACTCGTATTGTCAGCCCCTGATAACGTAAAAGTGGATAAATCTTATTTCTATATGTAGATAGAAGTATTTTCCTACTGAAATCTGCACTTGAAAAATAGATCTAAGATAAGTTCATGTACACTTTTTAAAAAATATGAGTAGTTAAGGTAACGTACGAGTAATTAAAGGCAATTTTATTTTCTACAAAACAGCTCCAACTTTTTCTCAGGTAGACCAAAGTAAGCTATTAAAAATGGTCCAGGTCATGTTTTCATTGAACACTCTAAGTATTTCGAAAATTGCAAAGACAAATGTTTTGGGTGCCTTTCAACAACTACATAATTGAAGAAAGATATTTTTTTATAATTAAATATGTTCGTCAATAATTAAATCGTGAAACAATGACATGTAAAATTTCTGTATTTCTGATACAAATTCCAATGTTTATCATTCTTTTTAAGCGTCAAGAATGTTGAGATGTCAAGAATCTCCAAGGTTGGCGGAATCGGGGTAACGTAAATGGTCTAAAATCCTGAATTCGACTACCAGACAGGAAAAAAATTGGTGGTTGGAAACATATTTGGAGATTCATGTTAGTACCGGGAGAGTTAGCTCAGACATTGACTGTCGTCACTGCAGTGCCTCGAACTGGGAGGGCCTAGGTTAAATTCCCGACAGTGGTAGGTTTTCGACACTACCTTGACAGCTAGATAGAATTAAATCGCTATCTGGAAAAAAATTCTAGCGGCCGGGTGTTTGATCGGTAGTTTTCCGTGGTTTCTCCGATCAACTAGAGGGGCACGCCGGAGCAGAACCTTATCAAACGGGCCACGAACCGCGCACGATCATTTCTTTATATTCCGTGTCCTATCCTCATCTCTTACACACACCTACACTAACATGCACTATACTCCCAGACATGCCGGGAAACCGGTCGATCGCGTAGAGCTTGTCCCGGCTGGTGCGGTGCTGGTGGGAGATACGTAATGAAGAAAACCCCGCTAGCCAACGATCGGCCCCGGATCTCGTCATCCAGCGGGAACATATCACCGCCACCTCCCGAGGAAGCAATATACACTACACTTACGACACAGCCCGCAATCGCTATCAATCAATCAATTCAAGTAGTAATTTTCGAGCCGCATCAGCAAAGTAAGTTTACCTCGATCGTCAACAAACAAAAACGCAAAATTCGTGGAAAAAATTACTTTAGCATACAGCACTTCTACTATTTTTCACGTACCTTTCGCCTACCCTGGGATTAACAATTCTATCTCAGTATCGCTTGGCAGTGTTTGACAGTCACCTGCAACTCTGCGTCATTGTTATATGGGTAATGCTGGTCGGTCAGAAATTTCTTGAAGTGTAAGAGATATGGATATTGGAGGATGCCTGATCCGGACTATAGGGTGTGTAGTCAAATGTATCATAGCCGAAATGCTGAAGAAGATCTGTTGAGATCTAAGCTACGTTTGACCGACGGTATGACCAAAATCACTTCTTACTCTAATATATAGACTAATTATTTGAAGAGTAAACGAACTATGTATTGATTAAAATTATCTTTTTGAATCCTCATTTTCACTATATCTATATCTTCGAAGGAAATGTAGAACGCATACAGCCTAATGAAGAATAGCATATAGTATCGAATCGAATCATATTGAATAATGTTGATTAAACTATATCTATGTGTTCAATAAAACTTAATCATATACCATAAATTTTATCTCTTCCAAAAAAATATAATGCATTTTTCCACGACAAAATGATGTTTCATGTCTGCGGCGCGTAATATTCATTCAAACTGTATTTGTTTTCATCCGATACTCCTGCTTGAGAATAATGGATTGGTTACTTTAAGTAACTAATGGCGTTGCTACGTCATCCAGCTAATAATAATTGGTATCAAATTCCTCGCAGTCGAGAAGAATTTTATATTCCGAATTTCGTCTTGCAAGAGTTTGTTCCTTTCGGTTTTTATTTCCTTAATTTTATCTCCCTCTTGTGTAAAGACGTTGTGCCAAGGCAAAAAGGATGTCCCATTATTTCTGCAGACCATTGCTATTATTAGTTCCATCTAAGATACATCAATCCTCTAAATCTCAATATCAATGTTGTTGCCCATAAATGTAGTGAGTGCAAAAATGGAACAAAACTGAGAAAAGGGAAAAATTAGGGAAAAAGTTATCAGATTTACTTGAAATCAAATCATCAAATTTATTATTTCTTAAGAGTCGTAGAAATCCGAAGTTAATTCTTTGCCATTAGAACCATGGTATGGTGAATGCTATACCATACGAGGCTCCACTCTTACCTCTGAGCAGAGGTAATAGTGGAGGCTCATATCAATGGCTTACCTCCTAGATTTAGATTTATTCAGTCAAAAATAGTAAAAACTGTATGTGACGTAGGGGGAGAAGATTGTCTGCGCACGTTTTCTTGAATTCCAGAATCCCATCTCGTCATTTTAACAATATATATAATATATATTGGAAGGTGAGTAAGTTTCACATAAATAAACAAAAATAAATTTAAAAATCGCACGATTAGCAATATTTGAAAAGTAGTCGTAGTCGTTTGAGGTAAAGAAAACTTATTTGCATCGGTACACGAATTGCAAGAACGATTTTTCTGCATTGCTAACAAAATAGCAACTCGCCCTTACTTCTACTCTTACTATTACAAGCAAAAGGAGAGTTCAACAAATCGTGCACATAGTGAAGCTACATTTACTTCCAGAAGCAAAACAAGGGACCATCTCAGCATTTGCTCAAGGGATCAGAGAAACTGTACAAAAACCTGATCGATAAGGGGGGTCATTGACCCAGAAGCTGAAGTACATTATTTGTTTCAAGCATTTTAAGACTTTTAAAAAAAATATACAGTACAAATGTAAACTAATTCATTACATATCACTGTTTTGTTAAAATGTACAGTACAATAGACAGTAATGCAGAAGAAAATATTTTACTTTTAACTTAAATTTGTGAACCAACTTCAATTGTTTAATATCATCTGGCAGTACTTTGTCAAGTAACGTACATGTATTGTATGTGGATTTGTGATAGTTAGCTGACACTCATGAATGTGATTTTTACGACGTGTGTTGTAATTATAAATATAAATATTGCATGAAAAAATGATCCCAGTGTTAAGAAAGTCACTTTTAACTAATATTACAGATTCGTAAATATATAGGCAAGGCAGTGGTAAGATTCCTAATTCAATGAAGAGAGGCTTGCATGGGTTACGCGGATGGCATTTTTTCATTATTCCAATAATTTTTTTTCGCAATCTAAAGGTCTCAGTTCTAGATAATGAGTTTCGCCAGAATTGTATACCATATCTCAGGCGGGAATGTACATTTGCAAAATACACGCAACGATTTGCATGAAGGCTGACAGAATTTGATAGAATTCTGAATGCGTAACATAATGAACTTAATTTAGTGTTAAATTTTGTTATATGTAATTTTTCTATATGTGACTTTTTCGTGACAGGTAAACGCCGTTGCCTTGCGCTCTAGATAGGGGCGATCACGAGAGACAAATGATCACTAATAAATGATTGTGGATGGGATAATGGTTCAAACGGGAAACGCGGTGAAAGGTCAGCCACAACGTAATGGTAAAAACCTCCAAGTCTTACGCGCTTACTGGGTGTCTCGGAATAAATGTTACACACCTCTAGAGCACGTAGAGAAGCCGAGAATCATAACTTTTTACAATGATTGCATAGTCAAAAATTTCATATAACGAAGTTATAGTTCATATAACGTTGCCCTTACTGATAAGCGACTGTGTATAGCAGTCAAAGGTAAGATCGTAAAATTGCCGAACATCAGTGCATGATGAGTTGCCTAACAATCAGGGGGAAATGTCAGAGGAGTAACATCGTTGTATGAACTTCCCGCCACACGTTTATTGGCAAAATGCTGACACATTTAACCCGATTGCTTACGCTAGAAGTTTGTACAATTCATTCAGAGACTGTGTGTGTGTGAAATATTCATTGCTGTTGCGAGTATCTGTGGGAGTTTTTTCACACAAATCCACTACCATTTGTACTAGTCTGTCGCTTTGAAAATCGTCTTCATGTAAATCGATTAAACTAAACCAAGTCTAGTATAACGAAATTATTGGATAGAACTATTTGTCTTGGGAATTTACTCTACCCGATATTGTATTTTCTCACAATTTCATCTGTTTAATGTTATGTGTGTAATATGTATGTACTCACACAAACATTTTACAGAAACATACACGGTCTGTCTTGGAAAATGAATGAAACTGCATGAGAATTAATGAAAATAATAGTGTAGCCATCGAGTTTTTCGGAGTAAATTCTCATATACACAGGTAGTGTTTCTAAATATTTATGAATTTTGGGTTTTCTTTTTTAACTCTTCATAAGTATTTGTTATTTATGTCATTAAGAGGTAATCTTGAAAAATCGAAAATGAAGTTTAGTGGATCTCCGTCATGTTCACATTAATGACAATATTTTATCCATAATATAATATATTTTGCCGTGTCTTTTTTATTCTCTAATAAATATCACACAAATACGCTATATTGCACGCTGTATTCACAGATACCCGTTGATGTTGGTCACTTTTTAATATTCGTTTTAATGTTTCTCAAATGGAGGCTTGCGTCAACAGAAAAAAATATTATGAATTTTGAAAATCGATAAGAGAAATGTAATTTACAAACGGTGTGCTTCTGGGCCTCAAATATATAATTATTATTATTAAGAATCTTCTTGAATTAATGCAATATAATACAAGTTTAAAATAAATTTCACGCCCATGATTATTAGTGTTAAAATAATGATTATTAACGGTTAAAGGGTCAAAGAGTGTCTCTCTGCTTTTTTGAACGTGTTCAATGTTTAATTTCTATTTTTTCGGGTACACATTTCCGAATCAGTGCGAGTTCCTCTCCTTAGGAGCGGTCCAAAAACGTTAAACCATTGCAATTCCCTAAATTTTAGAGTATTTAATCAAATTTCACCTGAACCATTTTTATCAGTGTTCTTTGTTCTTCTTGAGAAATGAAACAAAAAGTTTGGGCCATTTTCGATATTTTTTAAAAATTCCTACGGGATATTTATCCTGAAATTAAAAGAACTGATTCAAATTGACTGAGTCGTAACTACAGCTTGATCAATCGCCGAGTATTTATTTTGTTAATATCCTCCAAATATTTCTTTGTACAGACTAGGAAACGGAAAGACAGACGGACAGTCAAGCTGACAAAAAACAAAAAGACGTTTCTAATAGTAAGTTTTAGGTATTAAGACTTCAAAACGTGTATTTTTACAATACTACGTGTACGAGAATATTTGGTTAATTGGTAACAGTCGACAACTGCTAAGGTCATTGCTGCCGTAAGTGTCGTGTATGTTTTTATCGCGGAAGGTGGCTATGATCTTCCGCCGCTGGATGCGGGGTTTCCCCAACCAGGTACATCCCCCCAGCCGGGACCACCCCAGCCGGGACAAGTTCAGAGTTCCCTACTGGTCTCCCGGCATGTGTGGCACTGTAGAAAATATAAGTGAACATGTGTATAAGTTAAGTAAAAGATAGAAGGAAGAGGAAGGAAAGTTTGCATATGGCTCCTGACCCGTTTGGTAGGGTTCTCCTCCTGCATTCACCTGGTGTGATTGGGAGAAACAACAGAAAACTGCCGATCAGAGCAGCCGGCCGCTAGACATTGTCCTCCAGACAGTGACTGAATTCGACCTAGCTACCTTGCCAGTGTCGGAAATCTTTACATCGTCGGCACTCGAACTGCTCGACTTCCCGGCCAGAAGCATTGCCGTGGCATTACTTGATATCTTGATGAAGTATTCCTTTGTAGCGCAGCGCTAAGAAGAATCTATTTTGAAGAGAAATGCAGTTCCATATTTAGAGTTTGTGTTGTTGTTGTTTTTGTTTTGCGATATCTAAAGCATCTTCTAGTTTCTCACATTTTGCACTTTTGAATTTCTTAAGTGACATCCACTTATGTTTTTCGCTAAGAATACCACCCAAACTTCGTCTGCTTATCGGTTTATCCCATAACTATGAAAATGGTTCCGCTGACTAGCAGAAGGATTTACTTCTCTATACACACACAATTCATGCTTCTCTTTTATAGCGCAACGCGTCCGCTTGCTCATCGTGCATATGCTACCAGCAGGTTGAAACAACTCCTTCCTAACACTTTCTTTACACCGATTTAAACATTGTGGCATTCCAAGATTAAGAGCTGTCATCCAATCGGGAGCTTCGTAATGAATGAAGTTTTGATATTGTAGCTCTCGATTGGATTTCAATGCCCCTCTCTCCTTCCACATCGTGGCCCTGAAGTGCCACTATATTCAAATCTGAATATAAGGCAGGTTTGTCGAGATCGGCGGACCAATTGAGGAGTCAACAGCCGGCGGAGATCCTGGAAAACCGAGCGAGGTCGGAAAGAGGGGGATACTGCCTCGTAGTTCTTCACGTGTCCAAATGAATCGAGAAGAAAGCGCTTCGAACATGTTCAGAACTTCCCGAACCTCTCAATTCCTTGGCGAATGGCGGTAGGCAAGGGTGGCGTTTTATCGAGGTAACTACCACGTATCAGTAATAGAAGAATGGTTGCTCATTTGTTGCACATTACTGTAACTGAGGATGGTGCTATCTCGTGATTTGACTGCACACGCAAAAGTAAAAATTGACGAATTTTTAGATGCGTTACTTCCTTAGTACTAAGCCATCAATAAGTAAAAATGCACAACTGATTAAACGAATTGAAGGAGCAATGGGGATTTATTTCTTCCTTTATCTTAGGTCGCTTTAAAACAAGACATCAGCGACCACAAAATGTTTACATTTTTAAGTTTACTAGTTTAAAACAGAAGGTTATATATTTAAGACCAACTGATACATTTTGAGTAAAGTTATCCTTACATCCTTCACCTATTTTAAAAACCCTATCATATTTCAATGGTGTATTTTATTTGCTTGACCCGGGCATTCTAGAAGGAGACGTGGAGGTGATATAATATTTTCACACATTGGACACGGATTATATTGGTTTTTCTCATGAGATGACCAATGACTTAAGTTGAAATGTACTACACTTATCTTGTGAGGATGAGTTTATGTCTTCTGCTGATGTTAAATTTTGGAAGGGAAGGCTTGTTCTACGACTAATTTTCTATCTACAGTTTCGACGATGGTGATTTCCATAGTAAGTTCCAAAGCTTATTTATGAGATCATTAAAATTCCTTTGAACGTCAAACCGAGTCCCATGGATATATTTTCCGGGACTTGAAGCGTTGTTTCAGATTTAGCAGCCCTATCTGTTTTTGTTTTTTATTACAATCAATGCTATGAAGGGACGAAAGCCAATTCGGATTCAATTGGATTCCATTGGAAATGGATGTGTTTTATTTCGTTTTGAAAATAAAAAGTTGCAGTTTTTAGCAAATAAGGGCGCCTGTGCCTTTAGAAACAAGATTTCTGGACACTTGAACAACAAAAACAATTCCTCGAGCAAGATCGCCAGATCGAGACGACCGTTTTATTCTTTCTCGTGTGTATTCTACCTCGTAGTGCGTGCGTTCAGTGTGAGGTGCAGCTCCGCGCAGCCTCGTGTAGATGCAGCAACCCCGCACCTCCAACGCGGCTGGGAAACGCGCTCCCACGCGCAAGCGCAAAGTTGGCCGAAGAGCACAATACAGCCGTCGTCGCATAATAAGGCAGACTTGTATTCTTCGACGTTTCCATCCCCGCTCCGTGTTCCGCCACGCACTCCGTTTTTCCCCGGCTGGGCTGGGCGTCCGCACAAGGGGCAAGGCGCGCTTGGGGCTCCGTTCCCGGGGGGGGGCGCCCTCGAGAGCATCTAGCGCTCGCGCTCGCGCTCGCTGCAGCAGCTTACACGGCCACTCATAATGGCGAGCGCTTGTCAGACAGTTCGCATCCGAGAGGCGCTCCGCCGCTACAACAGTTTTCTATTATCCTCGCGCGCAAAGTACGCGCGCGCGCGCGGCGACCGCTGCCGGGGACTTGATATGATAGGCCGTCGGCGCCTGCCTCTCCCCTGCTAATGGCCTGCGGAGCGGGAGCGCGATTATGTTAACAATATGAATACGTCGGTGCAATGCTCTGGAGAATGAAGCGAGAACGTTGAAACAAAAGGCAGCAGACACGCGACGAGGTGTATTTGCTTTTCCTAACAACACGGTGTTGTTTCTCAGAAAATATCGGTAGGTAGTTAGCACAAAACAACGTTCGGGAATGGTGAGAACAGTACTTCCTGTACAAAAAAGGACTGAGAAAAAATCACTCATTAATGAAATCGTCTTTTATCAGAAATCTTTCCGCAAAATTTCGAATGTCACTTTCTCGAATACGTGGCGTAGGAAACGTAAAGTAATAATTCATATTTGGTAAATACATTTTGTATTTCAATTTTAAATTAATTAGAGTGCGCCACTTTTTTATTCGGCTTTATTGTTTTTTTGTTTCGGCAAAGACCACATCAACTTTACATTAAAACGTCAATATGTCAGTCGAGAAAAGAGTTTTCCAAGAATAAAATACAAGAGTTATAATTCAGCACGTATACAACATGAAATTTAATTATGTGAACGTCGTTATTGTCTTAGAAATTAAGATGTTTGATATTTGGTTACTGATAGGGGCTTGCAGGCGCCTTAGTGAGTAAAGCGACGTCGGAGCGACTTTCTCCAAGATTTAGTGGCACTTCAAGCTGTTCCCTTCTTTCTTTAATCACTCAGTTCCTCCCCGGTCTCAACATAATAGACCAGAATCTTTTGAAATTAAAGCATCATTTACAGATGTTCATCAAAATTAAACTCATTCTGGGATGCAAATGCAATATTCACTTTATCTGTTCGCCGTGAGTAGCAATGAATTTCCAGTTTTAGAGAGGTTAGGAAACAACTGATTTTGGTACATCAACTTTAACGTATTCATACTACAAGAACGCCAATTCGGAGACCTTTCCTTCTGTCAAAACTCTGCACGATTCTCTCCTCTATTTCCTTTTCCTACACCGATAAGAAAAGCTCGTTTGTGTTATCATCTCACAAAATATGTGTACAAATTGATTTTATTGACCAGAATAGCGTTTATTATCGAATTTGAAGTGGTTTCAAAAAACATGTTTCATAGAATCATTACTAATTTTTACATATCTGTATACATAACACAGAAATATGCAATTGTGCCAAAAATCAATCTCGATCTTTTGTTGTAAATGGCGGTCCCTGATTCCGAAAAAAGCGCACGTGAATTCCCTTCGTCTCTTCCCAGGCTTCAAGGAACTATTGCTCGATTGATTGGTTGCAGACTATTATTTCCCTCCTCTAGTGCTTAAACCACTTCCTCCTGCACATCCAGACAGGGTCACCAGAACACTTCACATGGTTTCCCCACTCCATCACCCAAGTGAGGCAAGGGTCCGTATGATTCCTGTGTGCATTACGCACTATTGCGCACTAGGGCAGCGCGTGAGCTCCTATATTCTAGGCCGAAGTCGTAGGCTTCCGCGGCCGGAGTCATGTAAATGATCTTGGCGGTCCGGGTGACGCCACGTCTAAGGATGTGTTGCCGACGTTTCGACCATCTTATCGTGGTCTTCTTCTGGGCTGGCCTGCTACAGCCAAGGGCTGGTCTGCGGACAGCCAAGATCATTTGTATTGTAGGCCGGTCATTAGCCGGTGAAGTTCTTAGGTTAAACCTCACTATGTACCCTATGCCCGTTCGAAACGCAACCTGACGTTCCGGAGTTCCAGAGTTACTGACGGGAGAGCAGGTACTGGGAAATAAGTTGTCCATGTTCAGTGTGAGCATGGCCCACAGCCCTGGCTCCATCGCCCGATAGCCAGTTGAGAAAAGGTGATGCATGGTTAAAGGGAAATCTCATTCTACCACAGCACGTAGGCGAACATCCATACTCAGGAGGAATTAGATCCCGCAGCTCTTCTTGCAGAAACGGCCACTGCGTTCTCGCCGTAAGGGTGTCGATGAACCGGGCTTCATAGTTTCGAAAAATTTAAATAACTTTTTCTTCTGTCCATCCGTTCGTATGTCTATAAGATTTTAATTTGTGAAATTCAATGTCACCATTGTAATCAAAAGTCCAATTACTTATAAGTGTATAGAATGCGTGGAGGAAGACAACCGTGTTGCAAGGCAATTTCCTCCAAGAAAGAGGAACGTTTTCATTTATCTTTTGACCTAATACTATTAAAAATTTGTGTACGCCATAAGACGGAATAACGTCAGTTCTAGCATTTCATAATTTTAGTCATCAACATTGGCTTTCGTCGTTTGTCCTACATACTCAATACTGTGATGACCCTTGTTCTGCTTCTATAAATATAAAGGTTTCCCATCTCTTATGTGTAAGAGGTGAGAAACATTTAGTTCGTTTTTTGACATTCTCATCAAAGCGTTCCTAATCCCTCGTAAAGGCTTTCCAATCTTTCTTGTAAAACATTAATAATAGTTTATTTGCATATCTTATTATAAGGAGGAAACATGCTGAATGGTGGTAATTTTGAAGGAAACGTCAAATTCTGTGATATTTACAATGATATTCGGCAATATGTCCCTGTGGCTGTGAAAATTAAAAATAAATTAAAAATGATGCGCTAATTCATGCAATGCCCTGGTGTTTAAGGAAGCATCTCATATTAAAACAAATAGCCTCGGAGATGCCAAAGAGGCGTGTACTGTCTCATGCTCTGCTCTTGCGTGTGCCGCTTCGGAATGGTGTTGAGCCCCGCCCATGCGGACGCGCCACGAGCACTAGTAAAGCGGGGCGGGGCCAGGCGACGCCAAGCAGGGCGGAGCAACGCAGGGTGGAGCAGTGCGGGACTCCGGGGCGGAGGGTCGCGTGCGCCGTTCCCAGCCCGATGCCGACACCCGCGGCCGGCCGCCCGGTGGCGGAGCATCGATCAGCCAGGCGAGGCGACGCGGGGACCGGCCCTCGCTCCTCGCCACTCTACGCGTCATTTCCAACTTCCACCCCTTTGCGTCAACGTCTACTCCATCTACCCTTTCGTCATCTGCTTCTTTCATAATTTATCATCCTTCATCCTCAACACCCATCCTGCAACCGTCTCGCGAATGACGTGGTTCACCCATCGTGTAACCACATGGTAATGTGCCTAAATGGGTGGCAGTCGGTGAAGACTTGGGAACCGCCTTCCTGCACCATTTAAGTGAGCGCCAACCCTTCCTCTCCATTTCACTGTGGTCCAGTAATTGTCACCAAGATTTCGTGGCCTCCACATAGTACACTTCATGAACTGGATAGTAACTCTTTTTTGGAAACTCGTGTATTCAACTCACAGTTCAAAGCAGCTGAACTTACAACCGCAGATCTCATACCCGCGGAGTTCATGTAAGCCTGGATTAAGTCCAGTGCTGCAAAGTCACCAAACAAACTATCGTAACTCTTGCAAGATATCGCGGCCTTAGACACAATTTTGTCCACATCTGATTTCCTGACTAGTTACATTAGCTATTGTGTAGATACCAAGTAGTGCGGGATTTTAAAAAAACAAGAGTGGTGTGAGAACTACATACATTCGTCTCAAATGTATTTGTGAAATAAAATTCAGAAGGAAACAAAATAGTATTTTATTTCCCTCCAAATGAGTCAAGAAGTGTTTGGGAGTCTCCAACCATTATTTTTCGTAAAACTACGAATCCGGAAAGGCAAACGCAAAGTGCCTGTGTCTATCAGACCTCGCCTGCCCGCGCTCTTCGACGTCCGCCCACGCGCCCGGAGAGGGGGAGCGAATTGCGAGGGGCGGGGGAGGCGCCTCCGTGGGAAGTTCTCACGAAGTCGCCAGCAGGGGCACTTACGGAAACAGAAAGCTGCGCTCCCTTGGTCATCGTCAACGGTGAATTATTAGTACTATTCCTCTGTGTTTTGGTCTACATTATTCCTGAACAATTTCTTCGTAATGAAATGAACGTTACAGTCACAGAGCATGTCTGATGATTCATTAAAATCATTCATTTGCCGATCAGCAGTCAACAACTTGAAATCACGCTTGGATATACACTATGTGATCAAAAGTATCCGGACACGTGGCTGAAAATGACTTACCAGTTCGTGGCGCCCTCCATCGGTAATGCTGGAATTCAATAGGGTGTTGGCCCACCCTTAGCCTTGATGACAGCTTCCACTCTCGCAATCAGGTGCTGGAAGGTTTCTTGGGAAATAGCAGCCCATGCTGCACTGAGTAAAGGTATCAATGTAGGTCGGTGAGGCCTGGCACAAAGTCTGCGTTCCAAAACACCCCAAAGGTGTTCGATATGGTTCAAGTCAGGACTCTGTGCAGGCCAGTCCATTACAGGGATGTTATTGTCTTGTAACCACTCCGCCACAGGCCGTGCAGTATGAACAGGTGCTCGATCGTGTTGAAAGATGTAATCGCCAACCCCGAATTGCTCTTCAACAGTGGGAAGCAAGAAGGTGTTTAAAACATCAACGTAGTCCTGTGCCGTAATGGTACCACACAAAACAAGGGAGGGAAATCCTCTCCGTGAAAACACGACCACACCATAACACCATTTTGGGCGTGTCCGGATACTTTTGATCACATAGTGTACTTTCAAAGAAACATAAATTGTAATAATGTGTATTTCAACTTTGTATTTTAGTGAATAGTTTACTTACGAAAATAAACATACGCTCGAACAAAAACGTTTCCAAAACTTAAGAGAAAATATTAGAAAATAATGTACTCAAGATCAGATCTAAAGTAACGTGAAATACTTTCGACAAACGACTTCTACCCACAAGTTTTCAAAACTATCAGATGGCGTGTGTAGGGTTTGCATAAGGCAGACATTTATTGAAGTCTGACTACCGAAGATAAACATATTTCGTGAAAAAGTGTAAGCATCGCAGAACGCATCTGAAGTCACACGAAAAGACGTGTTCATGAAGGATGTCCTGTCGGAAGGGCAGTGGGAGAGCGGGGCTACCTCTTTGGCTAGCTGGTCTAGTGGAGAAAACATTCAAATCGTGGCATGTCCACTTCGCTCTCTTCCAAGAAAAAATAACCTAGTGGTGCAACAACTCCATGAACTTTCTCGAAATGTTTGTCACGGGCACTTAGTATTAAAATACTAATTGAACACGCAAAAATGTTTCCAACCCACAAAAAAAATATTCGAACACGCTGCGATTCGAACCCAGAAACTGAAACTTCACACCTAGTTAACGAACGACTGCACAGACCGGCCGAACCGGAGTAGCACCATTTCCGAAGGCCTACAAAGAAAGACGAACATTTGGAATTTTCATATATTCACTTTTTATTGCAAATCGGAAGAGTTTGAGCAAAACTTTTAAGAATAATCTGCAGATGAGAGAAATTATTGTCAACGTAACTTTTACAAACACTGTTTCACTCAAAAATTATGCAAATCTCAAAACAACGCAGAATGTTCCAGACTTGCAGTTTTGCAGCACAATTTTTATATACATGATATTTGCATGTACTTCAAACATGAAGTAAACACGAGACAAAACCACGTGTAAAAACACACAAACTTATGAGTTACAAACTTATTTTTCGGATGTTTGGGTATGTAGACTGCAAGTATGAACTTGTGATTTTTCTCGCTAAACCAGTCTTCTTATCCAAGTGAACAAAACTCTACAGTCGTTGATGGCGAGCAGCCTCAACAAACAAGCCAAGACGCCACCAAACCATGCAACGCTGGCGGGTGGTAAGAGGAGCAGAGCCTCCGAACGCAAATCAGTCTCGCGGCTATCGAGCGCAGTGGATGCGTAAAAATTATTACTCGTGACGCACAGCTACAAACGCCGCTCGCGCCCCGCCCCACGGCCGCGCCTCCCCCTCGCCCACGCCTCCGCTCCCACCCCC